>JAVIAB010000106.1:23609460-24094460 GCA_032433765.1 Megaustenia siamemsis
TGTTGTTCTTGTAGATCGTTGCTGTTGTTCTTGTAGATCGTTGTTGTTGTTCATGTAGATCGTTGCTGTTGTGCTTGTAGATCGTTGCTGTTGTTCATGTAGATCGTTGCTATTGTTCTTGTAGATCGTTGCTGTTGTTCTTGTAGATCGTTGTTGTTGTTCATGTAGATCGTTGCTATTGTTCTTGTAGATCGTTGCTATTGTTCTTGTAGATCGTTGCTATTGTTCATGTAGATCGTTGCTGTTGTTCTTGTAGATCGTTGCTGTTGTTCTTGTAGATCGTTGTTGTTGTTCATGTAGATCGTTGCTGTTGTGCTTGTAGATCATCTAATCACTTGGCCAGAAAGTTGGTCTGATTTTAGGTCCACCACGAGGCGTCGAAGTAGATTCTTGATCAGCTCTGGTTCACTAACCCTAGAACAAGCAGCCATCTATGAGTCGTTGATCATTGTTAAACCAAGCGATGTTGGGCGTCTTGGACAATGCTTTATTTTAAATGCTGCCTACGTTTACATAGGTGCTCTATTATTATTTCATTTACATTGCTGTCTTCTACAATGTCATTGGTATGGCTGCCTTCATTTACAGTGTTGCCTTTATTTACTGTGCCGTTCATTTACAATGATGGTTCTTTTACATTACTGTCTTGATTTTACATTGTTGTTTCACATACCAAAACCGTTATCTAAACATCAGGAAACTAAGATAATCTCCTTTGACAAATTAAAAAGCCAAATTAAAATCATCAACAGTCTTCTTCTTCTACCTTTTAGCTCCCAGTGGAGCATAGGTCTTCAACAAACACTTTCCAAGTCGTTATGTTTTTTGCAATTCTTTTAAGATCATTCCATGTCTTTCCCATCATCTTCATCTCTGCTTCGATCTGTCTTCTCCAAGAATTCCTTGGTCTTCCTCTTTGTCTTTTCCCCTGGGGATTCCAAAAAAGGCCTGTTGTGTAATACTCTCAGTTGGCTTCCGTAGTGTGTATCCTATCCAGCGCCATCGTCTTCGTTGTATCTCTTTATCCACTGGTATTTGGCCGGTACATTTCCATAATTCTATGTTATTGATTTTGTCCTGCCATTTTCATCCTTTTATTCTGCGGAAGCATCCATTAATGAAAGTCTGTATCTTCGTGATTGTCAATTTTGCTGTTCTCCATATTTCACAGCCATATAATAGGATCGACTTAACATTATAAGATAATGTCCTTTGACAAATTAAAAAACCAAATCAAAATCATCAACAGTGAAGAACTTGAAATTGTAACAAACTATGAATATCTGAGATCTGTAGTAACTAAGACGAAAAGGGAACTTACTTCTAGAAGCATTAACTATCGTCAGCTCCACACAAACTGCAGCTCTCGGTGTTTCAACACAGCATTGCTGTAAAACAGAATATAAAATGAAATGCCAACATTGCAACAAGCCAATTGGTGGGCCTTCTAGGCTCTAAACCCATCTTTCAATCTGTGCAGTACCGCTCAGCCTGCAGGTGGGCGGCTATATTAACAACATAAAAAATGCACACTCAGATGTATGTATAGCTACATAAATAATGAAATATCAACAGCTGAATGGTTAGTGTGCTCGCTTCCTGATCAGAAGGGTAGGCAAAAACGAGATAAGACATAGGCCTGTTCGGTGTGACCATAGAAGTCTGTAGATTTGGAAAAGCTCGCGGGTAGAAAATACAACTGGAAAACCCTCCAACTAGCGTGACGTTATCAGCCATAAGAGCTATAGACAGTTGACGTCACTCTACGCACAACCATCTCAGCTCGAAAAGCTGAAAACGTCACGCTGGTTGAATGTTTTACGGGAATTTCCTATCAGCCCATTTTTTTAACTTGCTCTTGATCCCTCCCGCGCCGTTCGACATCGCATAATGCTTGTGTTTTTCACCACCCATCTCTATTCTGGGTGAGATGTTCCATCTTATCTATTGAGTCTATGTCTGCCAACTTTGTTTCTCTCATAAATGTTCTTTTCAGTGTTTCATTAGGTCTTCCTCTTTTTCTATATTCTGATGTTTCCCATATAAGAGCCTATTTAAAAAAATTCTCTTGTTTTCTCATTCCAACACATATCGGAAATATGCCCATTTTCTCAATTGTAGATGGGATCTTTGGTTGCATGGCCATTTCTCTTATTTCTATATTAGTCTTGAATTCATTCCATTGTATGCAGATTATTATTCTTAGGCATTTGTCTCCAAAAGCGTTTACTTTTTTTCTCAATCTCTTTTGTTGTTTTCAAATAGCCCATAGGTCGTTGTAAACCTATAGAAGACTTTGGTATGACTATCATACATCCAGTTTTGATGCGAAAGGCTTCATTTTGTGTTCCTTCCGGTTTTGCAATCTGTGTGCGGCTTAACTATTTCCCCTGTTGTACATCAACCGTCTGAAGCTAACTAGTTTTGTTCCTATGTGTTTAAATTCATTGTCTTGTTTTAGTATTGTCCCATTTACGTTAACTGCCCAGTTATGAGATGTCTGCTTTTTTTATGCAACCATTAATTCGATTGTTATAGTCCGTTCAGATTCGTTTGCCGAGATGTTATGATTTATAATTCAAAAAGTTCTTGATGATTTCACATGATTTTTGGCATACGGTGTTAAAATGTCAATGTCACGAGAACATATGTGTTACTCGATGTCTAGCTATAACGGTTTTCTTAAAGCGGCGAATTCCTTTGATCTTTGCCCATGTAACTATTATTTTGACCCTAATCAAAATGTTTTACAGTAATCTAGTGCAACGATGACCCATAGGCGTGTCCATAAAATTTTACTTGGTGGCAAGTATACAAATTTTAAATTATATATAGAACTTTTGTTCGTAGAGTCAATTTGATATAGTTCCATGCTCTTGGTGTGAGTTTCCCAAATGTTGTCGCTGCCTTTCAAATACGTACATTTAGTTCCTCATCTAAGGAAAGTGTGGCTGTAATAGTGGATCCAAGATAGCTGAACTTCTGTACTGACTCAAGCAGGCTTCCATTCAAAGTAATGGTTGTTGGTTTGCTTATAACATATTTTTGATTGCTTGGGTGGTCTTGAACAATAAACTGTTTAACAAATCAACTAGGAAATTTTGCAAATCAAACTATTTATCTGTAGACTTAATCAGAGTAATGATCATTCAGAATCAGACGAGTCAAATAGGTCGATTACTGCTTTCGGCTGAACAAACAACAAACCATCCTTTTTCCAATATTCCTCTTCTTGTCGTAACACATGATCCTCACATTTTACCCAGTAGTCTTTATTTATATTTGATAGAGCCTGATTTGTAAGTGTCTCAACATCGCATAATTTGAAAGTTTTATTTGTATATGCTACGTGTCCTTTAACTTTTGCCCAAACTAGTTCTATAGGATTTAAGTGTGCATGATATGGAGGTAGTCTCAAACATCTATGGCCATGTTCTTGAATTAACTTGTCTATTTTAAATATCTTTGTACGTTGTGTCTGTTTTACAAGGCTAAGCAATTCGGGTTTCAAGTAGCTGTCGTTAACTTGTATGTGTTCTTTTATGAGCCACGTTTTGATTGCATCTTTTGTACTTGATGATGTTGGGATTCTATCTTCTACGTTAACTACGTTATGGTATGAAGCATTGTCCATTATCAGACAAGAAGGTCGATCTAATATTGGAAGGATACTTTTCTCGATCCAGTCTTTAAATATGTGCCCATTCATTTCGGAGTGGTAGTCTCTATTGTCTATGGATTTTGAAATGAAAACGAGATGAGCATTCTACAACAACCCATTATGTCTGCTACCTGCATGTGCAACTATCAAACGTTGCCCTTTACTGCTTGGTACTGATCTTTTAATACTTCCATCTGCTAACTGCCATTCCTTTTCATTTGTATGATGAGCGTTGATCCAAGTTTCATCTAAATAAACAATATCATAATCATTTTCGCGCATTTCCTTCACTTCACGTAAATACTTGCTTCTAAGAGCTACTAGATGTGGCTTCTCACAAATAATGTTTTTTCCACCAGCATACTTTCTAAAGGTGAAGCCTGCACTTCTTAATATTTTCCATAATGAAGTTTTTGATATTTCAATGTCGTTGTTAGTTTTCAGCCAAAGCTTCAACTTTCTAAGTGTCACTTCTTCGTTTATATCAAACATTCGACAGATTTCTCTTTTTACTAGATCCTTATCAAAACTGTCTAACGTTTCTTTCCTTCCTTGCTTTCTTGCATTTGTTGGCAATAAATATCCGCTTCCTTTAACTATTCGATCAAATGAACGTTTACACAAACCTAAAATATGCATTGTTCTCTTCTCAGGGTTTGATAAAGAACAATAAAGATGTCCCTTTTTACGCTCTCTGCAGAAGTATTGATAAATCTTTATAGCAATATTATGCTCAGTAAAATATTTTGCCTTTATATTCATTCTCACATAGACTTGCAGAAGATAATATGGATAGTGCCGCCTCCTTTCTGTAAATATTGAGATTTGCCTCTGAATTATGACTCGAACTCGAGTCTACGGCCGTGATTTTGACGTCACATAATTTCCGGTTTCGGCTAAAATGTCATTTTGTGCTAAACGGGAAATTTCATATGTAACATTTCTTTATAAAAATTTATAGTGGAAACATAACTATTTTAGGACGGTGCGCATTCAGCCGTGAAGGTCATGCCTATATGCTAAAGAATCAGCTGTGAGATGTAAGCATCTACATAATCCCGCCGGTGTTTATAATATCGATTAACTTTTTTTAATATAGGTTAAATAAGGCATCTTTGAAACTGGATCACATTTCTTTGATAAAAAAATATTTTTATAGCGACATTAGTATTCTAAACCTAACTTCAAAAGATCAATGCAAATGAACAATAAGTTTTTGAAAAAAATAAATTAATGTCTAGGCAAACGAATCTGAACGGACTATAGTTTCTTTTATGGTTTTTATGTTTTTTTTTTCTTTAATTGTGATTTTGAGTTTTAAGAAATCAAGGAACGCACATCTTCAATCATGAATGCAACACAATTTGTATGAAAAGAATTAAAATGTAACTTTGAGTTGTAAAAAGACAGTTTTGTTATAAACATTAATAATCTGTGTTTTCTTCTCTTCTCTCTTCTTCGTTTTGTTGTTGTTGTTGTTTTTGTTGTTATTGTTCTTCTTTTACGTGTTGTTACTCTTATTCTTCTTCTTTCCTCATTTGCCTTTCAGCGTCGAATGGAGATATAATTTGCGGTCTTTTACTCTTCTGTCTGCCTCCGCTGCTGTTATATTTCATAGTGTTTCTAATATTCCATCAATCCACCTTTTTTCATAGTCTGCTGTTCTCGCGTCGTTTAGTAAAGGCTAGTTGATTTGTGTTTTGGTATTTCTGTCTTATCACAGATGGTTAAACTATTTATCTATTGATCTTTATGTATTCTAAGGCGGGAATTATTCCTAGCTTTTTTCCCCCACAGTTCTGTATTTCTGATCGTATCTCTCAGACCGCTTCCTGGGCTGTGTGGCACACGTAAACATGAGCAAATGCATTGACATACACACTTACTGACCTCCATGCCACAATGAAGATCCGTACAATTCTTCACATCCGCCTGGACCAGACTTCTCGTCATGAACGGTTGGTAAGTGTTTCCATAAGAGACACCGCCAGCTTGATAGTGGGGTGGTCTGTATTGGGCCACTGCTAAACAAGCCGTAACCTGATGATAGTGATATACATTTGTTGACACCGTTACTATTTATAGCTGTAATTACAACAAACATTATTGGAGTTTTATCATTATTTTCACAATTATTTATAAATACTAACATGTGATCAACACATACCATTTTAATCCGGGGGCCTAGGTAGCCTAGTTGGGGAAACCACCCGACTGGGCTTCTGAGGTTAGGACAACCCGAGTTCGATTCCCGCTGGAAGCAGTGTGAATTGTCTATCTATTGTCCTTTCGAGCCGAAGACGGCAGAACCACAATCTCAAAAACAGAAACTTTGCGTGCCAAAATGGCACATATTGCAGAGATCACTGCTTCTAAAATCTATGGTTATTTCCATAACAATACTTTTTACAATGACAGCTTGTCAAGCCATCGATCAACCTCCTTAGTCGCCTCTTACGACATGCCTGTACATATGTTGGAAAAAAATACCCCAGCTGTCAACACAGCCGCTGGCAGAAATGGGTACCAGGGTTATACTCTGGGAAGGTCAGGAATGTCGCCTCGCATCGTGAGTTTCGATGCTTGAAGCGACACTATCCAGAAGTAGTGAGCGCATAGCATAAAAAAAAAACATATAAACGACAACTACCTACAGTACTCCTGGTCACACATATACACAGATGGGTCTGCTACAAACGCCACCTGAAATGGAGGAGGAGGTGTGTTCTTGAGGCACAATGGCCAGGAAGAGATCACCAAGTCGATAGCTACTAGGAAATTCACAAACAATTATAAAGCAGAAACTGAAGCCCTCAAAGACGCTGTAAAACTGGCTATTCAACACAAAAATAACGTGCACAAGAAATTGATATGATACTGACTGATGTACTGTCAGTCCTAGCCTTTAATGGGTACCGGATTTTATTTTCTGGGAAAGTAAGCGGCACGGACGTAATACCGTCCACATTACCCCAAAAATCATGTGCCGAAGGTCTGTAAAATCTATGGTCACTAACACCATATTCCCTATACGCCACTTGGCGTGGCAGGGGTACTTTACTTTTTTACTGTCAGTCCTAACAGCTTTAAGACCCCCTAGACCAACTGTGCAATAACTTCCAGCAAGTGGTCATCCAGTGGGTACCATCACACTGTAATATACATGGAAACGAACGCGCAGACAAATTAGCTAAAGAGGGAGGGAGATTACCACAAGAGAACCATCTGGTCAGCTACGATGAAGCCAAATCCATCATCAAAGTCCAATACCATGAATAATGGAAACAAGAACACCCAAAGCATAACGAGAGGTACGGATACCTCCAAATATCAAGGAGGGATCAAGCCATCATATTTCGCCTACGCACTGGCCATAACAGAATGAGAGACCACATGTTCATCATTATCATTGAGTGCCGTCTCCGCATCGAAGGTTGGCTATCATGGAGCGCCATTCCACTCTGTCACTTGCTTTGATGGTGCAGATTGTCATAGGTTGACTTGGCCATCTTTTGATGTTACTTGTCCATGTTAATCTTGGTCTGCTTCTTTCACCTTGTATTTTCCCTTCCAATATTGCTTTTATTAGGCTGTCTTTTAGCATACCCCAATAAATTTGTCTTGTTCTAATTGTGTTTAGTAGTTCTCTTGTCCTTTTTAGTTGTTTTAAAACACCATCGTTTGTTTTCTTTTCTTTCCATCCAATTCTACCTATTCTTCTATAAATCAACATTTCAAAGGCTTCAATTTTCTGTTCTCTCTCTCTCCCTCTCTCTCTCTCTCTCTCTCTCTCTCTCTGTCTCTCTCTGCGATCAGGACACAATCAGAGTAAGGGTTCCAGACTCTCACATGAAGTCAGCTGTCAGGCTAAGTGTGTTGATCGCCCCCACAGACAGAACATCACAGATCCACTCTGATTGAACACCCGTTAAAACGTTGCACTGTGTTCTGCGCCAGTGGCCCAGAAATCATCCGATTTCAGCCAACATTTTATTCAGGTTTGCTTTCCCTAGCCTTTGATTGTCCCCAATCTTCCTTCAAGGCAGCAGATTGTCTTTTCTGTAGAGGGATTCTGCCCTTAGATGGTCGGCCCTCCCAGGTTTACGAGCACCATCTGCCCGAGTCACTAGAGGTGACTAACACAGACATGCACACACAAAGATGTGAGATGTGACTAACACAGACACGCACGCACAAAGATGTGAGATGTGACTAACACAGACATGCACGCACAAAGATGTGAGATGTGACTAACACAGACATGCACACACAAAGATGTGAGATGTGACTAACACAGACATGCACACAGAGATACGATGCATGACACTGACACACATCAAAATATATGACACATGACTAACATAAACATGCTATTTTCTTTTCTGTTTCTTGTCTAATGTCCATGTTTCTGCACCATACAGGAATATTGAGAAGATGTAACATTTTGCTATTCTTAGTTTTAGACCAGGTGTTATTTGTTTTGATGTTAGTATATTTTTCATGGCATTAAAATTACTTGTTGCCATACCTATTCTTTTGTTTATTTCAGTTATACATTTTCCATCACTGGTTATAGTATGTCCCTGGTAGTTGCAGCTCTGAACTGTCTCCAGATGTATTTCTTCAACTTTGATATTTATTTGTAGGTCTTGAGAATTTTCTTTGTTTATGATCATAGTTTTAGTCTTTTTGATATTCATATCTAGTCCATATTTTGTGCTTGTCGTGTTTATTACATTAAGTAATTGTTGTAGATCTTTAGGACACATGTTCCCCAAACTCAAAATAGTAACTACCAGCCTATGCCACTGTACCGTGGTAACATACACCAAAACATGTTCCACAGGATTGCTCCCAGTACACAGACCTGAGAAGGACAATGTGGCCCACACCCACCTCCCTGGAAGAGAATTTATACGGGGCAACCGAATCACTTAAACAGACAGCTGCCTTCATAAGAGAGTCCTGAGAGCTAGTCTGAATGAGCCATGATCGCAAAAGAAGTCTCGTACTTTACCGTTACCTTGATTCTATCTTTGATATATCTCTCTGGCTCTCCGTGGATTCTTCCCGTCCAACTTTTTTAAATATACTGGATGTAGTACAAGAGTATTATACGCGTATTTATTCATATTTGTTTTCTTTTTACTTCGTTTACCCCTTTTTTTAAAGCGCGGTCAAGTCACGTTGCGTTTGTTGGCGTTCACGAGTTTTCACCTCTGGTGAAGCTAATCCTATTTTTCACTTGCAGTCGTGAAAACATGAGTCTCTCGCCGCATAGGCAGGTAATTACGTCTTCGAAGATACTCATATTCTTTCCATCGATGAGCAATTGACGTTTCAAGCCGGGCCTCGCTGCTGATAGCTTTTCGGTAGCCTAGTTGGGAAAACCACCCGACTGGACTACCGACATTCGGACAACCCGTGTTCGATTCCCGCTGGGAACAGTGTGAATTGTACTCGTGGGTGGAAAAAAAAAATACCCCCACGGTCGACCCAGCCGTTGGCAGAAATGGGTACCAGGGTATTACCCTGGGAAGGTGAGGAATGTCGCCTCGCATCTGAGTTTCGGTGCTTGAGGCGACACTATACAGAAATCTCCGAACATTTCTGGATAGGCGGCCGAGCACATATGGGTGGAAACTTGCGTGCTAAGACGTCGGTTCAAGTCTCGTACTTTACCTTGACCTCGCTGCTGAGACCAGGGCTCGTTGCCGTAGAGAGAAATCTCAAATAAAAATCCAAACAGGTACCGCTGGGATTTGAGCTCACAAACTCTCTTGTTCGTGACCCATGCTGGCCCATATGTCTCATGCATAGCAATAGATGATCTAAGAAGATGAAGAGGCTCTTGTGATTACTTTCGATCCATTCTGGACACAAGAAATACCCAACTTACGCCTTCATCACTGTATGCATTCTGGACACAAGAAATACCCAACTTACGCCTTCATCACTGTATGCGTTTCTTTTTGGTTGCATCTCATGAACAATGTTATCGGTCGTTGATGTTGTTGATCAAAATGTTAGTAAATATTTCCTACGGTTAGCAAGGAGCTACATGTTTCCTCTTCTGTTCTTCAGCGTTGAAGTTTATTTTTTTAAAGAAAACGTTCGTGCGCCCCCACAACACATACTCTGAAAGTATTCAGCGCTCATATCGTTTATTTGGTTCTTCTTGTGCAGTTGAATCTCCAAATGTACCGCATCGACTACCAAAAGCAGCCCTTTATATCTGGTGTTGCTATGCTTACTTGCATTCAACCGATGACTAGTGGACTAGTTAGACTTTTTTTTTCTTCAAAAGAACGTTAAACTAGGCATGTATGCGCAGTGTTGTTGTTTACAAAAGAACTGTGATGTTTGCACTTTACGGTCCCATACATCCGACTTCAGCGCGACATTTTGTGTACAAGTTTGTCTCCCTCTGGACGCTTATTCATTTGGCCAGACTAGACTGGCTAGGCTATTGTTAAGAGCACCGAGAAGAGATGGAGTAGGGTCTGGATGGTTCTGGTTCACCGATCCCGAGGCAAGTCATCAGCTATGAGTCGCTGACAACTTTCAGCTATGTTGCTGTCGGTCGCCTCAACCTCCTGGTGTTGTTATGATTTCCAGGTTTGTGAATATATTTTCTGCTGCTAGTTCCAGACTCTCTATTGTGACCTGTATATCGGTGCTCCTTTTTTTAATTCAATGTCAGGGTAGCCATGATATCTACAAAGAAATTAACAACCAAATATCAACTGGCTAATACTTGGTCAACACTCACACAAACAAGCAAATCTAAACAATACCCGATTGTCATTAACTCTTTCAGTACGAAATGTTTATCAATTTAGCGGTAGAGATTTCAGAGACATCATTTTTCATGTTTTGAAATATTAATCTACATGTTTATATGTATCTAACACTTAACATATTATATACGAACTTTTAGATAATTAAACAAGGAATTAGATTTCACCAATACCAAGATGATACAAGATATATAAAAAATAAGATGGTTTGATGACAGTTTACACTAGTCAATTGAGAGTGACGCACAGTGCGTCGAAACGTAAGGTAAGAGTTAAATAAAAGATACAAAATATACGATCTCACCAGAAGAAATAGTAAATGCTTGCAGAAGGTCTCAAGAAATACAGCACTGTTGACGGTACGTCTTCTTGTCATTTTTCTGATGGTGGTTTGATGGTCACTGTAACGTTATTGTATCCCCCTGTTATGACCTTCTGCTTCTTTTGGGACTAAACCACTAACAGACTGAGAGCACGAAGTTTTTAAATGACCAGAACAAAGACCACTGGACTCCACTGGATTTTATTCCTGGTTTTTTTGGGACATGGATTGAAGAAAAAGACAATAATGGCCTTTTGACTAACTTAAAGCGTCGTTTAGATTGTAAAAATAGGTATAATCGCCCCTTCTTAATGCATCGATTTAACGGCGATAAATGTCGCTGATTACTGGTAGAAAACTAGCCTCAAGGCAGTTCCGCTATAAATTAGTTTGGTCTTAATTTTTCTTAAATCCAGACGTCTTTTCAAAATGGTCGAAATATTCAGATTTCAACTTTTTTTTTTTTTTTTTTTTTTTTTTTTTGTAATGCGTGCAGCCAAAAAAGAAACAACATTAGCCTGACTCTCTGACACGTTTGTTACAAGCAGAAGCGATAACTGGAGTTGTTATTTGAGATTATGTTGATAACTATACGAGTATTTATGTGAATAGATACAATGGCACATTTACAGTATTTGACAATTGGGCTATTTTGTTTCTTTTACTTTTGTCCATGTACAAACAGTTCTCTTATATGGCGCAGACATGGATGTTTATTATTACAAGAGAACAAAGATTACAAACATTTGTAAGCTTCTTTTTGAGGAAGATTCTGAACTTAAAATTGTAAAACAAGGTCAGAAATGAATATGTCTAGGATAGAACAAAACAAGGATCAATCGTGCATCGAATTTATGAATTGAAAATGGATATGGGTTGGACAAACACTTTGAAAACCCGTTGCCAGCATTACAAGGCAGGCATTGTCATGGAACGCACAGGGAATTAGAAAGTAAGGAAGACCCAGAAATATTCGAAGATAAGAAGTCACGGAAACAGCCAAGAACATTGACTTAGACCTGAGAGAAGTAGAGAAACTGTTCAGAATCAGGAATGGATGGCTAGACCTTGTATGTAACCTATACAATATATAAGGAGCAATTACTGTTTTTGTCATTCCCACACTTTGTCTTCCCACGTCATAATCATTTTAGTAGTAGGACTACCTTTACATTTGTCTCCCGATAATAAGCACTGCCTTACATGTGTCGTAGATAAAGTATTATGTTCTATTAAGGCTAAAATCGATCCTATACATACAATATAATTCACAAAAGGTCACATCAAGTGACAGTAGTCGTTGCTCCAACCACAGGCATCCTTCTCTAATCAAAAATATAAATAGTAAAACTATAGTTGTCAGTGGCTCTAATTGTGTAGATGTTTATTCTAAATGCAATGCTAGGTCACTCTTGCATTGTTACATGAGTTGCTCATCATGATATCTGTAAGAAAAGTCTGCGAACAAAGCTTGTCAAATCATCTGACAGATGTCGCCACTGCTGTTCACTCTAATGAGCCCTCTATAACAGTCTCATTTCGACAAATCGTCAGATTTGGACGCTAGACTCAAGGACAATAAGAAAAATAACCACTACCTAGATTAAATGTGTTAGACACATGACATGAAACAGCCTGAGTGATAAAACCAGAAATGAAGAGCTGAAAAGAGGAAAGGCTAGGAATAGTTCCCGCCATTGAATGTATAAAGGAACAACATATACAATTGTTTGGTCACGCGATAAGACAGAAAAAATATATAAAAAATAAAAATTAAAAAAAAGCAAGGGCTTAAAAATGCTAAGAGAACAAAAGATCCAAGAGCAGACCACGAAAAATATGAACTAATGAGTTATTGAGTTATTTGAGTCATCATCATTGCACTCCGAACATGTCCATAGGTGCTCAGATCCCGTCCTCAGCAAGTCCCGTAGTGTCCAGCGATTGACGATAAGTCTTCTTAAACGCCCACTAAGTTTCTCGTTTCTGGCTGTGCCCATTTTTACTCCCATCTCTTTCATCCGAAGGAGAGACGTGGACTAATGGTTGTCGAAGTCCTGGGTCCTTCCTACATCTCGGAGGGCATTGATGATGTCCGCCCGATCCATTGGTTGACCGTCCTCAACAATAGCGCAGATAGCCAACCTGTTCGCTCTTTCATTTCCCCGTACTCCCGCATATCCTGGGACGTAGACAAAGGTGACATTACGTATTTTTGACATCTGCAATGACTCTACCCATTGCATAAGTACAAATCCCGCCTTCACTTTTCTTATCATGCTCATCGAATCACTCAGTATACAGGCGTGGGTGTAGTCTTGTGACTCTAACCATTTGAATGCCTTGGTCACTGCCATCACCTCCGTCGTCATGCTACTTGTGGTCATAACGTACGCACCACTGTCTTATTTGACTATTCTGCCTGCCGAGCGTGCTGTAAATGCCCATGCACTCCTTTGGTGTCGTATTGCAGATCAGTTTGCATCTTTCTCATCGGTGTTATCCCAGATGAGACCGTTGACCTCCACATTGACCACGACTGAGTTATGTTCCCTGCATTTACTAGCATGTGTGACAATACACGAGAATGTGCCCCTGAATGACGTTGGTACGGGTATCCACTTCTTGGGAATAATAGAACAAAGGAGTATGTGTTAGCACGCGGAAAAATTGACAGACAAACAACAATAGAAAAAAACGAAGAACAATATATGGTCCGAAGCGGGATCAAACCCGTACTCAGTGGCACCGCGCCTTGCCACGAGAAGCCGACCGCTTGGCACACTGCCACGCAGCCAACTAAAAAATTGGCTATTGTAGCAGTGTCTTACACGAAGGCGTACTCAGCATAGGGTAACGATCACAGACCGGAAATAAATTGTATATTTGTACTTTCCTATTAATGCAAGTATCTCCCAGTAGGGCTGAATACTTGTGTTGTAGACAAACATTTATTGGACGAAACAGCACGAATAGTAGTTTCCAGTGGTTATATACTGGGTACAAATAATAATACATAAATATTATTATATGGGGAACTTCCGAGGCGATAATAGGGAATAATAGAACAAAGGAGTATGTGTTAGCACTCGGAAAAATTGACTGCCAGCATTAATATTGGTAAGACCACAGACCTGTTTGATGACATCTTCTGCTCGGCCCATCCATGATTTGCCATTTTTTAGCCTGATACCTTTCCCTGTGTTGAGCTCTTGGTGCAATGGATGCTCGTTATCTCCACTTAACTTCAGGTATGCTCGTGTCCTCAAGATCTTGAACTGTCATCCATGGTTGGAAAGTCAAGAAGGTACCTCGTTGTTACACAGGAATTGTCTCTCATACACCCCAGGATAATGCGCGTAGCTTCATTCTGTATTTTCTCTAGAATGTCAATTTGCTTTGTAGTGATAGTAATAATTATTAGGGCAACACTCGATTGGTGCGATGACTAGTCCCTGGAACAGAAGGGTTGTTAGCCTCTGCTCAATTCTTGCAGCTGCATGGCACCTGATACTCCACACTAGGAAAAGATGCGATCTAGTTCGTTTTGCACTGTGGAGGCGATTTCACTTGTCTCTTCCCTGTCGATATACCAGAATGTCATCAGCAAATGTAATAGTTCTTCCCCTCCCATCCAGCTGTTGTTCCGTGATCGTTATTGTGTACACGTTAAATAGAACTTGTGACAATGGTGAGCCTTGTGGCAGCCCTGGACAAATAGATGTTGGCTCGGAAGACCAACTTCCACACCTGAGTATCACCTTCCTCTGAAACAGTGCCGCGGCAATCTATCTAATGAGGAAGGGGTGCACTGCCAGTTTGAGGGGCATGTGCACGGGGTATTCAAATGGAACTCTGTTGTATGTATCCTCCAGATCTATAGCAGCAGCGCCTCTTATCTGTGGAAGCCTTCAAATACGTCATAGACGGAGATTGCCGCACTGAGCCATAGCTCTTTGTCATATCTATAAACTCTGAGTGTGGTTGGGAATGAGTGTATCTGTTCAAGGTGACAGGTGAGAACACGGGCAACTATTTTCTCCAGCAGCTTGCCCGCAGTGTTCTAAATCGTTATTATTCTGTAGGCACTGATCAGAGAATGGTCCTTGTTTGGCTTCGGTAGCGGTAGTAAGTAACTGTGTAGTCAACAACTGTTTAATCTGGCCACTCTGGCAATGTTGGCATTAAACTCTTTGACCAGTTGTTTTCAAGTCGTCGTCAGCTAAACAAAGTGGCTGCTTACCTTGATATGTCTGCGAGGAACAGTGTAGAATTGCATATACATGCGGTTAGGGTGTATACCTCAGTTCCTTTCGTGGTTGTAAATATGTGTGCCTGTAATGGGAAGGTGGACACACAACAATGGCAAAATCTCTTCGCGTTCGAGGAAGAGAACATCATTTTCTGTGGAGACTTTAATGCTAGAGGCAACCAGTGGGGTAACGTCATAACCAACAAGCAGGAGAAGACCTAGAGAACGTCATTTTCTGCGGAGACTTTAATGCTAGAGGCAACCAGTGGGGTAACGTCATAACCAACAAGCAGGGAGAAGACCTAGAGAACGTCATTTTCTGCGGAGACTTTAATGCTAGAGGCAACCAGTGGGGTAACGTCATGACCAACAAGCAGGGAGAAGACCTAGAGAACGTCATTTTCTGCGGAGACTTTAATGCTAGAGGCAACCAGTGGGGTAACGTCATGACCAACAAGCAGGGAGAAGACCTAGAGAACGTCATTTTCTGCGGAGACTTTAATGCTAGAGGCAACCAGTGGGGTAACGTCATGACCAACAAGCAGGGAGAAGACCTAGAGAACGTCATTTTCTGCGGAGACTTTAATGCTAGAGGCAACCAGTGGGGTAACGTCATGACCAACAAGCAGGGAGAAGACCTAGAGAACATCATTTTCTGCGGAGACTTTAATGCTAGAGACAACCAGTGGGGTAACGTCATGACCAACAAGCAGGGAGAAGACCTAGAGAACGTCATTTTCTGTGGAGACTTTAATGCTAGAGGCAACCAGTGGGGTAACGTCATGACCAACAAGCAGGGAGAAGACCTAGAGAACGTCATTTTCTGCGGAGACTTTAATGCTAGAGGCAACCAGTGGGGTAACGTCATAACCAACAAGCAGGGAGAAGACCTAGAGAACGTCATTTTCTGCGGAGACTTTAATGCTAGAGGCAACCAGTGGGGTAACGTCATAACCAACAAGCAGGGAGAAGACCTAGAGAACGTCATTTTCTGTGGAGACTTTAATGCTAGAGGCAACCAGTGGGGTAACGTCATAACCAACAAGCAGGGAGAAGACCTAGAGAACGTCATTTTCTGCGGAGACTTTAATGCTAGAGGCAACCAGTGGGGTAACGTCATAACCAACAAGCAGGGAGAAGACCTAGAGAACATCATTTTCTGCGGAGACTTTAATGCTAGAGGCAACCAGTGGGGTAACGTCATAACCAACAAGCAGGGAGAAGACCTAGAGAACGTCATTTTCTGCGGAGACTTTAATGCTAGAGGCAACCAGTGGGGTAACGTCATGACCAACAAGCAGGGAGAAGACCTAGAGAACGTCATTTTCTGCGGAGACTTTAATGCTAGAGGCAACCAGTGGGGTAACGTCATGACCAACAAGCAGGGAGAAGACCTAGAGAACGTCATTTTCTGCGGAGACTTTAATGCTAGAGGCAACCAGTGGGGTAACGTCATAACCAACAAGCAGGGAGAAGACCTAGAGAACACACTGGTGTCGGCCTATTTAGTGTGCTTGAGTGATGGAAGAGCAACCAGAGGGACCACTCGAACAAGGGACTCTGATAGTGTCATAGACCTGACACTTGTGTCTTCCACCTTCGAACCGGTTTGCAGGTGGAGTGTATTGGGATTCCACGGAAATGATCACTATCTATGTGTCATCTTTATTAATAAAGGCAGAAATGGAAGCTCGAAAGGCAAACTCTACACACTTCACTATGAGAACACAGACCAGGACGTTATTAGCAAAATCAGACATAGGAAACAGGGAGTCCCTCGCAGGAGACAGGATAGATGGATGTAGCCACCCTGGTAGAACGCAGAAGTCGAGGAAACTTGGCGGAAGTAGAGACAAGCGGCCAAGACATGGCAGAAAACCAGAAAGAATGGAAGAACACAACTTGCGCTATTAAATCGCCTGAAAGAAGAGGGCGACCAAGAAAGGATGCACTTTAAACTATGTGCTTAGCAGGCTAAGGATGCTAAATGGGATGATTTCTTTAAAAAAAAGTGTGCTCAGAAAAATCGCTAGTCACATTCTGGCGCCTTCATCAGAGCATGAATGGCACAACACGGCACAGAGGCATACCAAACTTCCAGAGCACAGGTCAGATATGAACTGATGGAATATTGGAAACATCGGGAAACATAACAGCGGGAAAGGCCAGCAGAAGAACAAAAGAGCACAACCCATTTCACTCCTCGACGCTGAAAGAGAGGGGGGAAAAAATGAGACCAGAAAAAGAAGACACTGGAATGATGACCAAACACGAAACCAACCTTTTACGTCCCTCATTTAATTGTTCACTGAAATTAACATTAAAGCCTTTTTAGCTATTGGGTTGTATTTGTATGTAAGGGTTTATTCCACATTTGCAGGAAATATGTTGTTAATGTCCATTTATTTTCGCTGACCACCAGAATTGTATATGGGGGATGTTGTCGATATTACGTCATTCCGCCATATTTTCCTGAAGAAATCTCTGGTACACATTTTCACATTTTCAGAAGGAGAGGAAACCCCGAAGTCAAGTTGGTTGCCAAAAAAAAAAAAAAAAAAAAGGTCGCCACATCTGGAAGTTAGGCCCTGGCTAATCCTTCAGCAGCGGCGACTTCATTTGAGTTGTAGGAGAGCAATGGATAAACATGCCTTGCTGAGTTGACCTTTGAGTGTGGTTCATTGCTGGTCTTGGTAGAATCTTGTGGGTCATTGCTGGTCAGATTAGAATCTTGTGGGTCATTACTGGTCAGATTAGAATCTTGTGGGTCATTACTGGTCAGATTAGAATCTTGTGGGTCATTACTAGTCAGATTAGAATCTTGTGGGTCATTACTGGTCAGATTAGAATCTTGTGGGTCTTTACTAGTCGGAGTATAGTCTTGACCAATTCTGGTTCTCTGATTCTGACGCTAATAGTCAGTGATCACTATCAAACTATGCGCTGATGGACGTCTTAGACGCTACTTTATTTAAATTGCTGCCTTCGCTAACGCAGATGCTTCACTACTCTCCATGTCTGTCTCTGTCGGTCTGTATGTCTGTCTTTTCGAGCCGAAGACGGCATAATGGGGCAGAAATTCTAGACTTGTGTCTGACAATCTTTCAAATGTCAGACCTTAAAAAGGGCCTGCATTGTGTCTCGCCACACGGTTCTGTTCTGGGCGAGTTGCTCATTCGAGGTGAAGGAGTTGATGTCTGCTGTTGTTTCCTCTCGTTTTAATGTTCTTTTTAGTGTTTATCTAGGTCTGTCTCTTTTTCTTTTACCCCCTGGTTCCCATTTGTGGGCATGCTTTAAAATTCTTTTGTTGTCCATTCTCATCACATGGCCAACAAATCATCACCGTCCTCTCTTAATTATCGTTGGTATTTTTGTATGTCCTCATTATTCTACAATAATTTAATTTGCATTGTTGTCTTCATTAACATTACTGCCTTCCTTTATGTTGTTTTCACTCAATATACCGTTTCATTCATATTGCTGTCTTATTTTGCATTACTGTTTCCTATACACTATCGTCATTTACGTTGTCTTCATATACGCAACCGTTTCAATCACATCCATGTCTTCATTTACATTCAGCTTTGTTTGCAGTGCTAACTTTAATCACCACCGATTGTGCACTGGTTATGTCCCATGTCTTTGAACACTGTTAGACACTCATGTAAGAATGGTATTATCATTTGTTAAAGTACGCACGCCCACGTTAGATATCTCAATCGTTTAGCTAAGCAGTCAGACTGAGATGACGTACTGAAAAAAAAAGAAAAAAAAAAGATGGATCTCTCTCTCTCTGCGATCAGGACTCAATCAGAGTAGGGTTCCAGACTCTCACATGAAGACAGCTGTCTGTTTAAGTGAATTGATCGCCCCCACAGACAGAACATCATAATTAGAGTCTGTTAGATCCACTCTGATTGAATACCTGTTAAAACGTTGCACTGTGTTATTGCGCCAGTGGCCCAATGCATCCGATTTCAGCCAGCATTTTTTTCAGGTTTGCTTTCCTTAGCCTTTGATTGTCCCCAATCTTCCTGCAAGGCAGCAGATTGTCTTTTCTGTAGGGGGATTCTGCCCTTAGATGGTCGGTCCTCCCAGGTTAACGAGCACCATCTGCCCGAGTCACTAGAGGTGACTAACACAGACATGCACACACAAAGATATGAGATGTGACTAACACTGACATGCACACAGCGATACGAGGCATGACTAACACTGACACACATCAAGATATGAGATATGACTAACACAGACATACACGCAAATATATGACACATGACTAACATAGACATGCACACAACGATATGAGGCATGACTAACACTGACACACATCAAGATATGACATATGACTAACACAGGTACACACACTAAGATATGAGATATGACTAAACACAAACACACAAAGATATGAGACATGACTAACATAAACATGGACTCACAAAGATAGGAGATGTGACTGACATACACACAAATATGTGAGACACGACTAACAGAGACATGCACATACAAAGGTATGAGATGTGACTAACATAGACATGCACACAAAGATATGAGATATGACTAACATAGACATGCACACAAAGATATGAGATATGACTAACACAGACATGCACGCACACTGATATGACACATAACTAACACAGATACAAACTAAGATATGAGATATGACTAAACACAGACACACACAAAGATTTGGTTATGGAAGGCCCCGGTATCACTGCAAACGAATTAAAATCCATAATTGCTCAACCGTCCGTGCCAGGATAATCATCCGAATTAATATCTGATCTCCCAAACAAAGAAAGGTAACTGTAGTCCCTATCGTAGCAGTCTCAGCACACGCCAAAAGACATAAGGAGAAACCGAGCAGAAAGTGAACACAGCCAACTGTTCCCGGTCATACGATATCATCATTTGAATTTGAAAAAGATGGATTAATTGATCGTTACAACCTCTTTGAAATGTAATATCATAAGTCAACCAAAGATATCAAAATATCTCTCTCCTCGGCGCTGAAACGACAAAACAGCGACGGCAGTCTTTTGACATCATTATCAAGTACCAAGCCTGCTGGCATAGGTGATCATGTCTCTCCACAACTTTCGATCACGACAGTTATTTATCATTTCTGTTGTTGACCTTCTGCCAAGCCATTCTCTTAAGCTGTGTGGTATCTTTTCTCTTTGCTTCCCACTATCTCTTCGTCGCTCAATTTTCCCAGTTGTTACAATATATTCCAGTTGTTCTCTTCTCATTACATGGCCAAAAAATTATGATTGTTTCCTCCTAATATTGGAAATTAGCTCTCTTTTTGCTTTGGCCTCTTTCAGAAAGTTTACATTACTCTGTTTAGCTGCCCATGGTATTCTCAACATTCTTCTGTAAAACCACATTTCTACAGCCTCCAGTGATTTTCTTGTCTGTTTTCCTATTGTCCATGATTCACATCCATATGTTAAAACTAGTTCTACATAACATTTAAGAACACTTCCATTCTTGTTTCTATTGTAAAAAATGGATTGTATAGTGTCTTCCTCATTTTTTTAAAAGCTGCTTTTTCCTGAGCCATTCTGCATCTCACCTCTGTTGTACACCTAC
This sequence comes from Megaustenia siamemsis, assembly GCA_032433765.1. Classification (NCBI taxonomy): domain Eukaryota; kingdom Metazoa; phylum Mollusca; class Gastropoda; order Stylommatophora; family Ariophantidae; genus Megaustenia; species Megaustenia siamemsis. The sequence goes on from JAVIAB010000106.1 coordinate 23,630,094, forward strand.
CACCTGAGGTTAACATAATAACATAAATCTTTGGACATGTTACCTAATAATCATGAAGGTCAAGGTATGAGCAATTAATTAGAGACCCAATAAGGTACGGACCAAAAGATTTGTTGGTATATTCTTAGTTGGCACTCATAATAATGTCAATAGTAAGTTATACAATAGGCTTCTAATATGCGTTCATCCGATGGCTAAAGAAATGGCTCTTCGCTCTAAAATAGATGTTCATCATCATCATGTACCATACCGGTTTGGCGTAGGCGATCATGTCCTTTCGCAATCTTCTATCAACAGCGCATCGTGTCAATTATGTTGTTGACTGTTTCTCATGTCATGACACATCTAATCTATTATCTAATAACTTCTCTCTTTGCATTCCGCGATCTCTCTTTCCTTGTATTTTGACAGTTGTAACCAAATACTCCGACTTCTCTCTTCTTATCATATGTCAGAAAAATGTTGATTGTTTTTTTTTCTGATATTATTTTAGGAGCTCCCTGTTTGTGTGTTGGCCTCTTTGAGAATGCCCTCATTGGTCTTTTTAGCCGTGCAGGGAAATTTCAACATTCTTCTGAGAAACCCCATCTCTTGGCCTCTAATCGCATTTTCATTAGTTTGTCTACTGTCCATGATTCGCTTCCATAGGTCAGAATTGGCTCTATATAGCACCGATGAACTCTCTTTCTCATTTCTATTGACATAGTCTTGTTAGCACAAGACTTTTTTTTTCATTTTCTGATGTACTATTTTGACCTGAACGATTCTGTTTTCTATTTCTGTGGTGCAGGATGGACGTTACGTGGACCTAAATGCACAGTGTTGTCGTTTGCAGTAAAACTGATATTTGCACTAATCGATCCAAAACATCCGTGTCAGCACGGCGTTTTTAAGTATCAGGTTGTCTTCCCCTAGATTCTACGCACTTGGCCAGACTAGTCGTTAGTTTATTTTCTTCTTTCCTACTTCATATGCCTTTCAGCGTCGAGGGGAGATATAATTTGCGGTCTTTTGCTCTTCTGTTCACCTCTGCTACTGTTATGTTCCCTAGTGTTTCTAATATTCCGTGAATCCATATTTTTCGCGGTCGGCCCTTGGTCTGGTGTTCTCGTAACGATTATTGAAGGTTCGCTGACCTTTCTGCCTTATCACGTGGTCAAACCATTTTATCTGCTGTTCTTTATATTTGTGATCGATCTCCATTTTTGTGTGATTTCTTTGAGTGTAAAATGTTCATCCATTACCGACCTACTGAGTCTGTCATCATTTAAGGGCTTAACTTAAAAACACGTTGGGAGTGGCCCTGAGATGTTTCCCCATGTGCTAGATTGCAAGGTGTCACTTGCAATCTTTTACTTTTTAATTAGCCGTTTAGCAAATAATTTCAGGGGAAGTTGTATATCTACAACACTCGGAACAAAAATTAGAAATAATCAACAACAGAATAAAACAATGAAGAAATGACGACCCGAAGCAAGATCGAACCCATACTGCTCGGCACAGCGCCGTGCCACGCGAATCAAACGGGTTCAATCCTGCTTTGGACCGTGTATTGTTCATTGTTGTTTTTTTATGTTGATTATTTTTTTATTTTTTCCAAGCGTTGTAAACAAACCTCTTCCTCTGAATTATTCACCTCAGAAATTTTCATCTATAATAATATTCATTTATTATTATTTGTCTCTAGTTAGTCTATTACTTAAAGGCACAGCGAAGAGGTGGAGTAGAAACTGGCTAGTTCTGGTTCACCGTTCTTGGCGCCAGCAAATCCATCTGGTGTGAGTCGTTGGCGGCTTTCAGCTTCGATGCTGTTGGGCGCCTTTGCCCCGCGTAATTATCGAAATGCATGGTCGCCCAGAGCAGACGATATAGTACACGATCATTCTCGCGATTAAGAAGAAAGAAAACTCGCACCAACGGTAGCTGCCATGAGGCATAACTGCCATGAGGTTAGGCGTTTCTACATTTTATAATCCGGATATCGTTACAATAGTTCACATTAAGTTTGAACTCAGCTTTGCACAATATCCTTTTAATGCTATGTGGGCTTTAGATAATGTCCCCTTGTTATGTTTAAGCCTTACGTTGTATTAGTTTGACATGACTGTTCCTTATGTATCTAAAAATAAATTAATACTTCACGTTTTTCGTCAAACAACGCGTGGGCATTATCTTTAACTTATACAATTGTGGTAACTCATATTTTGATTTATCGAAAAAAGGGGGGGGGGGGGAGAGAGAGAGAGAGAGAGAGAGAGAGAGAGAGAAGGCGCAACATAAACTTTTTATTTTTAAAAATTATTTCAAGCAGAAATGTGATATTATTATTATACACTTAGAGAAGTTAACCATTCTGCGGCAATATGATATATTTTGTAATGAAAATCCACGCTCCTTCTCCCGAACTCAATAACGCATGTCCTACATACAGCAATAAAAGGTCACACTATAACTATGTCTAGGTTCTGCTGCTCATAAATAAATGCAAAATGAAGCGTTACAAATGAACGAATACACAAGTGGAGAATGACTTGCGGAGTGGCTAAAGTAAAGTAAAGCAGAAGCTAGCGATAAGAATAAAGTTGTAAAACAAAATCTGTACATGAAATTGAAAGATTGTCGTGCAGCTAACCCCATACCCCATACCGGTACCGTAAAGATGTCAAAGATGACACGAAGACACGAAGTATTAGGTTCAGTTTGCCTGTTTGGCTTCGGTGTATTTATTTATATATTGAGAGGGTTCAGTACAACTTTTAAAACGAATATCACATTACAGATTAGTGTAGTAGTTAACAGTAATGTGCAGTAGTATCTTACAAACTTTTAAACTAATTTAGTAATTGTAAATAAAGATAAACCGTATTTTTAAACCAATAGATAGAGTTCAAATGTGTTTCTGTTTCTAAATGTAGCCCAAGGTTTGTTGTCGAAATGGCGGTTCATTCGGTTTTTTCATCAACAATGGCGAACAACTACTTCAGCATAGACGATATTCTAGCCGGCCAAGATACTGTTCCCTGCACTTTTAATGTGAAAGTGGCATCAATGGGTATGTATTTAATATCATTTATGCTTTTCCTTTTCTCTAGTCAATAATGGGCGTATGTATGAAATATATAGTATAGTAGTATAAGTATAGTATTTAACTATTTTATAGTTATATACTCTTATATAGTTATATAGTATGATTAATGATTTGAATACAAAAAGCAAATGCTGTCACATACCAGCTTTCACCATTGTTAAGACATCCAAACATTTCTATGCCAGCTAAACAACAAATGATAAATAGCATCTTCATACCAACTTTGTGCTATGAAAGTCAAACATGGACCCTTTCTAAATCCCATTTAAGAAAGATCAATACATGTGAGATGCGATGCTTGAGAAAAGTAACAAACAACACAAGAAGAGATAGAATACCAAATGAAACCATAAGAAAAATGGTAGGAACAAAACCCTGCCAAGAATATATAGAACAACAACAACTTAAATGGTTCGGCCACCTGGTCAGAATGAATCCTCACCAATCACCATCCAGGGCGTTTTTCTCGAGAATGCATGGGAAAAGACCAAGAGGAAGACCCAGAAGAAGATGGATAGAATATGCAGTGACAGAGACATGTAACAACAAAGGAAAATCACTCATTCAGACAATTCGAGCAGCACAAGAACGACAAATGATATAAATCACGACACCTTTTAGGTATCAGTGAAAGAGAAAAGAAGAAAGAAGAAGAATGATTGTAATAAAATATTTATTTGCAAGACTGAAGACCAAGACTAACTTAGTTTTTTTTAGACTAGACTAATTACTAATTAGACTTGTTTTTTGTGGGGTTGACCCGGGTTAGTTCTGGTAAGTAAGTTTAGTTTCTTATCGCCTAGTCAACCAGTGCCAAAGACTCTAATTTTAATTTAGACTGTCCTCCGTCCTCGCTGCAGATGAAGTATGAAGAGTCAAGAATCCTGAATTGTCTTCTTCTGACTTATGACTTATGTCTCACTCTTCCTTCTGGTAGGCGCGATGGTGCGGCGTCGTCATATCAATTAATTATATTGAATTGTTATCAGTCCAGTCGCTTTGGTTCTTCAATATATAATATATATGGTCATCGTTGCTGTCGTGTGTGTTGTGACTGACAGTGACAGCAACTAGTATAGTACTAGTGATACTCATACTGTGACTAGTGTGACTTGCAGGAACATTTTAAATTTAATTTTAATTATTAATTGTATTATATTATGTTATGAATGGATAGTAAAGACTAGTAAAGATAGTTAAAAAATCGTTAAGTAAGATAGTTGTGATAGACTAGACTGCTCAACTAATACTAATCTTTAATTTGTTAATCGGGTTCGGATATGATTTTTTGCTCCTTTAGGATTTTATTTACAGCGTTTATAGTTTTTTTTAATAATTTCTATATAAATTCTAAATAAATATATATATATATATATATATCCCATGTTTTATTAATTTCATATAGTTAATTATTATCTCTTATGTATTTTGCTTGGCCCCGCAGAAGAACTCTATATCTAAATTGTAACATTAACAACTTCTGTTACCAACCTATTTAAAGTGATGTTTTAATTTGTATTTATTATTAAACTCAGACACACACAAAAAGTCAATTTTGAGCCACGAAGAATGATTTTAAAAAAGAATTTTAAGAATCTCATAGACAAAGAAAAAAAAACACTTAAGTGGTAAAATAAATCATTGCACTTAGACATTTTGTTGTAGGGATCACAAATAAATATAATCCTTATTATGATATTGATACATATGAGAAAGTGAAGAATGGACAGACTAAAGTCATAGGGAAAAATACTGACTTTTTAATAAAATGTGAATGTGGAGCATCTACACAAACTCCATAGTGTCTACTGAACTGCAGCTCTATTATGTTGTTATGGATCCAGTAGCTTGTGAGCTGACATCCTACTGCCCAATGCCATGTAATGATATCTGCAGGTATTTCAGAGTTCCTTTGTAGTTTTGTACAAGATGTTCCATTTATCAGGTCTTTGAGGAAGTATGAGTTGGTCTATTGTCAGACTGCAGCACTCTCCGTAGTCTAAGAAAACAAATATGGCTCATAGAAACTACACCTCAGACACACTGTTTTGTTCGTGACCCATACGGGTCTAAATGCATAGCTATAGCTGATCGCTGAAGAAGAAAACAAAAAAGGAAACCCACAGAGGGAGAAAGTTTTTGGCAGTGTAACATTATGGCGTAGAAGTAAGTAAATGAGAACAGACAGTCAACACTTTCATTGTCACCCAACATTCCCTCTAATTTTTCTCAATGGCTGAGTGAAACTTGTGATGTTTTGAGCAAAAATATTTTTAATTAAAAATAAATGCTGACCAAGACAATGATTATTTGTAAATTAAATTGAGCAGCAATATTTTGATGAGCGCTCCTATCCTGCATCAATACATAATGTTCAATATTCAACCATGTTGCTTATAGAAAACATTGATGCCAGTCCCAGTCATGTGATGCACATGATGATGTTTAGAACTATCATCATGTGCCATCCTGGTTGGCATAGGCAATAATGTCCTTCCACAATATTCTATCCACAGTGCATCATATCAATTCTGTTGTTTACTGTTTTCCGTGCCATGACACCAAGCTATCTATTATCTTCTCTCTTTGTCACCAATGATATCTTTTTTTTTTTCCTGTATGTTGCCAGTTGTAACCAAGTATTCCAACTTTTCTCTTCTCATGGTGTGCCCAAAAATGTTAATTGTTTCTTTATGTTTTTTAGGAGCTCTCTTTTAGTGTTGGCCCCTTTGAGAATGCCCTCGTTGATCTTTTTAGCTGTTCAGGAAACTTTCAACATTCTTCTGAGAAATCCCATCTCTGTGGCCTCTAATCGTCTTTTCATTTATTTGTCTGCTGTCCATGATTCGCTTCCATTGGTTGGAATTGGCTTTATATAGCACAGTTGAACTATCTTCTCACTTCTATTGACATAGATTTGTAACCATGATTAGAACTAGAACTTAGAATTATGGGTGGATAATCTGTAGAGGTAGAAGTTTTGTTGTTTTGATGTTTTATGTTTGATAAGAGAACAAAAAAAAGAAGTTTTTTTTATTGTTTTACATGTATCAGGTTATCTTGATCAAAGCACTACAGACACAGACATTAATGTGGGCACCAAGTTAGATCTCCCATTCTGGTTAGCCAAGAACCTGCATAGAGGCACTCATGGCATTGTCTCAGTTGACACACCAAAGACTTATAGAGAAGGATATCGGCACATCTTCACAGCAGATCCAAATGTAGTTGATCTTCATAGACTTGGCCCTTATTTTTATTTATTTGGAGAGAAGCTTTTGTCATTGCAGCTTCCAGACACTACTGATATTGCTAATATTTTATTGAAGGTAAGTTATTCAATTTTGTGGGGGATGGGGGGATTTCATGGTATATACAATATAAGAGATATAATTACTTACTTAGATCTATCTATTTATTCTCTCAGGCATATAAGGCCATCAGTAGAGATCCATTCCTTGAGCCACCCTTTCACACCAACCCCACTTGAAGCATTTTCCTTCACTTAGTTGGTCTTTAGATTATCCTCTTAGAAGATAGGACAACTGTCTTTAAGTGCTCAAATGTCTCCCCAGCAAAACCTGCAGTCTGAAATGATAAACTGGTCATAAGTCCTCTCCTGTACTCCTCATAACTGCTGGATTTAGGCAACATCCCACTAGACTAACATAGAAATTTGGAAGTTGCACCAGGGCCGCAGGCTCATGAACAGTATAGAAATCTGTATTATCTTTCCCTTTTTTTCGAGCATACGGTTATATATATATATATATATATATATATATATATATATATATATATATATATATATATATATATATATATGTGCGAATGTCCATCATTATAATATGGCTTGTACAGCAATACCAACAATGGATGCCCCCACAATGCTTGATTCATTCCAAAGAACTCAGCCAGATGCACAAACACCATAGTGCCAGCACAGAATCCTTAAAGTGAAACCTTTTGGTGGACTTGGCACAAAGATCTACATGGAGAAGCTGAAATTAATCGGCGGCAAACAAATTCAGTGGTGGTTTTGAACAGCATTCATTATCATGATGCATGTTGACTTCATGGCAGAGGATGGTCACATACACATCGCCTAATTCTTAAAAGAAAAGGGGCCACTGTTAAGTGCATGAACTCCATAACACAGGAGCGAATCAGTAAAGTGGAACATCCAGTTGACTTTAACACAGCAATCTACATTATAGAGCTGAAATTAATCAATCTCCAAATGCAAATCCTGCAGCGGTCAATGGAATACAAATTCTATTCCACCATCTTGGAACTGGAAGTCCCCATTTTCCTTCAGTTCTCTCTCAACTATTCTACACTTTGATTCTTTTCAGTACTATCTCCACATTAGGACCGATGTAGGGTAACATTGCAGCAACTTTCCTTGTAAAAACCCTTTTGGAACAAAATGTTAAGTTTTAAAACAAAATCCTATTTACTACAAAGACTTCTGTTTTGAATTGAAAGGCTTCTAGTTTGAGACCAATGGTTTCAGTAAGTTTTCATGATTATAATCCATACAGTAGAATGCTTATATATGTCATATTCTATGGTGGGGGCTATTCCTAGTTTTTTTCTCAGTTCTTCATTTCCGATCTTGTCTCTCGGGTTGTTTCCTGTCATTCATCTAACACATTTAATCTCAGTAGAGGTTATTTTTTTTATTGTTCTTGCATCTGGGGTCCAGGACTGGCTTTGGTAGCACAACATTGGGATGAAGATTCATGTTGACTTTAAGATGCATATTTTAGCCTTAATTTTAATGTTGCTTGTCTTCCAGATGTTTCTAAGCATTGCAGATGCTTGAATTACTTTTGACAGTTTAGTTTAGAGCTATATACAATGCTCAATTAACCATTGCTAAAGTCTTGCCTACCATGAGATTGTGGGTTGTCACAAATAAATCATAGGGAGCTTTATTGAGGAATTAGTAGAACCTATGCTGTTGGTCGTGTGCATGTATGCTGTACCTCTGTGCACCAGCTGCTACCATAATTAATGTTCGCCTGATTTATTTATCATTATCCTGTGTCATGTTTGCCGGCATTCATTCACAGTGGGGCCTCGATAGCCTAGTTGGAAAAACCACCTGACTGGGTTACCGACGTTTGGACAAGCCTTTGTTCGGTTTCCGCTGAAGCAGTGTGAATTGTTCTCGTGGTTGGAAAAAAATACCCCCGCAGTCAACCCAGCCCAGAAATGGGTACCAGGGTATAGTACTCTGGGAAGGTGAAAAGTGCTGACTCATCTTGTGTGTTTTGATGCTTGAAGCGACACTATCCAGAAGTCTTTGAACACTTCTAGAAAGGCGGCCGAGCAAATATGAGTGAAAAACTTGTGTGCTTAGACGCCGATTCAAGTCTCATACTTTACCTGTACATTCCCTTACATTCATTGTTTCTATGCTGTCTCATTTATGTTCTTGATCTTCTTCAATATCACTATGTTAGATTGTCCAGTAACTTCAAGACAGCGACATAATCTCTTAAAACTGCACAGCTGAAGGTTCTCGTAATGGAATATGCATCAGTGAGAAATACAATTTTGATGCACTATTTTTGTTGTTTCTTTTAACTTAAAAAAAAACTGCTTTTATTTTCAATACAATTTCATAGAAAATGCAATTTTTCTATGTTAAAATAGCTTTTACACCTTAGCAACAAGTTTATTTATTCAGAATTGTACCCATCTGTGTTGTTTACTTTAGAAAAATATTTGTTACGTTTATGATAAATTTGTTTGGTTCAAAAGTTAATTTTAGTGCACCTTTTACTGTGCAGACCATTTGGCTGATTGGCTCCAATCTTGTGACCTAGTATAATAATAAAGCAGCCCAAGCGCCTGTGCCTATGGTAACAATAGCCAGCTCAGCAGCCCATCTGCTGACTAAGACCTCATTTCCTCTTCCCAGTCGGAGCTCCCAGGAACAGCCTGCAACGTAACCGGCTGGCTAAAAGAGACAAGGCCGCCTTGTTCTCTGTAGTTGTGACAATTATTCATATAGAAGACCTAGTATTGCAGTATCTTTAGACAGGACATGTTCCAACTTCTCCAGTAAAAGCTGGGAATTCGAGAAACTCATGACAGTTCACCATGCACCATCTTGGGTCTCAGAGCTTGTGTTTGCTATCAACCTGTGGTATTGAGACAAGACAAGCATTATAATGATGGCTACACGAGATTCCAAGCTTTGCGAAATGTTCACATTGACGCAAATTTTTTACTGATTGTTACAACTTACTTTTAGATAGCAGGTTAAAGACAAAACATTATCCAGTTGATCTTCTACACATTTCAGACTTCCAGTCAAAATTGTGAGAATATCTTTTTCAGTCTCAGAGTAGGTTTATCTTCTTGTGTCCTTTTGTCCACTTTCTATTCTTTGTTATAAGCAGTGGGAATCGGCTCCCTCAATGAGATCAAGATGCTTGCACAGAACAGAGACAAATGGTGAGGTTTGATAAAAGATCTCTACAAGGATTGACACTGCTGGACAAAAAATTTAGAGAAAGAGCATCTGGGTCTATGCCCTATGGGCCGGCCACGGCTCAAAAGGTCAATAGATAGATCGTCATCATCATGTGCCATACCGGTTGGCGTATGCGATCATGTCCTTCCATAATCTTCTATCTACAGTGCACCGTATCAGTTCTGTTGATGACTGTTTTCCATGCCATGACACCAAGCTATCCAGTATTTTATCTCTTTGTCATCCGCAATCTCTCTTTCCTTTTATTTTGCCACTTGTAATAAAGTATTCAAACTTTCCTCTTCTCATGATGTGCCCGAAAATTGTTGATTGTTTCTTTCTGATATTTTTTAGGAGCTCCCTTTTTGTGCTGGCCCCTTTGAGAATTTCCTCATTGGTCTTTTTAGCTGTCAATAGATAGATAGATTCTTGTTATACACACACATTTGAGAAATTAGTTCCCTTGGACTATTTGTTTCAATTTTAGGAAGACTTTGTTTATAGCACTTCATATTTCTCTACTCAGTCAATTATTACTGTAAGTAAGTAAAGTGCCCCCGTCACGCCAAGTGACAATATATGGAATATGGTGTTAGTGACTATACATTTTACGGACCTTCAGCACATGATTTTTGGGTAATGTGGTTGGTATTACGCAATTATTACTCTGTACAACCTATTATTTGGATCTGACTAATTAAAAAAAATATATATAAACCAAGCACATTTACAGCAAATTTTTTCCATGGTTTGTTGAATATATGAATTGTGCACAGATATAGCAATAAATTGTTATATATATTAATGCTGCAAAATGATGTCCATAAATCACATTATAGCTGTTGTTTATCTTGGTCACCATGGCAATGGTGTAGTGTTAGTAGAAAACAAATAGCATTTTCACAATTTACAATCATTAGTATTATCACCTTAGAGTAAAAATGTATACTGCCTCACACTGCAGGAGGAAAACAAAGAATTTATTTGTTTTTGTTTTCTACACATACACTCAGTGGCTACAACACTAAGGAGCCATAGAAATAAAATAGACCATAGCAGATTGAAGTAAAATCTTTTTAGCATTCAAAGGATAGGATAATCTATATCAATAAAAATGAGAAAGAGTTCATCGGTGCTACATAGAACCAATTCTGACCTATGGAAGTGAATCATGGACAGTAGACAAACAAATGATATGACGATTAGAGGCCACAGAGATAAGATTTCTAAGAAGAATGTTGAAAGTTCCCTGGGCAGCTAAAAAGACCAATGAGGAAGTTCTCAAAGAGGCCAACACAAAAAGGGAGCTCTTAAAAAACATCAGAAAGAAGCAATCAACATTTTTCGGGCACATCATGAGAAGAGGAAAGTTGGAATACTTGGTTACAACTGGCAAAATAAAAGGAAAGAGATATTGCGGACGACAAAGAGAGAAAATACTGGATAGCTTGGTGTCATGGCATGGAAAACAGTCAACAACAGAACTGATACGATGCACTGTAGATAGAAGATGGACATGATCGCCTACGCCAACCGGTATGGCACATGATGATGAAGGATAGGAATCTGTGATGAATTTGACTTTGATATTTGCAAGAAGACTGGTGAACATCTGCTAAAAGTATGCTCGACATATAAATAGAGGTTTATTGTGGCCAGCACGACACTTGGACATCTGTATGGAGATATCAGAATTGAGCTGAAAATGTTTTTGTTATATTCTATACAGACTGATGCCTAAAGGTTTCTGCAGAAGAAGAAATGTCTTTTAATAATATCTTAACTCGCTTTCTGTTGTTATGTACTTTCTCTTTCCAATGATCTCGCATTTTGTTATAACATGTTCTGATCTTTCTATACACATTTTAAAAAAGGTTATTTTATTCTAATATTCTTTTGTTTAACTATTCTCCTTGCTTTTGCTTCTTTAATTCATCATTAGTTTTCTTAATTCTCAATGAATTTATTAAAGTAGCTGTGGCTTCAATTAATTTTAAAAAAATATTTTTGTTCAACTTTGTTAAAATGATGCAGTTATGAATAATTTCTAATTTCTGTATCGAGGACATGACAAATAAAGATTCCTGTCAAATATATCATAACATGTCTTGTTTTTTTATCCCCCCCCCCCCCCTATCAGACATTCCAAGGACGATTTAGAGACATTATGGATGGCTCCCAGAATGCCCTGCACAGTGACCTTGTAACACAAAACTCCAAATTAGATGAACAGGAGCGGAAGATTTTTGCCGCAGGTCAGCAAGGGTTGCATGAATTCCAAAAATGGGAGAGTAGAGAATCTGAGAAATTGTCTACATCAGCCATGGTTTCTAATCACAGAAAAAGGAAGCGTATTGGATACATCTCCCAGTCTACATGACCTTTCATTATTGACTGATAATAATTTTGTACAGAATGCATTTCTTTTTTAATTAAGCCCTTTCTTTCATTTATATAATTGGTCATTTTTCAAATGAACTACTAGAATCATCTTACAAATTAGTCCTTAAATAAACTATTTATTAAGTAAACACAAAATGTACTGTACAGACACATGTTTGAGAGTGTTTTTATGCACTAAGAATTCAATATAATTGTCAAACCTCTGTACATATTTAATTTTGCATCATCTATGAACTAGTGTGTCATTGTGGGAGAATAGATGGTTTCTTGTAAACCACAAAGTTGTAATGCACCAACCATCACAAACTTGCCTGTATCTTATATCAGCAATAATCTCAACAGCCTTGTGTTCCCAGTGTGAACAGCACAATCCCACTCATCCTTTGTGATTTGATTGTGTATCAACTCGCTGTCTGTTACTCCAGTTGCTGGAGAAAGCTTTCATGGTTTAACAGTAACTGAGATTTCTCCTTTCTTGGAGAGATTCACTCACCTCCTAATGGTCTCCATACACATTCCTGAGACGTGAATCATTATGGACTCAAAACCTTCACCAAGTAATAGTAAACTCTTTATACAGAGCTTCGCAGCAGGAGTCAATCTGATCATCAGAAGAAGCACACACACACACCCTTTCCTACCCCCATCAAGCAAGTGTATTGGCCCTTTAGCTTCTTGACACTCTAAGGGAGGTGGGCCCACCTGGGTCATGGCTCCCAGGAGTGGACCTCCTGCTGCATTGACTCTAAAGCTTACAATATATATTCGGCACAAACTAACTAGGCTTACTCTAAGCAACTTCTGTTCGAATACAGTCTTCACTAGCATAGTTTACTTACTTGTCTTAGCTCTAACCCAGCACGTTCTTGTTCTCTTCAGTCGTCTAAAGTGACTATTAATTGCAACAGCCTTTATAGGCTCATCTACATGTTGATATGGCGGGAAGGAGTGGATCAGAAACTGATAATAGGGGATCAAGATAGGTCAAGCTGAGAAAATCATTGTATTCATATTGTGCATGAGATACTGCAGTCACTGCTCTTTCATAGAAGCAATTAATAAAAACTGTTTATCCAGAGAGAGATTGGTATCTCCCCTATCTACTTCTAACAATGGTTTAGATAAAATATAATGTTGCCTTCTCCAACAATGCAAGTGTGGGTGCGGTGAGAGATAACCAAATGTTTATGAATCATTGTGAGTGGTCCGTGAGTATTTTCTTAAGGAGATGCTAAAGTGTGTATGCTGATGTTTATGTAAATCATTATTCAAATATTAATTCAAAGTTTTGCAGACTGGCACATTTAAGTGACACCTGTCCTGTTAATAATTGTAGCCCTTACGCTGTAGATATTTTAAAATGTTGTAGTTGTTTGTATGAACAACCCATTGTTAATATTTATAAATAATGTAATATACATGTTTCTTCAGAGGGAAAATAAAATATATATAATTTGTGTTGGTTTGTATACATTACTGTTCTTTAGTGTGTAATACGTACCATCTTTGTGGGAAGGAATGTACAGTTAAAATTAATTACCATAAAAATAAATTCAATAATTGGTCAAATATATAAATGGCCTTGACAATTTGCCATCTTGACAGACAGCTGGTAACAAGCACTCATGATTTGTCAATAGTTTGGTAAAATATTAGTCTTATGATGATTTGCTGAACAGCTTCTCTCGTGGCTGAATCTGCCAGTATCACATAGACAGATTCAACTGCAGAATGAACAAAATGTATTTGTGGTTTCTGACCTTGTCTACTTTTGCCTGTGTCTTTTGTCTTCTGAATTTGATAATAACGCTTCCTTGAATGTGGCAGTGCAGTTTTTTTTACTTTTGTTTTCTCCATGTGCTATGATCTGATGTCATACTTTGCCAGTTTTTTTTGGTGATAGAGAATTCATTTTATGAGCATTTATTAATGAAGATGACCTGAGCCTAGTATACTCCACTCATTTTTAAAATTGATATTTCATGAAAGTGGTTTCAGTTGGTAACAACCCAGACAAAACATACAATGTCTATCTATCTATCTATTGTCCTTTCGAGCCGAAGACGGCACATAGGGCAGAACCACAATCTCAAAAACAGAAACCCTGCGTGCCAAAATGGCACATATTGCAGAGATCACCGCTTCTAAAAACTATGGTTCTGTTTCCATAACAATGCTTTTTACAATGACAGCTTGTCAAGCCATCGATCAACCTCCTTAGTTGCCTCTTACGACATGCCTGGAAGGTCACAGTGTCACTATTCTTTACTTCCCACATAATGAGGCCCCGGTAACACACGGGAGTACAATGTCTAGCTATAGTAAATGTATTATGTATGAAAGATAATTTAATAGTTAATGCTTGTAACAAAAAGATTAAAGGTTGGCATATCTGAAAGTTTCCATGGTGCAATATTACATTTTACAAAAAAGTATTTACATTTTAAAATACTACTTCTTCTGATTACTTTCAATGTATAATAAAAAATTACTAGCAGAAAATCCTAAATATCTTCAGCAATTACTTAATGAAATAAACATGACAAGCAAAAAATATGGACTAGATATGAATATCAAAAAGACTACAACTATTACCATAAACAAAGGTAATACTCAAAACCTACAAGTGGATGGATATCAAGGTTGAAGGAATAGACCTGCTGACAGTTCAGAGCAACAACTACCTTGGACATACTATAATAATATAATTTAAAACTAAAATTTAAAAAAAGAGAATAGGAGTGGCAACAAGTAATTTTAATGCCATGAAAAATATACTAACATCAAAACAGATAACACCAGGTGTTACCACCAACTAAGAATAGCAAAATGTTATACTTTCTCAACATTCCTGTGGTGCAGAAACATGGACACTAGACAAGTAAAGAGAACAGAAGGTTGAAACCTTTCAAATGTGGATTTATAGAAAGAATTGGCTTGAAGAAGAAAACAAAACAAAAAAAGTCTTAAAACAACTTACAAATGAAAAGAGCAGCAGAATGGTGCTTCTTGGTAACCAACCTTCGATGCGGAGATGGCATATAATGATGATGTTGATGATAAAAATCATCTGCGTTTTATCTTCCTGAAAAAACACAAATGAACAAATAAAGTATCAATGACAAACAACTATGTAATCAACACTGACAAGACTGTCAATATTGTAATGTTTAGTGCTCTATCTTCACAATTTGGGAGCCGCAATAGCTCAGTAGTTAGTGAACTGGACTACAAAGTACAATAGGTAGGGTTCTATCCCAACCGACGGCTCCAGTTCACCCAATGGGTACCGGATTGTTTTTCTGGGAAAGTAAAGCGGTACTTGGCGTGACGGGGGTACTTTACTTTTTTTTTTTTTTTTTTTACTTCACAATTTGGTGCTCTGTGTCCACTCCTCTCCAGCAGACAAATTGTGAAAAAGATAGTTCAGGTACCGAGAAGGTAATAACACTGAGTAAGAATAATGGTCCATACCCTCTCACCTCTAAATGGTTTCGCTTAGTTCATATTGGCATTCATGACGAACGAACATGATGTTAGTGTAAACCCTTTTTTTCATTTTAGATGAAATAGTCAGTACTGCAGCAGGTAGTGCTGTTTTCTTAGAGAATATTCTTCAGTGCCAATTTTCAAAGGCTTAATGAAGCAGTGTCAGTTCTAAAAAAAAGTTTGTCACTTTTGGGAACTGAACCTAGACCGTTGTGACCTTTAGATGAGCACACTAATCGCTTCACTATTGATTCTTTGGCTTACTGTACCGTAGAGAGTTTGCATGTGTTGCTACCTTGGCCCTGGCTCTGTGTCACTAATGTGTTTTTGTGTCAACTTTCTCAAAACTATGTAAGTTTACATAAATTATAATTAATTTAGTTAATTGTGGTTAAAATGTTTAAGTAAATAACAACAGACTGATAGAGAAATTACCAGTGAGTTTTTATAACTTAAACACAGTATTTGTATTAATTATCATCTGTACATAGTTATCATCATCGAGTGCCATCTCCGCAACGAAGGTTGGCTACCATGGAGCGCCATTCTGCTCTTTCTCTTGCTTTGATGGTGCATGTTGTCATACATAGTTAACCATTAATTTATTCAAGATTAATTTCATTCATTCATATCATAAATAATTTGATTCAATGAATCAGAACCGCCATTCCTGTATCAGCTGAACTAGGCACTTTGACTTTGGTGTGGCTACCGAGTTCCAAACTATGGCCAAAGGAGAAAAGAATAGAGCCACAGTTACTTCCCATGCCTGTTGTATGAGGTAACTAAGGAAGTTGGGGGTCAAGGTCTTTGTGCTTTGGAGTTCGGGTATCTGAGTTGAAGTCATCGTTAGTGCTTTCTTTATTTTGTGGCATGAGTGCTTCCTGCATGGGAAGGTGCTGATGAAGGTATTTGGGCACCAAGGAATTGTCCCCTGTGCAATCGAGATAATCTACCAACGAGACTGTAAAGTTAAAAAAACTCTTCAGCTCCATCCAATAAGTTTTATTTAACAAAAATATTATTTCTATAGTGCCTTGTAATACTTTATATCAAGCGCGCCCTATAATAATAAAGAATATAAGCCGATTCTCACAATAATTTTCAGTAGCATCCCATTTGCAATGCCCATTAGTAGTTTAAGACATTTCTCCCATGTTTATACTTTATTCCCAGCTCTGGTTTTAATAGTCTAAAATATCTAGTCTTTATTCAATTCACCTTCTCCCCGAATAATGTCGTTGCGTTAAAGTCACTAAAAAATATATGCATACACACACTGAGAGAGGGAGTGTGTTTGTATGATATAAAAATAACGTATTCAATACAAAGGCGCTCCTTAGTACTAGGTCCCTCAGGCATCTACTGTCAAACATAAGAAGATATATTTGAAATGGTCACGTGATTATCCGTTACCCGAGCTCACCTCGAGCGATGATAAGGGGGAGTGATCATGAGAAGAACCCGATTCTCTCCAACAGCGGTGGGTGGGGGTGAAATAGTCCCTCTCCTTCCAACAAAACAACTACCACTATATCCACTGCACCATCAAATCAATATAAATGTTATTTCTGTTCATATGTGTATGTATGCGACGGATACGTTATATATATAATGCTAGAGACAACCAGTGGGGTAACGTCACAACCAAGCAGGGAGATGACTTAGAGAACGCACTGGTGTCTATCGATTTAGTATGCTTGAATGATGGAGGGGCAACCAGAATTGTCACTCTGATAGTGTCATAAACCTGGCGCTGGTGTCTCCCGCCTTCACACCGGTTTGCAGGTGGAGTGTACTGGGATTCCGCGGAAGTGATCACTATTCATGAGTCCTCCTAAATGTGAAAGGCAGAAGTAGAAGTCAGAAAAGCAAGCTCCACACATTCCACTATGAGAAAGCAGATCAGAACGTCATTAGTAATATCAGACATAGGGAACAGGGCGCACCTAGCAGGAGGCAGGAGAAATGGACGCAGCCACCTTTGTGGAACGTAGAAGTCGAGAAAGTTTGGCAGAACAAGAGACAAACGGCCAAGACATGGCAGAAAGAATGAAAGAACATAACCTGATCTCTTGAAGCGCCTGAAAGAAGAGGTCGACCAAAAAAGGCATACCAGACTTCCCGAGCACAGGCCAGACATGGCATAAATCTGATGAGAGCAAAGGGAAGGCCCTGCTTGCCGGCTACATTGAGCAGACTGACCAAAGAAATTAAGCTGTAAAAATGAGGATACGGAGGTCACTCTCAGAATCGTGTGAGGATGTAGTGCTGGGAGAAGATCTCACAATCACCACCGATGCCATTCGCACAACACTTAAAAGGTCACACAACACTGCTCCAGGTCCAGATGGTGTTCGGTGCGACGTCGTATGCGATTTAGCTGACGACGACTTGCTAAAACTGGACAAAGAGTTTAATGCCAGCATTCAGAGTGGCCAGAATAAGGAGGAGTGACTATACAGCTACTTACTAACGCCACCAAAGCCAAACAAGAACCATTCTCAGATCAGTGCCTACAAAAATATCAAGATGTAGAACACTATGGGCAAGCTACTGGAAGTACCCGAGTACTTACCTGTCACCTTGAACAGATACGCACATTCCCACCCACACTCGGAGGTTATAGATACATGTATAACAAAGAGACATGGCTCAATGCGGCAGTCTTAGCTTATGACGTCTTCGAAGGCGTCCACAGACGAGAGGAGACATGTGCTGCTGCTATAGATCTGGAGGATGCATGCAACAGAATACTATTTGAATACTCGTGCACATGCCCCTCAAACTGGCAGTGCACCCCTTCCTCATTAGATGGATCACTTCAGCACTATTTCAGAGGAAGGTGATACTCAGATGTGGAAGTTGATCGTCCGAGCCAATATTCATTTGTCCAGGGCTGCCACAAGGCTCACCATTGTCACCAGTTCTATTTAACGTGTACACAATAATGATCACGGATCAACAGCTGGATGGGAGGGGAAGAACTATGACTTCTGATGATATTATGGTATATGGGCAGGGGAGAGACAGAAGAGAAATCGCCTCCAACATACAAAACGAACTCGATCTCATCTCTTCCTGGTGTGAAGTATCATGTGCATTGGTTGATCTTAAAAAAGCATCAATTGCATGGTTCTCCTTTGACAATCATATCCTTAACACGGAAACACCGGTGGTACGAATGACGGCTGATGAGGTGACCAGGGACAGGTTGATGACGTACCTCGTGGTTAAGTTTAATCGCAGCCTGTGTTTTCGGGACCACGTCGACCATGTGATAACAAAATCCCGCAAAGGATTAGCCGCCTTGAAGGTCATGGCAGCTGCCAACATCGAGCAGAGGCTACTTACTCTTCTGTTCCAGGAACTAGTCCTCGCACCAATCGAGTATGCCCTGGCAATTCTTACTGTCAGTACGACGCACATTGACAGGAAGTAGAAAATACAGAATGAAGCCATGCGCATTATCTTGGGATGTACGAAGGACTCTCCCTGTGTAGCAATGAGGTATCTTCTTGACGTTGCAACCATGGATGACTGAATCAAGATCTGGAGGGCACGAGCATACCTGAAGATAAGTGCAGAAAAAAGAGCATCCATTGCACCACGAACTCAACACAGGGAAAGGTGCCATAGAGGGCCGAGCAGATGTCATCAAACAGGTATGTAGGCTTACCAATATCAACGCTGACGAGTGGATACCGGTGCCTACGTCATTCAGAGTGACATTCTCGTGTATTGTCACACTCGACAGGAAATGTAGGGAACAGAACTCAGTCGTGGTCAATGCGGAGGTCAACGGTCTCATCTGGAATAACACCGATGAGAAAGATGCAGTCATATCTTGACTGCACCTTTCTATACAGACGGATCTGTATTACGCCACCAAAAGAGTGCATGTATATTTACAGCACGCTTGGCAGGCTGAATAGTCGTCAAGGAAGACAGTGGTGCATACGTTATGACCACGAGTAGCATGACGATGGAGATGATGGCAGTGACCAAGGCATTCATCTGGTTAGAGTCACAAGACTATACCCACACCTGCATACTAAAGTGATTCGATGAGCATGATAAAAAAAAAAGTGGAGACGGACTCTGTACGCATGCAATGGGTAGAGTCATTGCAGAAGTCAAGAATACGTATAGTCACAGTTGTTTACGTCCCAGGACATGCGGGCGTATGGGGAAATTAAAGAGCGGACAGGCTGGCTAGATGCGCTATCCTTGAGGACATCATCAAATCCCTCCGATATGTGGGAAGGGCACATAACTTCGACAACCATGAATCCACGTCACTCTTTCGGATGAAAGAGAACGGAGTTAAGATGGGCATAGCCAGAAACAAGAAACTTTGTGAGCGTGTAAGAAGACTTATTAACTAACACAGAACTGGAGTTGTCAGTCGCTGGACACTGTGCGACTTGCTGAGGAGGGGATCTAAGCACCTATGGACATGTTCGGAGTGCAAATATGATGACCCGCAAATAATTCAATCTACAATTTTCGACTTTGAACTGCCTACTGTTCCTTACCGTGCACACAAGACCTCCTGTTGTTTGCCACTATGGGAGGGCTAGACATCGAATCTTACTACTAATAGACCAGGGAAGGTAAAGCCATGTAGAAAACATGGATTCGAAGTCCAACTTTGCAAATCCAACTTTCGTATGGTACTGTATATATACGCCTTTTCATTCTTTTCACAAAACTTGCCGGAAACCAAATCTCAATGTTTTGGCCAAACAAAGTAAAAATTCAAGAGATGTTAATTTTACAACCAAGAAATACATTGGATACAGTGATAACACGCAGAAGATCGTTGGATAACGCATGCTCAGAGAAACAACTACAAAAATTGTCATGCAGTGGACTACGAAGGGAAGTTAAGCATGAAGTAGAACAAAGACATGGTAGAGAACAGGGTAAAAGAAAGTAAAGTAAAGAGTCCCGTCACGCTAAGTGGAGCATAGGGAATATGGTGACCATAATTTTTATAGACCTTCGGCACGTGGTTTTTATGGTAATGTGGTCGGTATTACGCCCGTGCCACTTTACTTTCCCATTTTAAAAATCCGGTACCCATTTAAGGCTGATTGAACCTGGAAGCCGTCGATCAGGATCGAACCCTACCTCTTGTCCTTTGTAGTCCAGTTCACTAACCACTGAGCTATCGCGGCTGCCAAGAACAGAGTAATCTAGACTGTAATGTGTATGAACAATATATTGGGGCTGGAATAGAAGGTACGACGTCGGACTCTGTGCAGGAAGGACCCGTGTTCAAAGCCACCAGAAGTGGTTATGCTTTTAAAATGGAAAAAAAAAAAAAAAATTAATCCGTGGTTTCTTTGTGACGTTGCCCTCCACTGATCTCTTGGCTAATGAGATCCGATGTATAGTTATCTCGAATAACGGCAATAAACAGGAGACGTGCACTCATGCACGTTGAGGAATCCTTGGCAGTAGGAGTCGAATAGAGTAGACTTTACATTTGGTTGCTGCCTGGGCAAGATTGTCAGCAGAAACCTACCCAACGGTGGATCCCTTACCGTGCTACGGAGTTCGTGCGCATGCGCCAGGATTCTCCTCGGACTTTTTAATTTCTTGAGGGAGATATCGTAACGTTGCACCTATGGATTCCACCGGTGTGCAGTGATGATGACCTTAACAACAACCAACATATTACGATATTACTGAAACTGGATACACTTGATCAAAAATGAGTTTGAGCCGGTCTGTGAGAGAAATCTGACATATCCGGACTGCTTATTGTTTAGATATGGCGGAGGAAGAACGAGTGAGCAGTTCAATAGAACGGGCAGCAGTACGTATTCAGTATTCAACGTATTGTATAGTTGATGTAGATTATAGATATATTGGATTGTAGTGCATCTTATATTTTAATATTTAAAGAATTTGAATATCTGCCATGTAATATATATTCATTATAATTTGTTGATTTGTAACCTGTTCTTGTGTAGTTTCAGCACTTTTCTGCTTCAAAACTGAATTTGCAGCATAGCTAGCATAGCATAGTCAGTTAAGTCAGCATAGACTAGAGCTAGAGTTAGAGTCATAGTAGAGCATACTGACACTGAGCATGCAGTCATGCAGCATAGTATTATAAGTAGTATAACCGAACCGAATAGCAAAACAAACCCCCCAAGTGGGAAACAGAAGGTAAGAGGAAAAGAGGCCGACCAAGAGAAACACTGAGAAGAATATTGAATGACCAGGGAGGCAAAGTCAAAGGCAGCAGAAATCGGCTCCCCTCAGTGAGATCGAGATGCTTGCATTCATTGTCATTCAATTCTTAGAACTGAGACAAATGGCAAGATTTGATAAAATATCTTTGCAAGGATTGGGACAGCTAGAAAGAAAATTTAGAAACAAGCAGGGAAAGAGTATCTGAGTCTATGCCCTATAGGCCGACTATAATACTATATCATATCGATAGATATAAGTAGTGGTCACAGTTAACAGTCTCTGGACACTGAACAGTCATGACAGTGTATGACTGGATCAGATAGTAACCCTGGACGTGCGTCTATCAGATTTTCAAATATCAACTTTTACATTTAAGTTAGAGTAGAGTAGTCAGTAGTTCGTTCTATGAGTTTGGTTTTTAGCAGCAGCTTACAACAGAGTGGAAATGATTTATCCATAATCATGGCATGCATGCTGATGATTTCTAATTAAAAAGTTTATGTAAGTTTAATTCATGATATATTATGATGTAATATAATTTTTACTTACTGCAGAATTATTTTGCTGATTTGGACAATAACAAAATCATCATCATGATACTTTTGCCACTTTTGGTAACAATTTCAAAATAATCCAAAAGAAATGTAAGACATAATAGTTAGATAGCCCTTGAAATGTTTCAAAATAAATCTTTTGTGTCTGTTGTAAATTTTGTATGATGACAAGTTTATTAATATGTAAATATGACAATATTGGATCGCACTTGCAGTGTACTGCCAAAACAAAACAGTAAAACAATTTGGTCATGACCAGGTCATACCCCTATCAATTAAGATCAACAAACGTATCATGTAAGCAAATGTACTAGCATGAAGTAGACCAATGTAATATATTTTTTTTTCTTTGGTCACCTGATGATTGCTCTTCATCATCTAATCTTAAAAGGACATTAAGTTAGCATAGTCATATTCTGTTGTGGCAAGCAGTGTGGTACCTACATATTTTGGCCCAACACATCTGTATTCAGTATACACTGGAGTCTTGAGGTAACATGTTGACCTTTGGACAAGAAGTCCCAGGTTCAATTCCCACCACAGGTGGTGGAAAAGAAAAAAAAAATAGAATCCCTGGCTTTACCCTCTCCTCTTCTTTGGGTAGTCAGATCCAATGTCTAGCCCTCTCGCAAAACTGAAAAACAGAAGGTCCCACTTTGCGCATGTTAAGGAACCCTTAGCAGCTGGAAATAAAAAAGAGTAGGCTAAAAATAGCTATGGATAAAATATCTTTAGAAGGATTGAAAACTGCTAGAATAAAAATGTAGATAAGAGAAAGAGTATCTGGGTCTATTGCCCTATGGGCCAGATACAGCTCAAAAGGTCAATAAATAGATCGAAAAATGGCTGCGTGCCAAGGCAAAATTAATAGGAAACAAATTTTACCCAAAACCACTAAAAATCTTGATGATAAAATTATGAGGGTTCCTCTGAAGTTGGAGAATATCTGCCTGAATGGTGAGGGGACACTGGAGCACACAGCTGCCAGTATGAAAAATAGGATAAAAGTGATATTAACGCAAAACTCAGCCCATTTGGACTTTGCTAGAGATATAACATTGGCATATGCAAAAAAAATCGATTACTTTTTTGGCCAGACTAGTAATTCTGTAAACAGAGCTACCATGAGGAGGTAGAGTAGACTATTTTCAGCAAATGTTCTACCTTCCATCGTGGCCCTCTCTAGTAAAGGTTAATTGTCAATTACTGAAAAAAATATATAGGGGAACTGGTTGGTCTCGAGGCAAGATGCTGGCCTTAGTCCAGAGAGGTTGTGGGTTCAAATCCCGGCTGCACTGGTTGGGATTTTTATTTATGATTTCTCTCTGCGGCAACCACCCCTGGTCTCAGCAGTGAGGCCCGGCTTGAAAAGTCAATTACTCATCAACGGAAAAAATATGAGTACTTCAGAAGACGGAGTTATCTGCTTGTGCGGCAAGGGACCCCTGTGCACACGGCTGCCAGGGAGAAATGGATTAACATGCAAAATTCAGTTCCTAGTCTCTAGGGACTTCGTCAGAGGTAAAAGCTGGCGAACGAAAAAAAAAATTTAAAAAACTTAAAAAATAGAACTATGATAGCATAAAAGCAAAACCATTTATGTTTTAAAAGCGTTGCCAAATCATTGGGTCTAGAGACACAACCTCAGTTTCTGGACAGGAAGGTTCTGGTGTAGCAGTGACAGTACAACATGATTAATTATACACAATAAGATAAAGAATATGAAGTCCAAACAATCCTGGTCATGTGCAGCAATTTATTGTTGAGCACATACTCAACACAACATGATTAATTCACAACACAGAAACTGCAACTCCAAATATTCTGAACAGTACTTGTGTTTGACACTTCATATGATGACACAAGACGTTGTCTAGATCGGTTACACAAGTTTATTCACACAGCTATATAATTACACTTCCTGAGTCATCTGGTTACTTATTTATGGCTACATATAATAGTCAATAATTATATGTTTGCCATCGCTGTCTAAACATCTATATCATTAGTAAAAGTTGTGTATTCGTGTCTTGGCTACCGCTGGTGTCATATGACACTCTTCCAGATTCTGTAATTGTATCCACATAACTTCTTGTACTTAGCATAAAATCACACACAAGATAATATGAGATCTGTACCAGTCTGTATATTCCTAACCTTGATTCCCTTAATAAGCACTGATCTCTTTTGAGATCTGAAATATCTGTCTATAATTAAACATTTTCCTTTGAAATAAATCTTCTGAATAATACTTTACTACAACATCACTGAATGTTTCTTCAAGTCTTGAATCCCAGGACAAGTCCTCAATTGTCTCTATGAATGAATGACCCTGGAATTTATTTCTTCAATCTAACATAATGTCACTACCCTCTCAAGTGCTAATTGCTGCTTCTTTTATAATCAAGACCAGTCTTGGCTCCCACCATCACTGTTTCCACATTTTTGCCATCTTGCTTTAATTGCATGCAGACGTTTAACTTCAAAAGCAAGTGTAAACCAAATTTTAATGAGTAGCTTACGAGTTATGTAACTTATATCTAATCTCGCTGATGAGAGATTATCTTATCTCTTTACTTGCCTTTCGTTTCCTTATTATCAGCGCCTCATATCAGTGTCAAACATTTTATTTCTTAAAGCCACACCTAAAATGTGTGGGTGCGGGAAACATGTTTATCAAATAATGTCCGATAAGAGTATTAAATCCGGTGTAACCAACAACGATGTCATAATACTATTACACTGGGTTCAAATTCCACTACAGGTTGTGGGAATTCTTCCAGATTGAATCTGTGGTTTCCTCGTGAGTTTACTCACCCCTGATCTCTGGGTAGTGAGATTAAAAGTCTAACCCTCTCAGGTAACAGGAAAAAACAGGTCTCATGTGCACTGACAGATCATTTAAGAACCCTTGGCAGTTAAAAGTAGAAAAGAGTAGGCCAAAAATGACCGCTGCCCAGATAAAAATTGTTGCGCAAATCTAGGCATGCCAAAGATGAATGTGTCGGGGCAAATATTGTGACTTTGTCATAAATTAGTGACACAAAACACTCCTACTTAACGGGTGAACATTAAGAGGAAATAAGCATCTCTAAAATCATTTCCATAATATAAAAGGTGATTAAATAATTATTTAAACAAAAAAAAAAATATTAACAGCAGCCTTAATTTAGTGCTTTGAAGACGGAGCCACAGTAAATGCTAACTGTAGGGTTTATTGCTTAAGTTTTTTGTGCACCAGAAGAAAGAAATGATTTTCCAAAATCTTATTATAAATGTTTATGAAGGTTTATGTTGATGAGCTGTACAATTTCCGAGACCATTATGTGGAGCAATTTGGCCTTGACAAAGCTGGAGATAAAGAAGTGGAAGTTCAGAAGAGAATGGAGGAGTGCCTTGAGAGAATTGAGTCATTGCAAGGTGGGTTCTAAGATTTTCTCTTTGTGTAAGTTATTGTCGGTGATGAGCTATCTTTGGTTATATGATGAGTTATTCTTTTTTTGTGTTAACATGACAACAACTCTTCTTCATCATCCGCCCTTAAAAGGACTAAATAGGCGTAGATGCATTGTGTAGTGGTTTGCAGTAAAGCTTTGATATCTGTATCTTTCAACCCACTAAACATGACTTCATCTAAGTATTTTTGAGTGCCAGGTTGCATTCCCTCTTTGATCCCCACTCTCTTGGCCTGACTGGTTGGTCTGTTTCCAGAAGCACCTTTGGGGGGTAGAATAAGGTCTTGATCAGCTCTGTTTACCGATCCTGATGCACACAGTCAGCTATAAGCTGCTGACTGCTCTCAGCCCAGTTGCTGGTAGGTGTCTTGGCTCATGAAATAAAATCAGTACTACTGTTATAATTTCATTGTCCAACTATTCCCAGTCTGCTTAGTAAGTCTTGTAAAAGTATATTGTTATAAATTAACTGTTAAAATGAAAGCACATTGTTGCTTACAACTCTGCTGACACATCTGTGACAATTTGGCATGTACCGTGTTAATGTCAAGGATTCACATCGGAAAGTAAAGTTGTCACTGGTTCACCTAACAGTTGTAAACACCCTATATAGCGCAACTTAAAAGTTGCACAACACAGTTTCTCACCTTAGCATTGACTAAGGAATAATTGTAAACTCAGAATACAGATCATCATCATCAGGTTGGAAGTCCTTTGCAGAATGTTGTTGCATTCACCACAGCCCATCTGAAAGAATCTCTGTCTCTAGTCAGATCTCCCACTGCTTCTGTTGTTGCGTTCAAGGTCTCCTTGATGACTTGAGACCACCTTATTCTTGGTCTGTCCCTAATGCTTCACCCTCATGTTTTCCATTATTGTCAGAATACAGATACAGAAAAAAAAACACCTGTTACTAAGGCTTAATAAGAAAACAAAGCATTGTAACACTGGGACCTGCCATTTATGTTGTGTAGGATGTGATTCAGATGGTTCAAAGGGGGACTGGATACCTTTTACTGAAAGTAGTGAAAGACAAATAAAATTTCAGTAATCCATTAAATAGATAGGTTGAAGACTTGTTCTCATTGAGGAACTGAATGATGATAAGTTTTAAAAAAAGATCACATGCACAGCATCATTAATCTCAATTTTTAAGTTTCTAGTGACGAGAAATGATAAATAGCTGCTGAGATCAAAAGTTGTGGAGAGACATGATCACCTACACCACTAGGCCCGGTACTTGATGATGAGTGACGAGCAAACCTTTTCTGTTTGTTGCAGCTTTGAACCAAAGCAGTCAGCAACTCATAGCTGACTGTGTGTTGGAATCAATGAACCTGAGTTATCCCGATCCTATTCTACTTCTTAGCAGCACCCCTAGAAGCAGATTAACCTAGTATGTTTCCCCGAGTGAATTAGGAATCAAAAGGAAAGACAACCCGGTACTCAAAAATACCACGCTTAAGATGCATGTTTTGGCCAGAAAGTAACAATTAAATGACAACACAATGCATGTACACCATCTTAACATCCATTTAAAAGGCAGGCATGAAGAGAAAATTCCTTCAGTCATAGGGTGAACAACGCACAAACCAAACTTTCTAGTTTTATTCATATCCTCTCTGTTCCTCTTATAACTGTTTCTAGCAGCTTTCAATTTTTGTTTGACCATTGGAATATTTGTCAATGTTTTATGTTTGCATTAAATCTCTTCGTATGACTCACTGTAGAAGTTACATATGTTATGATATATTATCCTGTTTAGTGTGACCATGGATTATCATGACAATCAAATGTTTTCATCGCCATAAAGCTTACATTTTACAAATATATTGCTCAGAAATACCTGCAGATATCATTACATGGCGTTGGGCTGAAGGGCGTTAGCTCACAGACCACTGTTTCCATAGCAACAACAAATATGCCAAATTAACAAATGGTCAAATTATTAAAGAGAAAAAAAACTATACACATGCCATTAACATATGAAAAATTAGGTGTTAATGTCCATATTGTCATTTTTGTTCGATTTAGTCCATATTTTTCCAAGAACATTCGTACTCATATGCATGATGTGGTGTCCACCATGCCAGTCTGCTGTACTTCCTCTGAGACGATCTCTGTTTTAGAAATCGGGTTATCCGTAAAGCTATTGATATTAGAAGAGAAACGTCCAAAACACCTGCTGTCATGGCATGCTGACACCACCATTTTCTACATCAGAACAGGCCACTGTAGACTTCTGTAGCACCTATTTACCATCTAGGAATAACCCACTTTGATGATTGCCACTGTGGAAGAGGGTCCTAGACTACAGAACACCCTCAGTTGTGCAACAACTATGCTGAACTGACACATCAAACCTGGCCCTATGATATAGAAATACAGCAAAATTTGTGAGGACAGTACAAAAGACCTGACGATGACTGAACTTCGTCCTGGTGATAAAAGGAAAAGACATAACGTGTCCAAAAGCTTTTTGAA
This sequence comes from Megaustenia siamemsis, assembly GCA_032433765.1. Classification (NCBI taxonomy): domain Eukaryota; kingdom Metazoa; phylum Mollusca; class Gastropoda; order Stylommatophora; family Ariophantidae; genus Megaustenia; species Megaustenia siamemsis. Next base: position 23,658,267 of record JAVIAB010000106.1, read on the forward strand.
TGTGGAGCGAGAGTGAGAGGGAAAGCCTCACAACTTGTAGTAGCTGAAGTAGATGAGTGTACTAATCACTTCACCATAACATCCTTCAAACAAAATTAAATTTGAAAACAAAAATGTATTGCGTTATTTATGTTAATTTATTTTTAGCTCAGTTGTCTCTTAATTTATAGTAAATCTAATTTACAAAAATAAAAATCAGAGTATTTGCATTACCACTAGATACACTTTTGTATGAGTATTTTTAAATATTATCATTTTATAAAGTTCTTGAAATTTTTCTTTTCTTTTTTTTCGTTCGCCGGCTTTTACCTCTGATGAAGTCCCTAGAGACTAGGAACTGAATTTTGCGTGTTAATCCATTTTTCCCTGGCAGCCGTGTGCACAGGGGTCCCTCGCCGCACAGGCAGATAACTCCAACTTTGGAGGTACTCATATTTTTTCCGTTATGAGTAATTGACGTTTCAAGCCGGGCCTCACTGCTGAGACCAGGGGTGGTTGCCGCAGAGAGAAATTATAAATAAAAATTCCAACCGGGATTTGAACCCACAACTTCTCTGTCTCAAGACCGGCATCTTGCCTCAAGACCAACCAGTCCACCAAGTTCTTGAAATGAAAGTTAACCAAAAGGAAACACTGTCAAAATATTGTTTACATTTAATCCTTAATAAAAAACTGACCATTAACACACAAAATAAAAAGATTTGTTTTGTATCGTCGTCATCCATATATTTAAAAAGACACTCTACAATCTATCTTGGAATCATTATACCTAGCTGGAGTGAAGAAGAAATTGTATTCACACCCTGAGATCAATGTTGGTGTTTTGGTTAGTTCATTTTTCATTATTTACTTTTACCCACACACATGCTTGTAGAGGGAAATTAATTTAGTGATTCTTTCACACATTTTAATATGATAATTAATGCTTATTTCTTTGTTATGGAAGGTGATATAAAGAATAAAGCTCAGTTCCATCTGCTTCGAGGTCGAATTCTAAATGTGACATCAAAGTACAGCCAGGAGGCAGAAGAAGCTCTCAGCAAGGCAGTGAAACTAGACCCTAGGTTAGTGGAGGCCTGGAATCATTTAGGCGAGTGCTTTTGGAAAAAAGAGGATGTGTCGGCAGCTAAGAACTGTTTTACTGGGGCTTTGAGTCATGTGAGTGTTGTCATTAAGTGCATGGAAGGGTGAGTGGTACGTGTTTGTTTGTTGTCAATTTTTATGATGCTTTTTAGGAGTGCCCTTTATGTGTTGGTCTCTTTGAGAATTTTCTCATTGCTCTCTTTAGCTGTCCAGGGAATTTTCAACATTCTTCTGATAAATCCCATCTCTGTGGCCTCTACTCTTCTTTTGATTTGTTTGTCTACTGGCCATGATTCACTTCCAAAGGTTATAATCGATAACTCTCTTTCACACTTCTATTGAGATAGACCTGTACAGGCTGTTCTTCATTTTCTCAAAAGCATACTTTGCCTGTGCTATTCTGCTTCTTTTGCTATTTTTCTTTGGTGCATCTACAATAGAAATACACAATACAATAGATATAGACATATGATACACAATGTAACATGAAAAATAATTATCAGACGATATTAGCTAGTAAATTTGTTTCAGTGTTTGCTTAAATATGCACGCTAATAACATCTGTGCAATCAAAGGTGGTAAATAAAAAGTTATTGTAATAGTTTTTTTTAAAAAATACCTACAAATTGTAATTCTGTCCACTATATTGACACAGAGAAGAGGTGGAATAGATTCTGGATAGATTTGGTTCACCAATCCTGTTGCTAACAATCATTTAGGAGTCTCTAACTAATTTCAGCCCTGATATTGATAGGCACCTTAACCCGTGTGGAGATTCAAGGTCTAGAGAATGATTTAGGTGTATGAATTCAAGATGTGGTGAGCGAATTAGACATATAAATTCAAGATGTGATGAGCAAATTAGACATATAGATTCAAGATGTGGTGAGCAAATTAGACATATAGATTCAAGATGTGGTGAGCGAATTAGACATATAGATTCAAGATGTGGTGAGCGAATTAGACATATAGATTCAAGATGTGAATGAGTTGAAGCATGAATTTAAGATGTGGTGAATGAATTAGGGATTTTTTTTTTTTTTTAAACAAGTGTTTTTACATTTATTTTGTTTGCATTTTATATATTCATCACATCATTCTCATCCTCAAAAATAATTACTGGATGATTCCTGACATGGGGTAGTTAATATATTTTGTAATGCCATCAAAGGAAATTGAATTGTAGCCAACTTAAACATTGATTTAAAGTACTTAAATCGCGTAATAAAACATAGGTATAATGCAAAAGCTGCTTTCCAAAAAATGAGGAAGATACTATGCAATCCATTTTTGACAATAGAAACAAGAAAAAGAGTTCTTAGCAGTTATGTATAACCAGTCTTAACATATGGATGTGAATCATGACTAGAGGGAAGAAAGAGAAAAGATACCAGACAGCTTAAGAGAATGGCTTGGCAGAAGGTCAACAACAGAAATGATAAATAACTGTCGTGATCGTAAGTTGTGGAGAGACAGGATCACCTACTCCAGCAGGCCCGGTACTTGATGATGATGATAATGCTAGTGTGTGTGTGTGTGTGTGTGATATGTTATATTTATGTATTATGATATTGTAGTAACATTTATTATCTCTTGTTACAATCTACGTGCAAAGTCAAAGAATAAAGTATCTTTGAGAAATTTGTCAATGGTCCTTCGACAACTTAGCGGGCCACCAGTTGAGAAAGTCAAGCTTATAGAGGAAAGTGTGGAAAGAGCTAAAGAAGCTGTCCAGCTTGACATTACAGATGGAAGATCTTGGTGTAAGTTCCTTTTATATATCTCTTGTCATAATTACTGAAATATTAGAAAACCTTTCTTAAACTACATCATCATCAAATAACGGGCCTGCTGACGTAGGTGATCATGTCTCTCCACAATTTTCGATCTCGACAGTTCTATCTATCTTTCGTTCGCCTGAAGTATTGTCTATATCTGCAATGTCGTTTCCTGTATAAATTTTACTGTCTTTTGTAATTCTTGCAGTGGCCCATATAGTTTTGTCTGTAGTGTTGTATCTATGGGCCAGTGGATTTTCCTCAGTCTACTATATTCAGTGCAGTCTTGAAGTATGTGTTCAGCAGTCTGGGGTGCCTGTCCACATGTACAAGTAGTTGATGTGCCGATCTTGAATTTTGTATACATGTGACTATGGAGTCGATTGTGTCCTGTTCTTAGGCGTATAATGATAACTTGTTCATATCTATTCATATTATGAAAGGCATCCTGATTTGGGGCTTGTGGTCCTCTGATTGATTTGATTATCTGTTTCTTATGATGGTATGTAACTGGTGTATCTAGCTGTGTGTCTGTTGAACCTTCCTTTGCCAACTGATCTGCTTTCTCATTTCCTGGTATTCCACAGTGAGACGGGATCCACTGCAGGGCAACCCTGTGGTGCTTGCAGAGTTCAGTCAATAAGGTCTGCAGATGTGGTAATTTTCTGGATTGTAGTGCCTGGAGTACTGATCTTGCATCTGTCAAAAACACTACAGGCTGTGGGCTAAGATTACTGTTCAGCAGTTTTTCTATTGCCAACTTTATTGCTTGTATTTCTGCATCATAATTGTGACAATATTTCCCTGTTGCTATTTTATTCATATCCCTAGTGTTATTTGGGTACTCTATATATGCACCTGCTCCCCCATTCTTTACTGCATTCTGTGCTGATCCATCTGTGTACACACGGATCCATAGGTCTTGTGGGTATTCTTCATCCAGGAAACTGAGAGTTATTGTTTTTCGCTGTAGACTATTTTGTTCCTCTTTGTCAACTATTCCTTTCACTTCTGTCCGTATTTGAACTGATAATCCTGATTCGTCTGTCCAGGGAGTCTGTTCTGGTATGGGCAGAAGGGGTTTAACAACTCTTGGCATGTCTGGTGTTTGTCTACTAATACGCTCGGCTTGGTGGATAAAGCTGCTTCTCTTAAGTCGTCCCAATGCAAGATTTTGGAATCTGTCCTTCATTGGATGTCTCGGCATGCATACAAATTTTTCTGCCTGTATCAGCACCTTTGTGTCTCTCCGATCTCTCAGTGCTGGTATCCTCCACAATTTCTCCATATCCAATATTGGTGTTGATTTCATTGCTCCTGTGATGACCCTAAGTGCCTGGTTTTGTACTTTATCCAGTTCTTGCAATGTGGTGTTTGATGCTGAGCACCATGCGGATGATCCATATTCTAAATGTGGGCGTATACTCTGTTGGTAAACTTTACTGAGTATTTTCCCACTCGCACCCCATGTGGTTCCACACAACTTTCTTAGAATAGCCAATTTCCTCCTTGCTTTTTGGGTTGCCTTATTTATCTGCTGTTTCCAAGATAGTTTGTTATCAAATGTAACTCCGAGATATGTAGCTTGTATGTCTTCTTTCACAGGCTCATTGTTTATGTAGATGGCTCCTGCTTTTTGTTTTGGGGAGAGTGTGAAAAGTGTAGTACTGCATTTGTCTGTATTGATGCTGATACACCATCTATTTGTCCATGAATTCAGTGCATTCATAGCTCTTTGTAGCAATTTGGAGGCCACTGTTGCATACTCCTCTGTGCACCACATTACCAAGTCATCTGCATACATTGCCACTTTGATGCCATGTGGTAGTTCAGTAACTAGGTCATTGATGTAGATCAGAAAAAGTGTTGGAGATAGTACCCCTCCTTGTGGAACGCCCTGGTGCAATAAGACCTTCTTACTCTTAAGACCATCCAGTTGCACTCTGGTTCTCCTGTTATGCAGGTATGCTTTGACCCATTTGTACATCCTGCCATTTACTCCATAATTTCTCAGTTTCTTCAAAAGCCCTTCCTTCCATACCTTATCAAATGCTTTCTTTAGGTCTATCCATGCTGCCAGTACCAGTTTCTTTTCTTGAAACGCATCTTCAATTTCCTGGGAAAAATAGGTTGCTTGATCTTCGGTAGAGTAACACTGTCTAAAGCCTGCTTGTTGGGGGACAAGGAGATTTTCACTTTCCAGGTACCACTGCAGTCTGAGATTGATTATACGTTCCATTGTTTTACACAAACAGCTTGTAAGGCTGATTGGTCTATAGCTGGATGTCATTGAACCATCTTTTCCTGGCTCTAGTAATGGTATCATAATTGCTTCTCTCCATGCCTGTGGCACTCTACCTGTGATCCAGCAAATGTTGTAGATCTGCAGTAGTTTTGCTTTAGCTGCAGTTCCCAAGTTCTTAATCATTTCATTGGACACTCCATCACTGCCTGGTGACTTTTTCATTTTTAATTTGGATATTGCCAGCTCTAGCTCTCTTTGTGTAATGGGTGTTTCCATTACTTCATGTGTGGTCTCTTCTTGTCTTGCATTTTGTTGTTTTAAACGGGTCTCTTGTCGTTTTTCTAGGCTAATTTCAATATTATTGTCATTTGCAAAGGAGTCTGCAAAGTAATTTGCTGCATGTTTACCTGTTAGAATGTTTCCATCCTTCTTCAGTGTAATTTTGGTGTTCCTTTCTGTACCCTCATCATTCAGCTATTTTACAAGCTTCCACACTTTTCTTGTGTCTCGTTCAAGATTCAAGGACTCTGTTTTCTCTTTCCAGCTTCTCCGTCTGGCTTGTAGTTTAGCCCGTTGAAATTTGGCTTTAGCATGCTGGTAGTTGTTGTGGTGTTCTTGGCAAGGGTTATTTTCTGCTTGCTTTCGAGATGTTTCCATGTCATTGTGTAGTTGCTCTAGTTCACTACTCCAGTATGGTTTGTAGTGTTTCCGTGCCCCTCTAGGTATTGTTTCACTGGCAGCTTGTATTATTAGTCTACTGAATTCATCAACTATTTTGTTGATGTCTCTATCTGTATTTATATCTTTAGTCAGTACACTGGTGTAGTGTTGATACATTTTCCAGTCGATCTCGACAGTTCTTTATCATTTCTGTTGTTGATCTTCTGCCAAGCCATTCTCTTAAGCTGTCTGTTATTTTTTCTCTTTGCTTCCCTCTATCTCTCCGTCCCTCAATTTTTCTAGTTGTTACAATATATTCCAGTTGTTCTCTTCTCATTACATGGCCAAAAAATGATGATTGTTTCTTCCTAATATTGGAAATTAGCTCTCTTTTTGCTTTGACCTCTCTCAGAACATCTTCATTACTCTTCTTAGCTGTCCATGGTATTCTCAACATTCTTCTGTAAAACCATATTTCTACAGACTCCAGTGATTTTCTTGTTTGTTGTCCTATTGTCCGTGATTCACATCCATATGTTAAGACTGACTCTACATAACATTTAAGAATTAAACTACATACCAGACATAAATTATTTTTGATAGTTTACAGTTCATATGGATATATTGCATACAAATTATTCTTTATAACATATTGCATGTTATCAAGATTTTCTTCTTCAGTGATCAGCTATTCTTCTTCTACCTTTCAGCTCCCTGTGGAGCATAGGACTTCAACAAATACTTTCCAAGTCGTTCTGTTTCTTGCCATTCTTTTAAGATCATTCCATGTCTTCCCCATCATCTTCATCTCTGCTTCTATCTGTCTTCTCCAAGAATTCCTTGGTCTTCCTCTTTGTCTTTTCCCCTGGGGATGCCAAAAAGGGGCCTGTTGTATAATACTCTCAGTTGGCTTCCGCAGTGGGTGTCCTATCCAGCGCCATCATCTTCGCTGTATCTCTTTATCCACTGGTATTTGATTGGTACATTTCCATAATTCTATGTTAGTGAATTTGTCCTGCTATTTCCATCCTTTTATTCTGCGTAAGCATCCATTAATGAAAGTCTGTATCTTCATGATTGTCAATTTTGTTGTTCTCTATCTTTCACAGCCATATAATAGGACTGACATAACATTGGAGTTGAAAATTGTTATTTTTGTATTTAACCCAATTTCTTTGGATTTCCATATGTTTCCCAGTGCAACAAAAGCTCCTCTTGCTTTTGATATCCTTATTTTCCTCCCTCTTTATCTATATTACTACCCAGATATATGTAAGATTGTTCGTCTAGTAGAGGTATTTCTCCTAATTTTATTTGGTTATTGCCAACTGCATTAATTCTCATAATGTTGGTCTTATCTCTATTAATTTTCAGTCCTAGCTGTTGTGATCTTTCATCAAGTATGTTCATTTTATCCTGCATCTGTTGATGGCTGTGTGATAAGAGAGCTATGTCATCAGCAAAGTCTAAATCATCAAGTTGCTTGGTCAGTGACCACTGGATTCCATTTAGTTTGTTTTGAGTTATTTTCATAATCCAATCTATGGCCAGTAGAAAGAGAAATGGAGACAGAAGGCATCCCTGCCTTACTCCTGTTCTTATTTCAAATGCTTCTGTAAGCTGCCCTTCATGCACCACACTACATTTCATTCTGATCAGCTATTGCTGTGCATTTAAACATTAAAATCAGCTTGGGTCATGAACAAGATGGTGTGTGATTGGTGTCAACAACAGGTCCTCATCTCATAACTTGTGCAGTTAGCAAGATCAGTTGTAGATAATAATCTACTGTCACACAAGAGCTAAGAGTAAAGAGGAGTTCTTTAAAGAGTATGTGTTTTGTTTATCATGAACACCTTTATGAGTACACACATCAAACTGTCATACATTCCCAGAGGTCTTCAGTTCAAAGTCTAGGTAGACCCCTAAGCCATGGTGATCAAGAAGAACTCCACAGCTGGGAACTATGATGCACCTCTCAAGATTCAACTCCACCTGCTCATGTCATTAGGAATCTAAAAACACTAGGTTGAATTTGGATGTCTAGGGCTGAAAGATGCAGACTTTGCAGCTCACTGTAAACCATAACACAACACATCTATTTTCATTTAGTGTCCTATAATGGCTGGCAGTGAAGAGGAGTCATTTTCAGGTGAATGCAGAAATAATTCTTTGATTTCTTTGTTGCATTCAACCTACTACTAAAGGAATGAATAGTCCTTTATCGTCCACCTCTAGAAGAACATTAAGTGGGTGTACATGTGTTGTGTTGTAGTTTGCAGCAGTGCCGTCATGCTTGTACCCTTTGGTCCAACACATCCTACTTCAACATTACATTTTGAGCACCAGATTGCCTTCCCTCTTGATCCCTACTCACTTGGCCAGACTAGACTGGTTAGTTTGTTTCTAGGGGCACCGTGAAGAGATGGAATCTGGATAGTTCTAGATTGGCAGATTCTGGCACAAGCAGTCATCAATGAATCGCTGACCACTTCAGATTTTAGCCTTGGGACTGGCATACATCTTCACCCCTAGAAAGAAATAAAGGAAAGAAGCGAGTATCATCATGTAATATGGGATGTTATTTAAAAACAGTAAAATTATGACAGTTTATATCAACACCCAAATGTATCTATCGATTGACCTTCCGAGCCGTAGCTGGCCTATAAGGCATAGACCCAGATACTCTTTCTCTTATCTAAATTTTTATTCTAGCAGTTTTCAATCCTTGTAAATATCTTTTATCAAATCTCACCATTTGTCTCTGTTCTGTGCAAGCAACTCTATCTCATTGAGGGAGCCGATTCCTGCTGCTCTTGCCTCTCTGATCAATGTTCTTCTGTGTCTCTCTGGTCAGCCACTTTTCCTCCTACCTGTTGTTTCCCACATGATGGCTTGCTTTGTTATTCGGTTATTCTTCTCATCACATGTCCAACATATGTCCATCGTCTTTTTTTGATTACTGGTGATACTAGTGGTTGATTGGTGATTTCTCTAATTTCCTTGTTTGTTTACAAATGTATATTGAACATAAATTTTCATCCAACACAGTTTATAAAAAAAACCATGGTCATAATTATGTTACAGGGAGCTCTGAGATGGATGATGTGTCAATGTTATTAATTAAAAATAGTTATAATTTAAGCACTAGTATAGTATCAATTCACTTTTAGTAGTAATAATATATATTTTCTTTTATTGCAGTGATTTTGGGCAATGCTTACTTGTGTGAGTTTTTCAGTACAGGTCAGAAACCTAAAGTCCTGAAGCAGTGCATGCAAGCATATAGTCAGGCTGTGAGTTTTTCTTTATTGCTTTGTGGTTTTATTTCTTTGGTTGCATTTTTTAGTTTGTCAGTTTATAATAACTGGAGGAAACTATCATGCTATGGGCTTGAGAGTATGCAAAGGAGACTACTTCTTTGTAAAGGACTGCAGAAGTAAAAATGAATGATCATGGACCGTGTTTGAAGTTCAGTTGAGATCTTTCTTGCATACACCTTTGGACATCATTAATAAGTTCAAAGAAAGCTTTTGTCAGTTCAAAGCTGGAGACAGCTCTATACAGCTTGTCTTGGTGATGACCACTAGAGCTTTGGAGCTAATATCGGAGCAGGGGGTCTGGCACTCCCTCCGCCTGGCGGGTCTTCAAGGGAGGAGCACCATATCACTTTCATCTTGACTGTGACATCTTCATGGTGATAATTGCATTGCTATGTTATGTTAGGCATGCAATCCAGTGCATGCAAATTTAACATGTTTGTGTTTCACTTTTCCTGGTCCAAGCCCTTTGCCCTGTCCAATTTTGTTGATTCTTTGCTCTCACTAGAACAGCTTTTGGGGGTATGGGCGCAAAGGCTCCTCTACTAGTTTTTCTTTTTAGTTGTGTCCCTTGTGATGATCAAAGATTATTATACCTTGGTAAAATATAATTCCTAAATGCTTTTTAAAATACATCTTCTTCAAGCACTTTAAACAGAATTTAATTTGACAATTTTATGTTATTCTCTTAAATATTCTCTTTTATAGCATATAAAATAAATTAGTAATAATTTATAATGGCATTTATAGAGAGCAGCTGACCTGTAATTTTGGTGCATGCGCACAATTAACCTGACAGAGATTTTTAGCATTCCTACTGTGTTACAAGGGGTAGGGTTCGATCCCAATCGACGGCTTCCAGGTTCACCCAGCCTTAAATGGGTACCGGATTTTTTCTGGGAAAGTAAAGCAGCACGGGCGTAATATCGATCACATTACCCCAAAAATCCTGTGCTGAAGGTCTGTAAAATATAGGGTCACTAACACCATATTTCCCTATACGCCACTTGGTGTGACGGGGGTACTTTACTTTTACCTACTGTGTTATTGGAAAAAAGAATTAATGCTTTAAAAAAAATAACTATGCATTTCAGAGACACCATTGAAATGTAAATAAACTGTGACCTACATAGTTATTACAGATGTTATTTTAACATTTTTCTGCAACACAAAGTTTTTGCGTAATCATATTTAAATATGTTGGTCACTCTGACTTTTTATCAGCAACTGTTGTGATTGATTGTCGCTTGTTTACAACTTTTTTTCTTAACCCAAATGAACATTGTCAGCGGTGAAACTTCACAGAACGATGAACTGTATATTAAATTATTAGTTCTGATAGTTTTTTCTTGTTAGAAATTCAAAAACATGCAGTAGTAACATGGAATTTTAATGTCTTGTTTTACTATATTTTTGGAAACCCCTCATTGCCATCGTATAAGAATTTGTGTCGCAAAGTGCTAGCAGAGTTATTCTTGAAGGCAAGGCCCTGTGCTCTGTTTTTTCATACAGCATCCATTAATCATCAGATCAGCCTATGTGCTTGGTGCCCTCTTGGCGTTATTCGCTGACTTTCCCATGTTACAAAGGTTACTTTCATGTCATGCTGACAGTCGAAGACTGTCTCAGAGATGTGACGAAAGTTAATCCTGTCCATTTTCTGATGTTACCCTCCAACCTTTTTCTCTTATCGCCTTGTCTTTTTTTATCTGGTATTGTGTCATTTTGTACAATTATTATGAATTATTTGTGTGTTTGTCATCACCATCATTCTTCCATCATTCATTAGACAGCATTATCAGTAGTTTGCTTCAGGTTCTGCATAGAGTGCATCAATGTTGGAAGCAGTGCCATCTTGTATTCACTTCAACCTAGAGCCCCTACTCTGAAACAATATGTCCAGCAGAGTCTTGCCCCCTTCCACAAGTTACATGTTGTCTCATTAATCCACATTGCATATCAGGTAATTGTGACCTGCCTTTTTGGAATAGGTAAATAAAGCCTATTCTTTGTGGGACTTTGGTGTTTGTCCGTGTGTTACCGGGGCCTCATTATGAGGGAGGTAAAGAATAGTGACACTGTGACCTTCCAGGCATGTCGTAAGAGGCGACTAAGGAGGTTGATTGATGGCTTGACAAGCTGTCATTGTAAAAAGTATTGTTATGGAAACAGCGCCATAGATTTTAGAGCAGTGATCTCTGCAATATGTGCCATTTTGGCACGCAAGGTTTCTGTTTTTGAGATTGTGGTTCTGCCCTATGTGCCGTCTTCGGCTCGAAAGGACAATAGATAGATATATATATATATATATGTATATTAAGTTAAAAGAAATAATTTGTAGTTTCAGATGATGTTCCACATCTCAATGCCTTTATACTACAAGTTTAGTGATTTTTATTTTAAATGCTAAAAATTGTGTTTGCGTTCTTTGTTTTTCTCATAATAAAATAAAAGTATATATTTCAGGAAAAGGATCCAGTAGCTAGAGGGAATCCAGATTTGCACTTTAACAGAGCTGTGGTAAATATCCATTAATTTGATTAAATTTCCTTCTAACACAGTTAAAATTATTTTTATTTTTCACACCTGCTGCTTAAATTCTAAAAGTATCCTTTAGTTATTTGTATTTGTTTTGTCACTAAAGTTTTCTTTGTTCTTCTCAAGGAATTTGCCATGTGTGGTGTTGCATTATCTTGTGAAGCTGAAATAAGGCCTGTTTTTATATTTATTTGTTATTAAACTATCTATGGTCTCTACCTGTCCCTTACCCATCCTCTGTGTTTCTTGTCATGACAGTTTTTGTAGCACTGTCAGGCACCAAGTGGTAGGATGTAACATACACTCCTACAAAGTATGGTGACAGCTTTACAAAAAAGGAAAATTCAAACCACGTGCAGCCATCTACAGAAAACATGGACAGAACAAAGAGAAACAAACAATGAAATGAAGATAAATACTTTGACTTTCCAAATATGAATTTAAACAAAAAATCTTTATATTTAGGTTATTTGTATCCTCAGCCTTTTCTTAAAATCTATTTTTAAATTTGAAGACCTTAATAATACTTAGAAGGGTATGCATGTTAACCCTAATATTTCTTGCAGACTTACAAATATCAGGAGGACTACCAGAAAGCTTTAGATGGTTTCAGAATTGCAGCACAACTTGACCCAAGTTGGATGGAAGCGAAGACAAAAGAAACAGAACTTCTTAACTATCTGCTTGATATCCAGAAAATGATTGAACTCAAGGTGAGACTAGTATTAAATATTATAAGGTGGTGCATAGATTATGGTACACCCACCCTGCTATTGTAACTGCAGGTCGCAGGCACCAAGTCGTTCAACTAGAAAGTTTTATATCAAATTTAAAAAGAAATATTTCTGGTAAGGTTCAATAAATTGGGAGTCGCGATAGCTCAGCGGTTAGCGAACTGGACTACAAAGGACAAGGGGTAGGGTTCGATCCCAACCGACGGCTTCTGGGTTCACCCAGCCTTAAATGGGTACCGGATTTTTTTTCTGGGAAAATAAAGCAGCACGGGCGTAATACCGACCACATTACCCCAAAAATAATGTGCTGAAGGTCTGTAAAATATAGGGTCACTAACACCATATTTCCTTATACGCCACTTGGCGTGACAGGGATGCTTTACTTTTTTAAAGGTTCAATAAATTATGCCTTTAAATATTATTGTAAGTTAGTAGTACCGGCTGGCATAAGGGTGATCGTATCTGTCTGCAAATTTCTACCTCTACATTTGTTTCCTAGATCCTATTATTGATTTTTTCTCAAACCATTCTCTTAAACTGTCTGGTGTCTTTTCTCTCTATCTCTTCTTCCCTCAATTTTTCTGGTTCTCACAATGTGCTTCAGCTCCAGCTGTTCCCTTCTTATTCTATCTGACTATTGTTTTTCAAGCCAGAGATGGCACATATATTCTAGCCTCTCCATGTCCAACGATATTTTATATCAAGTGTCAGACCTTGCACAGGGTATACATTGTAACTCACCACACATCCCTGCCTTTCTCTTGTACACTTTTGGGTGTCGAGAAAGATTTTTAAAAATTCAGGTTCTTGCTCTTTTGGCAGCTTCAGCAATTGCCAGCTGATGTTGCTGTAGCATTCTTTGATGTTGCCTGCTCATTTTATGTTAGGTCTGCCTCTTGCAATATATGCTTTGTATAGTAAGGAATCCTGCACACTGTGTATTCTTTCTATATAGGCAAAACATTTTATTTCTTGTCTCTGTATGTGGCTTAGGATTATTCTCCCTTTAGACAAGATTTTATAAATGTACTACCAACTACTTTGTTTATTCTTACAGGGCAAAATGAAACCAAGAAAAATTGAATCTCTTATAAGCAGCTTAAATGACCGTGACTTGGGGCTCTATGGATGTGATCAGTACACCAGTAAAACTGGAAGTGTTGTAACCCTGACACCATGTAAACTTTCTGAACTACAACCGAAAGTGAATGCTGGGAAGGTTACTTTGGGCAAGGTGGTGTGCTCAATAAGTTCAACTGAACCAGTACCGTTGTAAGTGCTCATTTGTTAGTGTCAGCATCTTGTGTTTAAAAGCAATCTCAAACAGTAAAACCTGACTATAGTTATTGAGTTATTTGCGGGTCAGCATCATTGCACCCCGAACATGTCCATAGAGATCCCCTCATCAAGTCCCACAGTGTCCAGCGACTGACGACTCCAGTTCTGTGTTGGTTGATAAGTCTTCTTACATCTTCTGCTCGCCCACTCATGATTTGCCTCTTTTTAGCCTGGCACCTTTCCCTGTGTTGAGCTCATGGTGCAATGTATGCTCTTTATCTGCACTAATCTTCAGGTATCCATGGTTGGAAAGTCAAGAAGATACCTCATTGCTACACAGGGAGTGTCCCTCGTACACCCCAAGATAATGCGCATAGCTTCATTCACTTTTTTCTCCAGCCTGTCAATTTCTTCTTCTTCTTCTTCATGGCTCATTCAGACTAGGATTCCGGACTCTCTTATGAAGGCAGCTGTCTGTTTAAGTTATTCGGTTGCCCCATATAGTTTCTTTTCCCGGGAGGTGGGTGTGGACCACATTGTCCTACTCAGGTTGTGTACTGGGGGCAATCCTGTAGAACGTGTTTTGTTGTCATGTTATCCAGTGAACAGTGGCATTGGCTGGTAGTCCCTATTTTGAGTTTGGTGAACATGTGGTTTCTCATTCTATTGTGGCTAGTACGTAGGTGAAGTAAAATGACTTGATCCCTCCTTGATAGTTGGAGGTATCCATCCCTCTTGTTATTCTTTGGATGTTCTCGTTTCCATTTTTCATGATACTGGCCTTTGATGATGGATTTGGCTTCGTCGTAGCTGACCAGATGGTTCTCTTGTGGTAATCTCCCTCCCTCTTTAGCTAATTTGTCTGCGCGTTCGTTTCCGTGTATATTACAGTGTGATGGTATCCACTGGATGACCACTCTCTGAAAGTTATTGCACAGTTGGTCTAGGGTTGTTCTCAAGTCATCTAGCTCACTGTTCCTGGGGATTTTTAGAGCTGTTATGACTGACAGTGCATCAGTCAGTATCACCAATTTCTTGTGCATGTTATTTTTGTGTTGGATAGCCAGTTTTGCAGCGTCTTTGAGGGCTTCAGTTTCTGCTTTATAGTTGTTTGAGAATTTCCCAGTAGCTATTGACTTGGTGATCTCGTCCTGGTTATTCAGTTCAAGAACACACCTCCTCCTCCTTTTCTGGTGGCATTTGTAGTGTAACGATTGCTTCTTTAAGGCACCAAATATAACCGATGGCTCTAAGACCTGAGCCCTCAGTTGTTTGGGTCACACGCCTTCGTGTTGAACCCATTGACCCCACGAATCACTGACACCTGTGATACACTTGTTGACTGCTTGGCTTGACCTCAATGCCTGATGTTGCGTTGCATCACAGGTACGTCGATGGCGTTTTGCCCCGGGCAGCTTATCTTGAATTCCCTGGTCAGCTCACTTGACACTTGCCGGTCTCCGCTCCGTACTGCCACCAGTTAGCTTGGCCAAAGGGCTGGATTGATACTAGCCCCTTGTATGATCGATGTGGTTGTCAACTTTAGCACTTCGCACTGTAGATGGAAAGACTGCTTCTGCTTCAAGGATGGGCCTGGTCGCTCTCCCCAGGTAAAGTTCGTCGTTGTACTAATGTGGACTATGGCAACCCCAGCGTCCGTTCATTGCTAGGACAGACAACACAGCTAACAATTGATAAAACATGTACTAAACACCAGTGAAAAGTTCACACTCCAGAGTTTATTCAACACAAGGACCAACTCCGATAGCCAGTCCAAAATCACAAAAACAAAAGTCCATTCATCCACAACATCAATAATGTCGCCTCATGACTCATACAAGCAAATGAGGGTCAGCAGCTCATGTGCTACACAGTCTATTCAATGATTGCAATTATTAAATTCATAATAATGTCACTTTATGGCTTACTCTAAGCCTACAAATTGTGAGAACACCCACATTCTATAAAGTCTCTTTACAGAACTGCAATTACTAAATTCATAACAATGTCATGTTATGGCTTACTCTAAGCCTACTATCTTTCCGAATTCCCACTAGGCGCTACCATGGCCCTTTATTCTAGTGCTACATTCCACTATCTATTTTATCACTCTCCTGAAATACATCTGTCTATCTTGATGGCCACACATCAGACTAACCTGCCGTTCGAAAATCCACCCTTCGTGTTCCCAGTACCAGCTGTAACCCAAAACACACAGCCGTCTGGATTGAACCATCGCACTATCTCGAATGAAATCTCCATTCACTTATCCTTTGTCTAACTTAACTCTCCCCACCTTGTTTCCAATTCTCATGATCCACGATGTGTTCACTCCCTTAACTTTCACATGGACTTCCCTAATTCTATGCTACTCACCTCTCCTTATCTCCCTTTGTTTATTACCCCACTCCACACTTGTCTTCCTACAACTTATCACTGCTATACCCTGCTTCAGTAGCAGGTGTATATGTGTGACCAGGAGTCCTGTGGGTAGTTGTCGTTTGTGTGTTTTTCTGCTGTGTGTTTTCTCTCTGTGCCTGGGTGCCTTATGTCATGATTCCTTTATGTCTTCCTTAAGTTCTGGTATTTTGTGTTTCCCATAAGGAGTCATATCAGATGGACTTATGGGTTTCGGCATTGTTTGGGACAGTATTGGGTCACTAGTTGCCAGTTC
The DNA here is from genome assembly GCA_032433765.1 of Megaustenia siamemsis. NCBI lineage: Eukaryota > Metazoa > Mollusca > Gastropoda > Stylommatophora > Ariophantidae > Megaustenia > Megaustenia siamemsis. The sequence continues at coordinate 23,674,577 of JAVIAB010000106.1, forward strand.
TTTAGAGATCGCAGTGAAGTTGCTCCTCTTTAGTCTTCCTTTTCTGAAACCAGATATTCTTTGGTGCATGGGGTGGTTAGGGAGCCTTTTATATTTCTCAGCTTGTTGCATTACTTTAGTTTTCCGTCTGTCTTCTAAGGGTTGTAAACCTGTTACTGTTTCTAGAGCCTCGATAGGTGTAGATTTCATAGCACCAGTGATGATACGGGCAGCTTGGTTTTGTGTTCTGTTAATTTTGCTAAGCTGTGATTTGGAAGCTGTAGCCCAGGTTGTGACTCCATACTCTAGGACTGGTCTTACTCTTCCTACGTATAGTCGTTTCAAGATATTGCTGTCTGCTCCTCAGTCCGTTCCTGCCAGTTTCTTCATAATATCTGTTCGTTTTCTGGTTCTTTTGTTTGCTTTGTCTATCTGATTTATCCTTGTCATTCTGCGATCCAAGGTGACACCAAGATATGTTGGGTTTGGTCAATATAAATTTTTGTGGTCATTTATCTTCAAATTTGCAGAGAGTGTGATAGGCTGATAATTGTGTATGATATGATTCTGTCATCTATGGTTGGAAAGTCAAGAAGATACCTCATTGCTACACAAGGAGTGTCCCTCGTACACCCCAAGATAACGCGCATAGCTTCATTCAGTATTTTTTCCAGCATGTCAATTTGAGTCGTACTGACAGTAAGAATTGCCAGGGCATACTCGATTGGTGCGAGGACTAATCCCTGGAATAGTAGAGTAAGTAGCCTCTGCTCGATGTTGGCAGCTGCCATGATCTTCAAGGCGGCTAATTCTTTGTGGGATTTTGTTATCACATGGTCAACATGGTCCGGAAAACACAGGCTGCGATCAAACTTAACTCCATGTATGTCATCAACTTGTCCCTGGTCACCTCATCAGCTCCCATTCGTACTAACGGTGTGTCCGTATTAATGATATTATTTTATAAGGGAGAACCATGAAACTGATACTTTATTAGGATAAACCAAGGCACCTGAAACCCCACACCAGGAAGAAATGCGATCGAGTTCGCCTTGCATTGTGGAGGTGATTCCCCATCTGTCTCTTCCCTGTCGATATACCAGAATATCATCAGCAAGAGTCATAGTTCTTCCCCTCCCATCCAGTTGTTCCGTGATCGTTATTGTGTACACGTTATATAGAACTGGTGACAATGGTGAGCCTTGTGGCAGCCCTGGACAAATGGATGTTGGCTTGGAAGACCAACTTTCACATCTGCGTATCACCCTCCTCTGAAACAGCGCAGCAGCGATCCATCTAATGAGGAAGGGGTGCACTGCTAGTTTGAGGAGCATATGCATGAGCTATTCAAATGGTACCCTGTTGTATGCATCAAGATCTATAGCTGCAGCATATGCATCCTCGAGATCTATAGCTGCAGCGCATGTCTCGTCTCATCTGTGGACGCCTTCGAAGACGTCATAAGCTAAGACTGCCGCATTCAGCCATGTCTATTTGTTATATCTATAACCTCCGAGTGTGGGTGGGAATACACGTTTCTATTGAAGGTGACAGGTGAGGACATGGCTATTTTCTCCAGCAGCTTGCCTGCAGTGTTCTGCATCATGATGATTCTGTAGGCACTGATCTGAGAATGAAATTCTTCTAAGATTGTTCATACACAATTTTTGGTACTCATTTGACTATAGTTGCTTGATTTAAGTAAAATAAAGGGTGTGGCATAGCATATGTTGTTGGACTTAAGTGTTATATAACTTCATTACTGTGCCAAAGCTTTTGGAATTGAATGAGACCAGAACTCTTGCTTGCTATAGATACTTTTCCCAACACAGCAAGCCAGCTATCCATTCTTTTTTTCTTCATTATCTTCTTCTGCATTCACTAGTGACTGCATCTCGTTGTTACCTGTGGATGTTGAGCATTTGTTTTGTGGGTTTTGCTTACTTCTTGGTGAGACACAATCCGTTCAACCTCAGATTAAGTCATCTAGGTTATATTAGACTGCAATTGCTACCCAAAAATAAAAGTGAAAATCACTTTTGTTGTAAAAAGTCAAGATGTTAAGTGGACATAGATGTGTTGTAGTTTTGCAGCAAGCTACAATTTCCACTCCTTTTGATCAACACATCCACCTTCAACGTAGAATTTGTTGGTACCCATTTCCCTTCCTCTTTGTTCCCTCCTTGCGATGTCAGACTGATTAAACTTTTCATTCTTAGAGCACGCCCATTAAGTGGACATGGGTGCATTATGTTGCTAGTTTTATGGCAAAACCAAGATTTCGGACCTGCACATTCATCTTTGACATGGATAAATCTGCTTATCAATTTTACCCGGGCAGTGGCTACTTTTTGCCTAGACTTTTAACTGCTAAGGGTTCTTTAGCATGCACATGGGATCTACTATTTTACAGCGCTATCTGAGAGGGCTAAACATTGAATCTAACCAGAGAACAGGAGAGGGTAAAGCCACGAAGAAACCACTGATTCGAAGTGAAATACTCCTATGGCAGGATTCAAACCTGGGACATTTGATCATTACTCACTTGGCTAGAACATGACGGTCAGTTCAGTATATTTCCAAGGCTATCATGGGGTAGGGAGAATAGGATCTTCATCAGTTCTGGTTCAATAACTGCTTTCAGCCTGTTTACTACACAGTGTCATGAGCTCCAAGAGCATATTACTAATAAATGGAGGTTAATCAAACCACAACCAGTTTAATGAATTGAGGAATTAATTATATATCTTCTTCCTTTCTTTTACACAACTGCTTGTGCTGTGTAGTATTACAGAGAGAATAAATATTTAATTTTCTGGTTTTCACTAGTTGTGTAGCTTAAGTTATATCAAATTTATTTAATATCTTTTTGGTTGTATATTTTCCTTTTGCTTTGCTTTTGAACGTTTTCATGTATTACCCTTAAGCTGCATGTTGGTTTAAACTATTTGATTCTTTGTAATTCAGTAGAGTCAATGCAATAGCTTATGTTACACACATTTTTCTAAGGGACTCATTTCTAATCTTATTTCTTCTAGTTTTGTTTGCAGCTTTTCTTACCCATTTTATTGTGCATGTTATTTTATGCTTGTGTCTTTCAAGGACTGTTCATACTTGACGTTGGTAGCACAAAAAGGCATAAACAATGTTTCTATTTACTCCTTTTTAAAATTGTGTACGAACAATCTTAAACAGCATTTTCCTAACATGGCCTGAGGAAGATGGAGTTTTAGGCCAAAATGAGACCTTTAGGCCTGCTGATCCAAAAGTAAAGGGAAGAAATATTGTGACATTTATTGTGTGATATGAATTTTGTCAACAGTGCATTCTGCATGATAGATGCTGAGAGGACTTGTGTGTGTGACGTGAAGAAATATTGTGACATTTATTGTGTGATATGAATTTTGTCAACAGTGCATTCTACATGATAGATGCTGAGAGGACTTGTGTGTGTGTGTGACGTGAAGAAATATTGACATTTATTGTGTGATATGAATTTCATCAACAGTGCATTCTGCATGATAGATGCTGAGAGGACTTGTGTGTGTGTGTGTGTGTGACGTGAAGAAATATTGTGACATTTATTGTGTGATATGAATTTCATCAACAGTGCATTCTGCATGATAGATGCTGAGAGGACTTGTGTGTGTGTGACAGTCTACAATTTGGCTCAAGGTGCTGGAATGAAAATTGGGGACTCTGTTGCTATTCCAGAGCCTTTGTTCAAGAAAGTCAAAGTTTTACATAAAGAAACAGTATGTATCTCATATTTTTTCTTTATTAAAAAAAAATAATCTAATTTATTGTATAAGGTGTCTAATGGCCACATGGAGGGAAACAAAAGACTAACAGTAATGGACTTCAGTCTTTCATAAACAGATGCCTCAGACAGTTTCTTGATATTAAATGACCAAATAAATTATAAATGAAAATCTTTGGGAATGAACTGCCCAGATACCTGAATGGAGATCAAGAAATGGGGATGGAGTGGCCACACATTGCAAAGACCACCAGGCAATAAACTGGAGTCCACAAGAAAAGCTGGAAGGTCCAAGCAGACATGGAGACGAACCATGACACAGAAGCAAAGGCTGCAGGAATGGAAGCATTTGAAGACAAAAGCACAGAACTGGGTCAGTTGGCAGAATGTGGTTGCTGCTCTTTGCCCCATGTATAGCTGCAAGGCATAAGAAGAATTGTATAAAATATTATGAAAAGACAACCAAGGCATTAAGAAAAGTAGAGACATATTAAGAGGCATGGTCCCTGACAAATAAAAAGTAAAAATATATCTATACAAGAACTTTGTAGGAAACATGAAAAGATGGACCTTAACTAGTCTTTTAGAGTATTCACCAAAGCTTCAAACAAGAAAGCTACATCTTATATTTTAGTACCAACAACTTATCTTAAGAGCTTATCTATTTAGCTTGGACTTATTGGTTAGGATATCCATTTATGGAAATGTACTTAAAAGACAGAGAGTTTTGACTGTAGATTACTACACCTATCTGTGAGTCATGTCTGTACGACACCTTTGTGACTAAATGTTACATTTGGAGGCAGGAAAATAAAAATTTCTTTGAACTTTTTATACACAGCTTTGTGTTTACCTAAGAAGAGATTTAAAAATTGGATGCTGTAATCATTTCCTGGCTTGGGTTAGATCTATGGCCTGAAATTTGAATGCATGGTGCCGGAGGTTGTTACTTTGTCTATTGACATGTCGGCTGTCAGTCCAGCCATATGTTCGGCTTCCTCTGAGTGTCGTTCGCTGCCTATCCCATGTTACAAATGTTTGTTTGATGTCTCATAGACAGCTAAAGAAATTTTACCTGTCATAAGAAACGAAAAAAGAAAAAAAAACTAATATCCTGAAAATTGGCCAGATTAATTTAAATTTAAAAAAAACGCTGTTTTTACAACAGCTTCGTATTTTGTATGAAGCGCACATTGGTAATTTAAAAAAAATAATCAACATCAAAGGAAACAAATCCAACACTGCAAGTAATAATTACGAAGGTATAGGAAGAGGGGAAATGTTTACCAGCTGCAAACTGTTGAATTCCAAGAATGTTTATTTTGCCCTCGTAATTTTTACGGTGGATAGAAGATTGTGGAGGGACATGATCGCCTACGCCAACCGGCAGGGTACATGATGATGATGATGATGATGAATTTTTACGAAGGTGTTGTAATCTAGGGATAAATTGGCTAGAAAGAGAAATCATAGTGGTTACAAAACCAGCTAGATTTGTTGAAGAAAGTTGTTGAGCATTTGAAAAGTAATCCTAACAGATGAGATCACAAGTGAGTAACCAAAGTTTCATGTAGAGATCACAAAATAGCTAGTCATATTTGTAGAACTTGCAAGTACAGCCCAGAATAGAAACTGGTAGAGAGCAGCAGTTCAGGCAGCAAGTATTACTCTTCTTCATCTTAGTGTTCCCCTATTAAGTGGGTGTGTGAATGTGCTGTCACTAGTTTACGGCAAAGCCATGATATCTGCATCTTTCGCTCAGATCTATTCATCTTCGGCGTGGGTCTATTTTGCTTAACGCCTCTTGGCATTATTAGCTTGGTAGGGTCAAGGCAAAGAAACGCACATAAATGCATCAAAATATGAAGCTGCAGTGAATGCATCAGAATGCGAAGCTGCGGTGAACATGAGTGGAATAGTAGGTCCCATGTGCATTATGAAATAATACACATTATTAGCTAACTCTTTTAGACTTTTAACTGCCAAGGGTACTTTATAACCCTAGATTATGATGACACCTTCGAAAAATTTACAAACTCAGAATTAAATTAAGACTAAGGAGATTGATTGATGGTTTGACAAACTATCATTGTAAAAAGTATTCTTATGGAAACAAAGCCATAGATTTTAGAAGCAGTGATCTCTGCAATATGTGCCATTTTGACACGCAAGGTTTCTGTTTTTGAGATTGTGGTTCTGCCCTATGTGCCGTCTTCGGCTCGAAAGGACGATAAGATAGATATAAATATACCATATATTAAATAAAACAGATAGGATTTGTTCTGCTTTAAATTTAAAAAAATATTTTATTCCAGGAAATCAGTTTCCCGAGCATCCAGGTTGATTCTCCAAGATGTTTAGTTGTGAATGGCCAGAAACTAGGAATAAACAAAGAAGCTCTTACAGTTCTTTCAGTCAGCGCTGTATCTGAATGAGTGTTCTCTTTTTAAACAATAGATCTACATTGCAGGATATGGTAGTTGTTTGAAATTCATCTGTCTTTCAGCAATATTATTCATTTAGAAAGAAAAGTTGGTCGAATGTTGGGACTGTATTTATGTGATTACAGCTGCATATATATTAATACTGCAGTGTTGACAACAAAGAAATATTGATATTTTTGGTGCTTTATTTTGATATATTTTTATTTCTTAAAAAAATATTTGTCTGGTTACAGAATTAGAAACTCTTACATGCCTATTTTTGCCAGAAAACATTTGTTTTAATATACTTTTTCAAGTATCCCTAAGAAATATAGAACTTCATAAAATTATTACACACAAAGTTTGTATTTTTATTATGAACTTATCACTATAATGCCAGATTTGATTCTCTGTCAAAAGTGTAATTTTAACAATTTTAATAAGGTAAACGAGATTAGAATGTACAAATGAAAAAAATCTGTCTCAATGGCTAGGAGCATTGCCTGTATGACAAAGGTATCACATCGAATTTGTGGACTTATTATTAAAACATAATATATAAAGCATTTTTTGTGTGATTGTTACTTATGTGACATTACTCAGTCTAATAAATACATGAGTGGGTTTGAAATTATACTGCTTTATAAAGTACATTACCATTTTCTGTCTTTTGTGTTGGTTCTTACACTACTCCTCTTCATTGTCCGTCTTTAAAAGGACATTAAATGGTCATATAGGCATTGTGTGGACAGTTACAAGAAGTTGCGATATTTTGTACCTTTCAGTACAACACGAAGAGCTGGTGGTCAAATTGATAACTTGTCGGGCTCCAAACCAGGAGATTGATAGTTCAAATGCCAGCAGGGTCAAATGTTTTTTCTATTGAGGGTAAAATAAAACTCAGGCCCAAACACTTTGCACTGGAGCATTCCTATAAGTCGCAGACCCCCAGAAATGGGATGATGTAAAGATATTTTTTTTTCAGCCCAACATATCTAACATCAGCGGTGAATTTTTGGATACCAGTTGTCTTTTACCTCATCAGTTCCTACTTACCTGGTCAGACATGTTAGTTTATTATATATTATAATACTGATGACTTCATGGGACGCACCAAAATGGCAGCTTATTTATATTCGAGCTATGGACTAAGCAATGTTTACATTGAACAACACGATACATGTTATTGCAGCGAGTTGGCAGATTTTTTAAAATGTTTTCAAGGGTTTGAACATAAATGTTTGTTCACAGTTCGTTAACCTTCGCTGTAGATAAAGTCGTTAATTCGTTTGTGACCTTGGTAGCTAAGGACCTAATTTGTGCAAACGGATGGCATTGGCAAGGATCATTTTGAATCTATGAAGTGGGCTCATTTTGTGTTTAACTCAAAAGCATATGTGCTTTTTAACCAAAGACTTTTTTGGGGGGACTCAATGAATATATCCCCGATGGAAGAATAAATTGCACTATTAGTCCCATAAATGATTCGCTTCCAGAGGTTTATGATGTAAATAAAGCAGTTTTGTCATTGCAAGTGAATAATGTCCACACCTATAATTGGTCAGGATTGTGTAGCACCAGCAGCTTTATAGCGAACACAGAAAACATCACAGGATTGTGCTGTTCTGAAACAGCTATGCCATGCTAGCTTTGAATTGCCTTTAATGGGATTACTGTGACCACAAACCACTCTCCATGTGTGTGCCACATATTTACACCCCAGAAAGAAATACTGAATATAACAACATCATGTGCCGTCTGTGATATTAATGACCACAGACCAGGAGCCTCCAATATGATTGATACAACTGTTGCACCAAGCATTTCATCAGCAGAGCCATATCTATGGAATGTTAATCTGACATTGTTCTTGAATGATGTCCAAGTTAATGAGACATCAGAATCGTGTGGCGGCAGCTACAAGAAGGGTGCTGAGAACATCAAGTTCTGCTGCTATAAAGGAGACTTGCCTTGCTATCCCAGAATTGCCTTAAATGGGATCACTGTAGTTGAAAACTTCTCCTCTTGTGTAAACTACACATTCACATCTAAGAGTGAATCAGTGAAGGTCACAAAATCATATTCTCTCTGTGGTTTTACTAACTACAGGTCATGTGGCTTCTGTTGGATTGGAAATGATAACTTACCACCACTGTGTGTCTATATGTTTGGAATTGGAGTCATCAATGATGGCCTAACATCATCAAGTGCTATGACGATCATCATTTTCGGGAGGACGTGAACTCCCATGGTATATGGTGGATAGGCGGCAGGAACCATTGAAGGCTATGTCTGAAAAGTGTTCCTTCTGGCAGTTTCCTCATATTCCAAGACCGGCTTGTTGCAGGAGCTACTGAGTTAAGTGCTCTGTGCACACCGTGAGCTGTGTGTCTCATCCGTTTTGATCCTGCTTCGATATCCCGCTTGTTTACGATGAATGATGATATCGTATGACAGGGAACAGTTGACTGTGTTCACTTTCTGCGCGGTTTCGCCTTATGTCTTTTGGCGTGTGCTGAGACTGCTACGATGGGGACTACAGTTACCTTTCTTTGTTTGGGAGATGAGTTGGTAATTCGGATGATTCCACTGGCACGGGCGGTTGAGCAATTATGGATTTTAATTCGTTTGCGGTGATACCGAGGTCTTCCATAACCAATAATAATAATAATAATAACATGTTAGTTTGTTTTTTTAGGGTACCACAGAGTAGTGGAGTACAATATTGATTAGTTTTTGGTTCACTGATCCTGATACAAACAGTCAGCTATGATTCTAGACTTCTTTTAGCTCTGGTGGTGTTGGGTGTCTCAGATAGGTTAGTCTGTTGTTTGGGTTACCACAGGGTAGGTGGTGGAGTAGAATCTTGATCAGTTTTTGTTTCAATGATCCTAATACAAACAGTCTTCTAACCCCCCCCCCCCCCCCCCCCCCCTTTTCCTTAAGTATGATTGTCATTTAAATTATTTAAATAAAAAAGACAATTAAAAACTACAATCAAGTAAACACTGTCACAACTCTTTCAAATACAAAAATTATCATATACAATTTATTGGAAATAAGACTACTTAGGGCAGTTTTATGTATCATCATATACCATCACAAAACTTTGTTTTCTTCACATAGACTCAAGTAAATATTGCTGTATTGAGCCAATAAGATAGCTAAACAAAAGAATTCATGTCAACTCAGTAAATGGCAACTGTTAATGGCTGATGCATAAATGTATATTCTTCTGTTAGAAATCATTTGGGCCCAGTGAGAACATTTGGATTTAAAAAAGATCAAATCTGTGACAAGCTGACACAAGTTTGAAGTTTATATATCTACTGTCATGAACGTGCTTTAAAATTAAAAAAAAAAATATTGAACAAAACAAAAGCTAACATTCATACACATTAGAAATTGGTATTTTTGGTCTATTCAATATTTGAATAAGCTCAATTCAGTTTTACCCTTAAATTTCTTTAACAAATCCCTGTTCAACTGTTGTGTTTCCAAACAGATGACAGATCAGAAGCGTGTATAACCATAATGCTAAAGGATCTATCAGTGTGCAACACAATGTATTTTTTTTTTTAAATGGGTTTTTCTTGCACTCATGTTTTATCTGGATATGTGCCTTTAAATTTTGAAGTTTAAAAAAAATAAAGAGCTGGTTTAGAAAAAAAAAAAGTTTAATTAAATAGAACAAAAATCATGACTAATTCAAATATTGTTTTATAATTTTGCTCCAAGAAACAGGAATAAAATATAATTGATATTGACTGCATTTATTGCACACAACAATCTACACTGCTTGGCTCCCCTAAGTATTTGTCAAGCAAGTCACTAATTAAAAAAAAAAATTAATGAAAACTAAGTAACACTATTTTTAAAATTAAAAATCTCTGGCTAGCAGATGTAAATGAATTATTGTTGCAATATATGCATTCCACACAGCATATTATCACAAAATATTAAAGCTTGTACATTACTCCAATCACAAAGGTAAATGTGAATTCCTTTTTTTTTTAAAACAAATTAATTTGGCTGCATTGTAACTAATGTTGAACAAAAAATTTTTTTTCTGGAAGCTTAAGTAACAGAAATCATTATTCGAGCAGATTATAATTTTCAGTTCCTTATGGTCAGTTTTCACTCCACTTTCACTCCCAGTTCTTTCAATAGTTCTTTGGCCTCTTTCCTAGCCTGTTAAAAAATATATAAAAAGTAGTTATAAATGTGTACAACTGTTGGGCTAGACAAATCCTTGGCATAGATAAATCTGGCACATAATGGGTCACAGTTAACAAGTGACTGGGTTAATGAGTCCTGGACATAAAAGGGAACATGAAAAGACTATACAAGCTGTTTTTAGATGTACCAACTGATACACTACATAAAGACAAGGAGAAAATATTATAGCAACTCCAAGAATGATTTTAAAGTTTAAAAAAAAAAAAAAAAAAAAAAAAAAAAGTAAAGTACCCCCGTCACGCCAAGTGGCGTATGGGGAAATATGGTGTTAGTGACCCTATATTTTACAGACCTTCAGCACATGATTTTTGGGGTAATGTGGTCGGTATTACACCCGTACTGCTTTACTTTCCCAGAAAAAAATCTGGTATCCATTAAAGGCTGGGTGAACCCAGAAGCCGTCGGTTGGGATCGAACCCTACCCCTTGTCCTTTGTAGTCCAGTTCACTAACCACTGAGCTATCGCGGCTCTAAGAATGATTTTAGATGGGAACATAATATATAAGTAAAATTTAATATAATTGATTAAAATTGGCATTAGGAATGTCTGAGCATGATATATCCAGTAACAATTCAAAGGCAAAACAGTAAACTAAAGGAGTGTAATTCTAAAAGAAATTAGATCATTTCATTAAAAAAAGATGAATAATTAGTGTGAACTATCATCAATAGCCAGCAAAATTGGGCTTGAGATCAATTGTGAAAAGACTAAAGTCATGAAAAACTCAATTTCAACAGATGACAGAATATACATGTAAAACAAAACAGTGAAAGAGATCGATTACTTTATCTTGGAAGTCGCATTGATCGGGAAGGGGATACAAGTAAAGAAATTAGAATCAGAATAGTTAAAGTAGCAACGTTCTTCAAAAGCCTTGACAGGATGTGGAAATCAAAACTCATCAGCATAGAAACAAAAAGACTATTCCAATCAAACATACATACTATCAACCCTTACATATGCATGTGAGAGCTGGAAAACAACAAGAGACACAGAAACAAAGTTGAACGCATTGGAAAATAAATGTCTAAGGAAAATACTTGGTATAGTATGGAATGAATTCAAAAACAAACAAAGAAATCACCAATCAACCACTAGTATCATCAGTAATCAAGAAAAGACGATGGACATATTTTGGACATGTGATGAGAAGAAATAATAACCAAATAACAAAGCAAGCTATCATGTGGGAAACAACAGGTAGGAGGAAAAGTGGCTGACCTAGAGAGACACTGAGAAGAACATTGATCAGAGAGGCAAGAGTAGCAGGAATCTGCTCCCTCAATGAGATTGAAATGCTTGCACAGAACAGAAACAAATGACGAGATTTGATAAGATTTCTACAAGGATTGAAAACTGCTAGAATAAAAATCTAGATAAGAGAAGGAGTATCTGGGACTACGCCCTATGGGCCAGCTACAGCTCGAAAGGTCAATAGATAGATAGATAAATGCATAGCTCACCCATAAATTTTATCACTCTGAATTAGAAGACTCTCATCTTATGACATTGTATATCCACCTGACCCCTTAAAAATAAAGAGAAGGGAGAAAAAGAACTGATTTGATACCAAGCTGTTTAAGATACAAAAAAGCAGTCAAGGATAATAGTCAATACTCGTATATTTTTTATGTGACCATTGCCATATATATGGCAATTGCAGGCAGTATCTTGCCAGATTTCAGAGAAAATCTCTGGTTTCTAATTTCAGAGGCTGAGAGAACCCCAAAATCACATCGATTAGGAAAATCACTACTGAACCTCAAACACCTGGTCATCGAAGGAATGCAAGATGCAGCAAATATGTTTCTGTATGCATTTTGCAGTTATCACTTATATCTATTTATCTACTATCCTTTCTACCCAAAGACAGCACACAGGACAAAAATTCTAGACCCTCAATGTCCAACAATCTTTGTAATTAAGCGTCAGACATTGCTGCACAGAACCTACATTTCATCTCATAATTTTGACAAGGAAGCTGATGTCCACTGTTGTTGCTTTTCACCCGTGTTTTTTTTCTTATTTAGTGTTTCTCTAGGTCTGCCTTTTTTTTTCCATTTGCACTGTTTCGCATCAGAAGGCTTGCTTTTACAATTCTATTGTTCTCTCTTTTCATCAACTGGCCGATCATACGCCCAGTCCACCTTTGCTTGATTGTAAGTGATATAGCTGGATGCTTGGCCATTTCTCTTACTACTGCACTAGTTTTGAATTGATTAGATCTTGTTATTTCTGTTTCAAAATCAATGGATGTTTCATATAGGCAACTTGTTGGGCCACTGATCAGTCATCTATATAGCAAGATGAAAATAAACAATCCTTCATCTTGAGCCAGGACTGGAAACAAATCAAACTGTGCAAATTGACCATAAATGACAAAACAATTGGCAATGATTAATCACAGCTAGAAACTTCAATTTAATGCAGGGGTGAGCAACATTTTATTTTCTGAGGGCCAGATCTGAAAACTATGAAGACATTGAGGGTCAGATACCATCACCTACTGACACCATTGTATAAATTACCTAATTTGCAGTCACAAGCGAATGTAATGTAAAAAAAAAACTTAGTGATGTGATGGAGAGTCAAAGATAGAGTTGAATGAAAGGGAGAGGGAAGAGAAATATCATGAATGACATCAGCATAGCTGAAGAAATTAATAAAATAATTTTTCTCTCCAAGCCTTACAAAAAAATTAGTATTTCCTTCTCCCAGGCTACTCTCCCACAATTTCAGTCTTTTCTGGAAAGCTTTGATAGGCCACTATTTTCAGACTTCAATTTCAGTAGGAGCCACAACGTTGTTCTATTTTTGTGTTGTTCCTCACATATGTAAAGCTGTAGCAATATCCACTCTTTTCCCAAAAGTAATCATTAGAAACAAACAAGGGAATTGAGAAAGAAGGCAACCCAGATACCCAAAAATACCTTGATGAAGTTGAAATGTTGAGCAGAAAGGTACAAAATATAGCAATTTGATGTAAATGATGAAAACACTACATTCAAATTTTTTTTTTAAAGATTACGATACTATAGTAAAAAATTACAGAATGAAACACAAATTCCTCAAAATTTGACATTCAAACATTACCCCCTACATGTACCTTCCTAATTACAACTTCTGGTGACCCCTGAGTGTTTGTTTCCATTGCTGTTAGAATTTTTTTTTATTGTGAGATACATGGTTCAATTAAAAAAAAAAAAATCGTCAGTTTTCAAGAAACTGGTTGCTTTTCCTCTTTATTTATTTTTTTTGCTGTGGCCAGGGAAATTTCCTCTGTCGTCAGCAGACACCAAACAACTCTTTGTGACTCTGGAAACACAGCAAATAACGCTATGAAGTAGCCAAACATTCTGACACTCTTACAGCAATCGTACCGATAGACATTATTACATGCATAAAGGACTGAAAAAAGATGATCAGCTACGCCAACCGGCTTGGCTTTGATGATGGTGAATGAACAGCCACTCATTGGTTCTGCCATGCAATGCTAGAAGTCTCACCCAATTTTCATACAGTATTTTACCTGTACTTTTTTTAAACACAAAAATAGCTGAGCTCATTAAATAATTTAAAATAAACACTGTTAGAAGGAGACAGATACTTCGTAGTGAAAAGTTTTTTTTTTTTTTTTTCAACAATTAGTTGAAAATTCTTATCTGCATGATGAGACAGATAGCCTTAATTTTATCAAGAAGTAGGTTTTTTTTATGATTACCATCATGTTAACAATATAAACAGAGAAATAAGTGTAGAGTAAATGTTCTTTTATGGATATATCTGAGTGTAATATATCAAGCTAAACATTTTAATATTTCACTCCGGCAACAGCTTGAACAGCACAATGATTAATGCACTTGATGAGCAACAACAAAAAATAGGATTTAAATTCAGCGATTGTTTAATTCCTGTCACTGGACAGCTATTGCCACTATTGTCCAACAAGGAAATAACCCTAGAGGCAAAATGGGTATTCTACAATACAATTTTCAATCCAACATTGTGCTAACCAATGGATGCTAGATGCAAGAATAATCAGAAAAATAACCACTATACCGAGATGAAATGTGTTAGACAAATGATAAGAAACAGCCTGAAAGATAACATCAGAAATGAAGAACTGAGAAAAAAAGCTAGGAATAATCCCTGCCATAGAATATATAAAGAAACAACACACAAAATGGTTTGGCCACGTGATAAAGCAGAAAGACCACAACACGAGCCTTTAATAAACGTTACGAGAATACCAGACCCAAGGGCTTATCCCACCATAGAATATATAAAGAAACAACAGATAAAATGGTTTGGCCACGTGATAAGGAAGAAAGATCACAACACGAGCCTTTAATAAACGATGCGAAAATACCAAACCCAAGGGCCGACCACGAAAAAAAATGACAGAATATTAGAAACACTACGAAACATAACTTTCTCTTAAATCTTTCCAGGTCTTGATGGGGATACAAAGTTCTAGCAGCTATTCTAGTGATTTAACATTTGATGTTGTAGCTTCTTTGGTGTCACTACATTCTGATTAATCACTAGAATCTCTTCAGTTTAGGTTTATTTATAGATCCTTCAATCAAATTTTAAATGATGGATACATTTTCACAAAATAAATTATGAATGAACAAATATTTCATCACTTATAAATATTTTTTTTTTTCTTTTCCTGTGTTATTTTTGACACAAAATATCTATTAAATAGTAATGTTATTTCACCTTTTCATCATCTGTTGTTTTATCTTGATGCTCCAGTGCCTTCAGCAAATACTTCTTAGCTTCCTCTTTGTTCTTCAGCCTCAAACAAGTCTTCCCTATATTTACAACGTTCTGATTGTAAAAACCAGGTGTAGCTGACAAAAAAAAATAATAATAATTTATTGAAACATGAAATTGCAAGAGTTTTCTCAGAAAACAGCAGTTTCTTTCAACTGAAATTAACATTTCTATATCAAACTTCTACACCCAGAAATGTGTCAGCAATACAAACAACAGGTCATAAGTTTTTATCCTGACTATGAAAGAGTGGAAAACAAACCAGTGGAAGAGATTGATCACTTTATCTATCTTGGAAGTCACATTTATCGGGAAGGGGATACAAGTAAAGAAATTAGAGTCAGAATAGCTAAAGGAGCAATGTCTTCCAGAAGCCTTGAAAAGTTGTGGAAATCAAAACTCATCAGCACAAACACAAAACTTAGATATTGAAATCAAACATACTATCAACCCTTACATATGCATGTGAGAGCTGGAAAATAACAAGAGACATAGAAACAAGGTTGAACGCATTCGAAAATAAATGTCTAAGGAAAATACTTGGTCTGGTGTGGAAAGGTGGAACGAAATAAAAAAAAACGAGTAATTTAGAGAAATCGCCAATCAATCAATAATATCTTCAGTAATCAAGAAAAGACGATGGTCATATGTTGGACATGTGATGCGGAGAGATAATAACCGAATAGCAAAACAAGCTCTCATGTGGGAAACAACAGGTAAGAGGAAAAGAGGCCAACCCAGAGTGACACACTGAGAAGAACATTGATCAGAGAGGCAAGAGCAGCAGGAATCGGCTCCCTCAATGAGATAGAGTTGCCTGCACAAAACAGAGACAAATGGCGAGATTTGATAAAAGATCTTTACAATGATTGAAAACTGCTAGAATAAAAATGTGTAAAAGAGAAAGAGTATCTGGGTCTATGCCCTATGGGCCGGCTACGGCTTGAAAGGTCAATAGATATAGATAGATAGATGAAAGAATAACAGGAGAAAGTTGAAAGAACACATTGTTGTTGGAGGAACACATTGAAAGTTCCTCCTATTTTCACTGCAGTGTAAAGAATGTATGTTTGTGCTTCCTCAAAGGGTTTTCCTACTATGATGCACAGAAGAGCATGCCCTGCTGAACTGATCTGTTGTTTCAATGATTTGTCAGAACAAAGAAAGAGAACAGAGCTGAGATAAAATCCTTAATGTTACAAGGAAAGACACCTTCAGAAATACACAGGAAGATGGAATATTATGACCCTAAATCACACAATAAAGTCAAGCCGAAAGCACATAAATCTGCAGGAAAAGTGATGCTGACTGTTTCTTGATTGGGGTGGGGGCCCACAACAAAATCCTATTGAAAGATTACCTGCAACACAGTTAATGGACGGTTACAATCTTATTACCAAATAACAAAAGCTGTGGTAAAAAAAATAAGGGGATAGCACTCATTCAAAATATTTCTTTGCTTCAAGGTAACATACCCTCTCACAAAATATGGCTTGTACAGCTATAAAGCCAACTATTTGAACATTAGGATTCTTTCACACCCACCCTATATCCATATCTGGTTCCATCAGAATTTTTTTTCTTAACTCAGAAGTATATTCCTCAAAATGTAGCGACTAACGTCCTGGTGTTGTATTGATTGAATGAAGTCTTCTTTGAATTATGGTTATGGTTATTCGAAGGCCCCGGTATCACTGCAAACTAATTAAAATCCATAATTGCTCAACTGCCCATGCCAGTGGAATTATTTGAATTAAAAATCATCTCTTTAAGGGTCCAAACAAAGAAAGGCAGTTGCAGTCCCCATCATAGCAGCTACAGCACACGCCAAAAGACATAAGGCCAAGCAGCACCGAAAGTGAACGCAGCTGAATTGTCCTTTATAGTATATCATTCATCATAAGCAAATTGGAATATCGAAACACAATCCGGATGAAACACACAGCTCAAAAGCTGCTTTGAATTTCTGCGTAGCACTTGCATCTCCCACCTTGACATGATATTTATGCAGTCAATTCATGGTTGTGAATTCAGGGTATTTGTATTCACTTTCTCATTTAATGTGGCCCTCAAGGCATTTAGAATGTCTTCGCAATCTATTGTGATTCCGCACTCAACATCAGCCAAACTGGCATTGTAAAAGGAAAGACTTGTAGCTACCGCCTAAAGACGAATGTTGAAAGTCAGGGGTGACATCTCGAACCTTGTGAAGATACTGAACCTTAATAACTGATACCTCTCGAAGGCACTTGCTCAGCCGCCGAAAGATCGCCCCCGTTTACTTGATCGGGAAAGAACCCCGTGAACTATGTGAGATATCTGAGCTCACACGTTAGAACCGATTGCGCCCTTTCAGCTCGAACAAAGCTTCCCTGCTCTGTGATCGTGTTCAGACTGATTGCGTCTGACAAAGGTAAGGCTTGTACAGATCTGAGCCCAACCTGACGTTCTGCTCTGCAATAGTGGCAAGGCTCGTAATGACTTGAGCCTGGCCTGGTGTTCTACTGGACATAATTCCTCTGCTTTCCCATCCCGCTGGCCCGTGATCAAATTCCTCTTGACTTCGCGTTGTGTTATTTATGGTCTGCGACACCCCCGTCCGTTCATCACGGGGATAGAATACAGCAACACTATAACGATGGACGTGACAACAGGAATGACTGAAGTGACACTCGTAAACAAAACATACGTTACTTTATTTTACTGCACTTCCCACGATGGCATGGTATGATAAATACATTATTGTCATTCACTCATACGTCCTACACTATTCAAGTACAGAATTCACATCTACTCACTGGCTTGTGTGTCTCCTCTGGGAAACACGCCTTATGACTAATTAGTTAATCTATTAGTGGCCCAGCGCCACCCTATGCTCCACACTAATTGCACAACTCATTGAACCTACTGCGTTCATCAAATTAATATTCTCTGTGGCTTACCTTCAGCCCACTTATGGTTAGAACAATTCCTGTTCTCTAAAATCACTATATTCCACATTGACACACAATGTCGACTCTATTGGATTCATCAACTGTCTCTTTATGGCTGACACACAGCCTGCTAATGGTCAGAACAATTCCTGTTCTCTAAGTCTCTATAGTCAAAATTGTCCCACAACATTGAATCTACTAAATTCATCAAATAATCTCTCTATGCGGCTTACATTCAGCCTAAGACCAGTAAGAACAATCCTGCTCTCTACCGTCTCTACATAGAATATGGAACATACCCAGTTCCTCATAAATTCCTGATACGGCTTACATTCAGCCAATACTAGTAAGAACACACTTGTTCTTCCTAATTCTCTGGAGTTCCTACTGCTGTCCTCTTTGTGCTACTAAACTCTAATTAATTCCCCTACTCTACACACACATTATTGAATTATCTCACAACTATTTCTAGCACAGTTTCCTAAGTCCATGAAATACTCTTCTATCTTTATCACACATTTCCTTACTTACTGTCATTCCTACATTGAAATCTAATTTCTAACATTCTGTTCCTTTTCCCTACTAACATAATGCCCTCGGTACCGGGTGTAAACATGACAAGACCGTCCGCACAGCTTCTCGCACATCTCTCGAATGACTGTCCCAACCAACTAAAATTCTCTAACTGAATCTTTGTCTCGCTTTCAAACCTCGTGTTTTTCTAGATGCTCACCTACTCATGTCATTTCACGTGGACCATGAGTTGCTACATGTTTATGACTATCCCTCGCCTTCACCTTTTGTACCCCTAATAGCCTCTCCTTCTCACACCCCTAATTATCCACTATTTCAGCATATATGGACATGAACTATATGAGATATGTAGAAGATTTTTCTGTATCATCTAATTTCCAGAGCCTGTACTCTTCTTTCAAGATTAGCAGAGTTAACAATTCCAATTGTGAGCCTTCTTCAATGACAATGGAGCTTATACATTTTAACTGATTGACCGTTTCAAGTGCCTCTCCATTTATTGTGATTATTCCATGTCTTGTTTGGCTTTGTCAGCATTTATGTCTATTTCATAGGCTTGCAATGCCTTATTTAGGCACTCAACTAGAACTTTGAGCTCTGATACTTCACTTGCTAGTCTATTTAAATCATCTGCAAAATGAAGATTGATAATCATTCTGCCTCCAGTACTGATAGTTCCATAGTGTTCTTTAAATGGTGTCTGTCATAATTCTTTTGAGAAATATATTAAATAATATTTAAGATAGCAAACATCCATCTTACTCCACAGTCATCATAAACCATTTGCCCATAATCCAATTTGCAAACTTTGCACTCTTTGGGGGAGTTTTCATACAGCATCAAATTAAGTTGATTATTCTGTAAATGATGTTATATTTGTTAAACTTGTCGAATGTACAGTAGCGAAGAAGGACACGACCAAATTACTTTGCATGAAAAGTTGATGGATACTTCGGTAGTCTTGAAATGACTGCTATCTTTAGAATCATCAGTATATGGCTAATGGTGAATGAGAGGGAAAATAAATCAATAGAAGATACATTTGGAAATATGGTCAACTGAATTGCTCTATCTGTGTGCTTATTTTATTATTACTCTGTGACTGGAATTACTAATAGTGAGGTAACTAAAAACAAACTTCTCTGGTTACATCATCAATTATTTTTTAAATCCCAAAGAAATCAAAACAGGAAGATCAAGAAATACACGTATATGCAGATGAATTCAGAACACATCCAAAGTAGGGACATGGATAGGAAAGACTTGTGCTTGCACCAGGGAAAGACAGGATGATGCTAATCATAAGAGAATTCATACAAAATTTAATTCAGTGCAATGAAATCATGTTGCAGATGTTATTTTTAATGACATTATTTGGTAATCTAAACATAACATATAAGTTTGTTTTGTGCATAATACATTACTTTCTTCTGCTCTCTTGAAATGCTCCAGAGCCTGTAAACAAAATAAAGAACAAGTTGAATTTAACCCTAGAATTAAGACAGCTATCTGTGTGCCACGTTTTTATGATATCTTCGTAAAAATTATGAACACTAAATGTTACATTTGGAGTTCCATAAATAGTATTTTCTTTGAACTTTTGCTACACAGCTGTGTACACTAGGGGAGACATGAGAATTGGATGTCGTTAAGTTTGATTTATGACCTAAAATTTGACAGCATGGCTCTGTTGCTACCGGAGGTGTTACGTTATCTATTGACACGTTGGCCATCAGTCCATCATTCCAGCAATATGTTCTGCTTCCTCTTAGTGTTGTTCACTGCCTATTCCATGTTACAAAGGTTTGTTTGATGTCTCTTCTTGTTAATTGGCCAAATTTATATAAAACACAGCCACATTCTTAGGACACCTTCATAATTTGTACGAAGCGCACATAAGTGTTTGAAAAAAAAACAGTCCAACATCAAAGGCAACAAATCCAACACTCAGGGGTCACCAGAAGCAATAATTAGGATGGTATAAGGAGAGGGGAAATGTTTGCCTAGAGGGAAATGTCTGCCTGTGGCAAACTGTTGAATTCCAATAATTTGTATTTTGAGTTTGTAAATTTTATGAAGGTGTTGTAATCTAGGGTTAATGAACATGAGCAACTATATAAATGAAACAATTTTTGTTACATAAATGAAAAGGTTAATAATTGTATCTTCCACTTCACTAGTGGATCTTAAAGCATACAGTTTCATGTACCATTTTTGGTGAAGGTTAAACAAGATAAACAAATATGGATTCTTGGAAGCATAATAAAACAAAAGCTATATTGAATTGACAGGGAATGAGATAAGACCATTGCTGGAAAAGCTCATATAAGTGACAAAATAAAAATTATTAATGAAAGAATTTAATAGAATATGAATTCACTGGGCACAAATTTTATATAGATATAGAGGCAAGGCACTTAACAACAACAGAGTTGGAAGCTGTCAGCGACTCATAGCTGATGGCTTGTGCAAGGATCGGTGAACAAGAACCATCCAGACCATACTTCGCCTCTTTTTGTGGAGCCTCTAGAAACAGACTGACCACTCTATTCTGGCCAAGTGAGTGGGGATCAATGAGGGAGGGCAGCCCAGTACTCAAAAATGCTGTGCTAAAGTCAGATGTATTGGGCCAAAAGGTGCAAATATCTCAGTTCTACAGCAAATCTCAACACAACGCATCTACACCCTCTTAATGTCCTCTTTGAGGGCTGATGATGTAGAGGTCACTCTATTCCTTTAGTAGTCCATCAAGTGAATGCCAGAAAGAAAGAGTTATATTTAGAAATTAATTCCCAGAAGTGCAAGTTGGACCTCAGTCTGGAACTAGTAAAGAAAGAGGAACAGATTAAGACTGAAAAAAAGGTATAAGGAAGAGGGTAATGGATAAATCTGTCTTCCGTGGGTTACCGGGGCCTCATTATGTGAGAAGTAAAGAATAGTGACACTGTGACCTTCCAGGCATGTCGTAAGAGGCAACTAAGGAGGTTGATCGATGGCTTGACAAGCTGTCATTGTAAAAAGCATTGTTATGGAAACAGAACAATAGATTTTAGAAGCAGTGATCTCTGCAATATGTGCCACTTTGGCACGCAAGGTTTCTGTTTTTGAGATTGTAGTTCTGCCCTATGTGCCGTCTTCAGCTCGAAAGGACTAAAGATAGAGATAGATAGAATGGATAAATAAGATGGATAGAGATAGAGTTGAAAAATTAGTCCATACTTTGATAAGGTTTGTTGTTGGCTTGAAATCCTCAAGGAGTTGATAGACTGATCATTGTGATGACCGTGCTGATAATATAAAGATTGTAGTCAATATGAATATCAACAGATAATAAAGACAACTTTCACAGTAAAAAATTTCTCAATCAAGCTTTCTTTCAGGGCAATTCTTACCCATTTAAAAGTCAGACAAATGTAAAGATTTTCTCTGGAAAATTAGGACAGTCTTATCTAATCATTAATGTGCCTTGCTTAACAGCATTGGAAAGTTAAATAATAATAATTCACTTTAAAAACACAAAGCTTATACATTAAAAAATTGACTACTCTGAGATTCAGTCTTGACATATAGTAATTGCTCTTAGACATTTTAACAACAAGCAAGAAAACCTTTAAAGGTCACAGAAATGTGATTTTATAGAAAACTTTTGAGAATACATTGAATAGTTAAAAAGAGCAACAAGGACAAATGAAAAGAGTTAAATTTGTTGACATGTAATGAGACGGAATAGAACTAGGACAGATAGAGAGAAACAGGAAGAAACAAATACCAGATAGTTTAAGACAATGGCTTGGTAGATAGTCAACAACATGATAAACCACTGTATAGAAGAGGATGTGAAGAAAAATGATCACTGACACTGGCAGGCGTGATACTTGATAATGATATTTAAATTTTGCATCAGATTATTTTTTTCTGTTTTAAAATTAAAAGTTTCACAAAGTGTGTCCTGTCACTATGCTTGAAACCCCGGGTCTATTTCTTTTTGAAACAACCTTTAATATTTAATGAGTTAAATGTCCTTGAATCGCATCCACATTTTAAGGCTCATCCAATATAATACTACAGAACACTTTTTCTCATTTCCACTGACAGATATTTCAGAGATTATCTTTCTTTATTTGTGTATTAATTCTCTGATCTATTCTTCTCTTTGTTTGTTTATAAATGATAAATGTGTGTGTGTGTCACAGACACACACAAACAAACAAAGAATGAACAGAAAAATCATGGGGAACACATTTACATTTAGAAGCCACACACACGCACGCACGCACGCGCGCACACACACACACACACACACAAACAAACAAACAAACAAACAAACAAACAAACAAAGAATGAACAGAAAAATCATGGGGAACACATTTACATTTAGAAGCAACTCAAACCAATGTCAGTTGCAGACATGTGGGTATATGAATTTAAACCAAATAAGATGCAAACCTCTTCATATGTGGCTGTTGGTGGTGATGCAAATATAACAGCTGCAATTTTCCTTTGGTACCATGGCATGTCTGCAAACAAAAAGCACCTGCAAAATAAGATACAGAATCATACATCTGTAATCAATAATGTCCATCAAGTTACAGAAATGTATACTCATAGCAGTCACATTTATCCATGTCCAAGGATGTTATCTTGAAACTATTCAATGAAGTTGTTTTATTTTGGGGGTTTTTTTTTTGAGCATATAACAACTGAGGAATATTCAGTCCAAAAGTTGCTGGGATTTTGAATGAAGTCCCAAGTGAACTGAAAATAATTATTTTTCTTCCTAATTTTCTTCTTTTTGAGAACAGACATTTTTGCCTAACTTAGCAGTATACTTCAGTGTGGTCCAAAGCTTCTTCAGAGAAATGAAGATACTGTCCTACAGAGCTACCTCAAGAGATCACAGTCTGTCTCTTATTGAATTGTAGTAACAAATAAATAAATATTTTGGTTCCACCATTTTAATTTTGAGATCTGTGTTTAACTTTATGTATTTATATTTATCACTTCAGATTAGTATCGTGTTGCTTTGTCCCTAATGAAGGCTTTTACTGAAACATAGTTTGTCTTGTTTCTCTACTAGTTTAGGTGCTTTATACCATTTTGTGTTCATTTTACAAACAAATATTTACTATAGTGAAAGTATAGGGTGTTTATAAAGTCTCACTACACTTGGTATCTAGGTCAATTTGAAAAAAATGTTTATGACGTCATCACAATATGTGCTCAATGGTAAGTTCACTTGTTGCGACAGTTTTCTTAATGACTTGTCTGGACTTTTAAGGATTCTGTCTTGGATATCTAAACATATTTCATCATTCACAGCAGGCCTACCAGATCGTGGAGCATCTTCCACATTTCCAGTAGCAATAAACTTATTCAACAAATTTCATTGACAGTGGGAGCACATATTGTGATGACGTCATAAACATTTTTTTTTCAAATTGACCTAGATACCAAGTGTAGTGAGACTTTATAAACACCCTGTATAAGGCAATTTTTTTTTTCTTTTTGTTGAATCTCACACTTTTGGCTATAAATATGAATTTTCCTCACTATCAGGCATGACTCAATGAGTGTAGTCTGTAAGGATTTTATTCATTTGTCTTTCCAGTATATTTAGAGGATTATTCTATAGAACCTCATCTCAAATTATGGCATTATCTTTTTTGTTTTAAAGCTATTGAGTTAGCATCCAGAATTTATGTCTATAGGTTGCCATTAGAAAAAAAGCTTCTGACTCTTGTATGGACGTAGATGCAAATGTGTTGTCATTTACAACAAGCTGTGATGTTCTGCATATTTTACCTCACACATCCAATGACATTTTTGGGTGCTTGGTTTCCTTTCCTTTTTTATCCCTACTCTTTTGGTCAGATTGGTTAGTCTGTTTTCAGAGGCACCACAGGAATGAGGAGAAGATTCTTTATCAACTGCTGGTGCTGAATCCATTGCAGACAACTTTTAGTCCAGATGCTGATGAGTTTATTGGTCCCCAAACAGATACAAGCTCTCAATCATATAAGCTTGATAAAACAGTGTTGTTTAGTCATTGTTATTTCATTCTGTACAAAAATAAGTTGTAACAACTCTCACTCATCATTTAACCCTAGATTACAATACTGTAGTCAAGTTTACCACATCAAAATAGAAATTCCTTAAAATTTGACATTTCCCATGTTCAAGCATTACCCCCCTCTGTGTACCTTCCTAATTAGCAATTCTGGTGACCCCTGAGTGTTTAATTTGTTTCCAATGCTGTTATTTTATTATTATAATATTTTTTTTTTGAGATCGTGAGATACACTGTTTAATGAAAAAAAAAAACACCAATTTTCAAGAAATTGACGTTTTTTTTCTTTTTCTTTTGCTCTGACCAGGGAAATTTTCTGGTCATCAGCAGATATCAAACAACCCTTTGTGACTCGGGAAACACAGCGAATAACACTAAGCAGTCGCTGAACATACTGAGAGACTTACGGTGACTGTACCAATAGACATTGTTAACACATCCAGTCCGTGAGGTGGAATTCAGGTCATAAATCAACCTGAGCCAGGAATTTTGACTCCCCAAGTCTTGCCTAGTGTGAACACATGGGGCTGTGTCGAACGTTTGGAGAAATTACTATTTTTAGAGCATCTAATATTACATCTAAGTGGAAGTAATTTTACTACGGTATCGTAACTGGGAGAGTTACAGGTGGGTATTGTAGTTAAGGATTAATGTTTACAGTAGTTAATGGTAAATATATTTTAGTAAGAATTCAGCAGTTTTACATAAGAACACCAACTCAACTAAATCAACATTTTAACCACACACAAAATTTCAGTAAAAAAAAAGGCTAAATAGAATCAGAACTGCTCATATTCATCAATCATGATTGTGCTCTAATGAATGAGATAGTTCTAATAAATGTGTGTACAATTCTTTCATATTAATTGTTTAGTTACCTTGTTTGAAAAAAGAAAAAAAAAACTAGAATTGGTAACATGGAGAGGTCATACTGCTATCATCATTTGTATAAATTTGCTAATTTACTCCCAATTATGATTTTCTTCATACCCCCCCCCTTTCCTCCAAGTATAAATTGTGGTTAAAATTTATCTTGATACAAGATATACCATTTTAGGGTTCCAGGGGTTGTGTTCTAACTTAATTTCAATTCAACAGATGAATAATTGTGAAATAAGTCAGATTGGGTGACAAAGTGCTAGTACACAGAACTGGTGTCACTGCACGATGATATGGGTGCTTGTCCATCTTTGTCACTGAAGGCCATGCTTTCATTATTTTTTGTTAGAGAGAGTTTAAAGAAGGCTGATGAAGCCAAAACAAGCACTAAAGCGTCTAATGCAAAAAGGATATGGATGCGTAGAATTGTCAAGATGGAAGATGTTGTGTTAGGGTTTTACTTATTATTATTAGACTGTCATACTGTTAGCAATTTCAGTTGGCTGTGTTCACTTTCTGCGCGGTTTCACCTTATGTCTTTTGGCGTGTGCTGAGACTGCTACAATGGGGATTACAGTTGCCTTTCTTTGTTTGGGAGATGAGTTAGTAATTCGGATGATTCCACTGGCACGGGCGGTTGAGCAATTATGGATTTTAATTCGTTTGCTGTGATACCGAGGCCTTCCATAACCAATAACCAATAACTGTTAGCAATCCTGTTTCATCTTAATGAATGATTAGCAGCTTTGTTCTCCCAAGCATAAAGTGTTCCAATGAACTATTTAGTATGCCCCTGAATATTTGTATTTTTTTCATCTTGTGATCTTCTGACATTTGCTGCTCACCATAAAATAGTGTCTTTGGTTGATGTTAATATGACATTTGAACTATATGATATATAAAATTGGATTAACAAAGTCAAAATGATCTTACCAAACTCCAAGTCCATGCATGCTTGTGGCATCTTTAGGATTTAATTCAATGGCCTTCTGTTACAAATATAAAACAGAACAGTAACCATATATGAACACTTGCTCTTTAAAACATCTACCTTGGTTTTATGCAGTCAGATTACACTGAACACACACATATATAGAATATCATCCCGCAAAGTCTGACCAGAATGTTTGTCGAGCCAGCCATTCCCAGAAAAAGCACACTGCAACTATTTTATATTACGATCCACCTAATTCACGACATTTAATCTCTCATATTAACATTGAACAGCTAAATTAATATATACAATAATATAATTTTATAATTTCTGTGAATAAAAGTGAAAGTAATTATTTTTTTGACCGTTTCAATTTTGTGAAATTTGTCTTGGAAGTTGAACTATATTTTTGTGCTCACTGTGTCAGTAAAAGCAATAAGTCGAAAACACTGGGCTATAAGGACTGCAATTGTTATTTTACCAAATTTGCGAGATGAACTGAAGCAAGAGACACCACAATGTCGGCGGCGTTACATAAACAATAATTATTTTTGTAGCAGAAAGGCGGAAAAGGATAATGACAGCTGTGTAAGACAGCAGTCCTGAATGTAAGTTAGAAACATCAGAATTTTTGTCAGGGGAAGGACTTTATTTGCATCATTGTGACTTAGGTCATTTCAGCTAAATAATGGTGTCCCGAACATATGTGTAATGCATTTAACAAATTTCAGAAAACAAATATAAACAAAAAAGAGTAACAAGCACTTTTATAAATGTTATAATAACAGAAACAGGCATTAAATAAACATTAGAAAAATTCTACATATAACTCTTCCCCTTCAGCCGGTCGACTGATGTGACAAAGCTCTCTTGTAGGTCCTACAGTCGGATGAATAATCATCCAGCTGAAGGTTACTAATTAATTTTTTCTTTGTCTAATTCCTATTTTTAAATGTCTGCATGTGGAAATCTCTATAATTAGAAGTTTAATTTTAAAGAATCCATTGTTAAGCAACCAGGTTTTTTGATTCAGTTATTGAGTTATTTGTGGGTCATCATCGTTGCACTCTGAACATGTCCATAGGTGCTCAGGTCCCCTCCTCATCAAGTCCCGCAGTGTCCAGCGACTGATGACTCCAGTTCTGTGTTGGTTGATAAGTCTTCTTACACGCCCACTAAGTTTCTCATTTCTGGCTGTGCCCATCGTAATTCCAGATTTTCATTTTCTAATGATTGTAACTAGTAATAGTATGAAATTTTTATAATATTCATTATGGTAAAGTATTGCAAAACTTTACAAATCATCTGACCTTAAGCAATCAAAATTTTGAAAATACAATGATTTCACAAGCACAGGACCATGTCATGTCTAAAACTATAAATATAAACATAAAATATAGCTTTATTGGAGATATGTTTAAGATATCTGTGAAGAAAAATAATTTGTGTGTCCAAAATTATTATTTCTGAAAGGATTTTCTTATAAAGAAATGTGGGATTCGACTGGTAAGTGGGGACATTTTAAAAAAAAATATTCTTCAGATCTTCTTCTCTGGTATGGATCTAGTTTTCCTTCAGTAGGGGAAAGAGTTAAACATAAGAAAAGACAAAAAATAACAATGCTTTTATTAAAAACATTCAATCATGATGGATAAGTAGCAATGTTATTTAAACTGATATTAGATTTTTAAAATGCATATATCATTATCATTTATGATAACAATCATTTCTATTTAGATGCAGGAGATTTACTTCCGGTTTTTTTAATGACTGTTTATCATGCTAAATAGTTTAAGAAACTTATTTCAATTTTGATTTAGGCACATTGCTATCCGTATATTATATTTTGTTAAATGTGAGTTTCTCTAATAGTTGGTTCTGGTTAGTCAATGATTTCTAGTGCAGACTTAATTTAGACTCTATGCGAATAATTTACTGTACAAATGAAAGAGATTTGGTGATATAATACGTCTCTTTATGTGTTTCATTATGATTCATGTTTATATATGTAATCTGCTAAAAGAAACAAGTACCAAGAAATGTTCTTTGACTTTGAATGCATTAGTAATTCTTTGCTTGTTCCCTTCATACTCTCCAGTGTAGTCCAGCAATATGCCATACCACTGAAAATAGAGTAGGAACATTTTAATTTACAAAAAAAGATAAGTACTTACAGAATACACCTTCTCATCATCTGCCCATAAGAGGACGTTAAGTGGATGTGTCTGCGTTGTGTCGTGGTTTGCAGTAAAAACTGTGATATTTAAACCTTTCGTCCCAACACATCTGACTTCAGCATGTTATTTTTGAGTATTGGGTTGTCTTCCCTCTTCAATCCCTACTCGCTTGGCCAGACTAGAAAGGTTAGTCTGTTACTACAGGCACTGCGGAAAGGTGGAGTACAGGTCTTCCACAAACATTTTTCAAGTAGTCTTGTTTGGTGCCATTGTCTTGAGACAGTTTCAGTGTTCTCAATATTTGTCATGTTTCCACCTGGTTATACTGTCTAGACTCTCCAGCTGTATTTGTTCGTATCCTACTCTCATTTAAAGCTTGTGCTACACATTACACCAACCAGCTCAGACATTATATACACCTAAAACATCATTTGGTGAAGGTTGCAGTCTGGAGAACAAGAACCCTTAAAAGGATAACAATAATGAACTCACACAGGAAGATCTCAATAACAGACAGTAAGAATAGAACTGGATGCAACTTATAACGTTCCTGCACTTAATATCAAATTGCCATGATAAATGAGCAGTTAGTGCACTTGCCACTTACTAACTGAAGAGTTAGGTTCAATTCCCAGAAGTAATGAATTTTTTTTTGCTGACAGTTTTGGTGTTCACTCAGACTCTAATTATTATAATCATCTCATCATAAGGTGCCATGCTGGTTAGCATAGGCGATCATCTCTCTTGGTTTTCCTCTGCTCTTCTTTCCATTCATTCTTTCTGTTGTTCGTTCGTTCGCTTTCGTCAGCTTTGACCTCTGACGAAGTCCCACCCACTCAATTTTGTGGGACTGAATTTTTGCGTGTAAAGTCTGTTTTATCCCATTACAGGATGCCCCTCGCCATGCAGGCAGATTTACTCCGACTTCAGAGGTACTAATTTTTAGGGAATTAGTAAAACCCAGGTGTCCTCGCCAGGGTACGAACCCCGGCTGTTGCCATGGTAAGCCAACCGCCTATCGATTGCGCTAACCAGACACCCTGTCTGTTGTTATAGTATATACTCATATATTCATGTTCTGAATGTTTTCTTTTCACATCACACGTCCAATAAATGTAGATTGTCTCTTCCTTATAATTTTGATGATATTCTTAGTTTCTCTAACTCGTTTTAAACAATCTTCATTTGTAATTTTTGCTATCCAAGGAATTCATATCATTCTGTAACCACATCTCAGATGCCTCTAATTATGAGCAGCAGATATTTTTCTTGGAAAAGTAGGGTGGTTCTGGTGTGATACCGACCACATTACACATTAAATTTGCCAGTCATGAAAAAATATGGACACTAACAATGTATTGTCCATACGTCATTAGGTGGTGTGGATTACACCAATAATACTGTTACAAATTGTGCTACTCACTATGTGACAAGCAAAGTTATTATAATATCTACTCTAAGGACTTATATAAATATAAAACTTATAAGGACTATACAAATATTATTGCATACAACTGAGACACCATTTTTGGTAAAAGTTTACATTTTGGAGAGATGTCACAGAAAAGATAGTAATGAAGAAATCATACAAGGAGACTGCAAATAACATGCAACAATATTTTAAAAAACCAGTAAACTGACTTAAGTACTTTCATATTTTCCTGTATTTGACACCAATAATTATGTCACAAAGTGAGTTACTTACCTTATGACATGAATAGTTGTTATCATCCAAATCTAAGGCTTTAGTGATAAAACCCCAAGCTTCATAAATGAGTCTCTTACGCTCATCACCTTCATGCATCTTTCCTTTATCTGTGGCAGCTCTGGCCAGCCTCCACATTATATTTGCATCACTGCTATCTTTGTGAGGTATCAGGAGATCATATAGGGTTGTGAAATCTTTCTTTTCATACAGTGCATCTGCTTCATCTAATAGTTTTTGGGTTTCTGTTCAATCATCACAATTGATATTCTGATATAAGTATATTTCTGTAAACAATTATTTAATGTAATTAAACAATACACACACACACACATTCATACACATAAACAGCTAAAGAAATTGTATTCTGTTTTGTGTATTTTTATGAGTCATAATCTTCTTCTTTTCAGTTCCCTTTGGAGCTTAGGTCTTCAAAAAACACTTTCCAAGCCGTCCTGTTTCTTGCTATTCTTTTATGATCATACCAAGCCTTTCCCATCCTCTTCACCTCTACTTCCACCTGTCTTCTCCAAGTATATTTTGCCTTATTTTGGCTTTCCCCTTTGTATTTTTATCAGTATTAATTTAATATGTGATTCTTTTGATGATCAGATTGTTTTTTGGTACACTGCTCTACATAAAGAGTTTTCAATCACTGTTAATTATTTATGAGTAACTATACTCTGTTTTTTTCTCAACTTGGTTATCTTTTCCAAATATGATTCTACAGTAAACACCAAGTAATTTTTTTTTTTATATTTGCAAATTTATTTTATTTTTCCAACAGGATGCTGAAACATTCGCAAAGTATTTTTAGTCCAAAAATTAGCATTAGTATTTAGAACAGAATGGCATCACTGCAGGCAGAACATTACCATATCTATTCAGCCTCTGTACCAGTAACCAACAAAGTGTACATCCTGATCATCTATACTGTTCTATTGAAAGTGTTATATTCTATATAAACGGTGCACAGCTTATAATGCACACTTCCAGGTCACTGAAACAGCAGTAGGGGGAGCACAATCTCCATGTGCCTCATCCAACTCCATGTAAACTTCAAGCATATAACATACATTGACTATTTACTACAAAATGAAACTCTTTCTTCGGCATTAGAATGTCTGTTGTTGGGAATAAGAAAGTAAAAGTAAAGTACCCTCGTCACGCCAAGTGGCGTATAGGGAATATGGTGTTAGTGACCATAAATTTTACAGACCTTCAGCACATGATTTTTGGGGTAATGTGGTCGGTATTACGCCCGTGCCGCTTTACTTTCCCAGAAAAAAATCCGGTACCCATTTGAGGCTGGGTGAACCCGGAAGCCGTCGGTTGGGATCGAACCCTACCTCTTGTCCTTTGTAGTCCAGTTCTCTAACTACTCAGCTATCGCGGCTGATTGTTGGGAATGAATAATTTAAATTGCTCGGTTTATCATCTTTGCATGTATTTGTATTTACATCATTTTTGTTTATATAAAGTATTTTAACCCAAATTCTATCTAGCTCTTAACTACTAAATACTTGGTAGTGCAATTGTACCAGCGTTCTAGTACCCTGTATAATGTCTAACTCGTGGTACAGCTTTAGAACAGTTCCTCTGCCTGACTGGCCTGATCAGCGCCCTGGTTTAGGTGCCGCCTCTTATCCCCTCAAGACTGCGACCACCCGAGACTTCTGCTCAGCACCTGTACGCTGCGTTGGCCGTGTCGGTCCCTGACCGTCCCTGCGTTGTGACCGCGCTCTCGACTCCCATGTGGCTCGTTCGTCGCCTGGACAACCCCTCCCAACTGTAGACAGCAATGAATATACCAGAACAACACCAACTCAATAATACAATAAGTTTAATGTCTCTTCGACCAGGTCCCTTGCTTGACCTGGTTCAACATCTTAAAGGCATAGTAATGCAAGTAGAATACAATTTATACACGTTCACCCACTCTGCACTCACAGCTTCCCCTTTTCATGCTCACAGTCTAATACTCTTATTCTGTCTGTAAGCCAGGCTGATTCATACTTGATGATAGTTGTTAAGTCTATTCACACCGATGATGCTGGCTTCAATATGACGTTCTTAATATGTTCAGATGTGCTTCCCTTAACACAACCTACAATTCTAATAAATGTCTCTTCACACTACTAACAAATGTCCATAATATGTCACAAAGATGACTGGAGGTCAGCCATGTGTGCAAGACCTCTACTGTGGAATAAAGTCTATTCACACCGATGATACTAGCTTCAATATGACGTTTCTTAATATGTTCAGATGTGCTTCCATTAACACAACCTACACTTCGAATACATGTCTCTTCACACTACTAACAAATGTCCATAATATGTCACTAAGACGACTGGAGGTCAGCCATGTGTGCATGACCTCTACTGTGGAATAAAGTCTATTCACACCGATGATACTGGCTTCAATATGACGTTTCTTAATATGTTCAGATGTGCTTCCATTAACACAACCTACACTTCTAATACATGTCTCTTCACCTTACTAACAAATGTCCATAATAAGTCTAACACTAGACCTCTCGTCATAAGAGCTATTGTCACTTTGGCTAACACTAAGCCTATTCATCTCTTCTAGCACTAATGACTGTCTCTTCATAAGAGCTATTACACTTGGGCTAACACTAAGCCTATTCATCCCTTCTAGCACTAATGACTGTCTCTTCATAAGAGCTATTACACTTGGGCTAACACTAAGCCTATTCATCCCTTCTATCACTGGATGACTATCTCTTCATAAAAGCTATCACACTTTGGCTAACACTAAGCCTATTCATCTCTTCTATCACTGACTGATTGTCTCGGTAACTACTTTTACACTGACCTGTTACATACGAAAACTTCACCACATTCCAGTCCCCCGAGTTCCGTAGTGTCTGCCCACACACGTCTGGATAGGACTCTCCTATTTACTCGACTGACCAATCTTTTTCCAACCCTTTGTCTTCCTATTTCTAATCACCCCCTTCACTCGCCCCGCACGCTTTTTCCATGAGTCTCAATCTGTCATTCTCTACCCGTTTTCCACGCAACCCTATTGCCCCCTACTCACATTTTAATACCTCTGTTTATCTCCCCCTTGTTATATTCAATTCCATTATTATCTCCCTGTTTTACAATGTGTCTAAAAGTTTATTTCAATATAAGAGACCTGAAATCTTGACATTGTGACAGTGTGAATGTAATCAAAGGCAGTGGATTTTGACAACTCCTTAATTTTTTATCATTTTGTAAATAAGATTGTAAAAGGTTATATCTATAAAAACTATAAATTGAAATGCACTGCACTTGGCGGTTTAGTGGTTAATGTGCTTACTTCCTGATCAGAACTGAGTTCGATCCCCAGAAGTGGCAAATTTTTTTCGGGCCCACAAGACTCCAGGTTCACCCAGCCTCTAAATCTAAAAATGGGTACCAGAGATTTTACTGGGAAGTAAATTTAGGGTTAAGGCAAAGAAATGCAAATGAATGCATAAAAATGCGAAGCTGCAGTAATCATCCTGCATCTTTTTCTGAATTTTCTGAGAATTTTGACCTCGGCCTGACAGACAGGATAGACATATTTCGATTATTTTTGTTTTGGATGTTTCGTTATTAGTTTTACTTACATATCCATGTGTGTGTTTTTTTTGTTTGTTCCTGCTGAAGGCCTGGGCCGAAACATCGTTTAATCTGTGTCGTCCACTAATCACGTAAAGCTTCTAACATACCATATTTTTTAATTTTTCCTTCCAAGTAAATTTGGCCTGGCATGATACCAGCCACATCACCAAAGAATGTGCTGCGGTCACAGAAAAATATGGTCACCAACACACCAAATTTCCATATGCCTAGCATGGTGTGGGAGGAACCTTTACTTTTTTTAAAAACTTTTACAGAAAAAATTGGTTAGGTTATGCTGATTATGATTTAATAATCTTCTTAGAAACTAGACCCAGTTTCTATATCTTAATGAAAAGAAGGCAAGCATTGAGGAAAAATACTAATTAAATACAGTGTACGGCTAACAATTTTTTTGTTTACTGATTTAAACCAAAAAAATTCAAATAACTGAACACATCAAGAAATAAACATATAAATGAAAATCATGAATGTTTATTGTTTTATAATTCATGGAAATATATATTTATGATCACATGGTCAACAAAGTATCACAAGCCACACTATAAAAACAAACGATTGCTGCTTAGAAAGAAAAATGAGAAAATGAAAAAAAAAACCTCTTATGTGGCATATTGAGAAAAAGGTATTAGTGCACATATTTTTTTTACCATGACATATTCAGGGATTTTAGAAGATGCTTCAGGCACCGTGGAAAGCCAAAAAAAATCCAACAAGAAGATACTAAATGTAGCAGATGTGGAGTGGAAGATTATAAAACTAATTAGGAAAAAGCATTCCAGATTTGAAGGCGTGTGTGTGTGGAATAGAGGCAGGTTGAAATACTTAGTAACAACATGAAAATTAGAAGGTTTAAGAGATAGATGTAGGTAGATAAAAATAAAAGATGCAGGATGGTTTGACAGCATGTCACTAGAAAAAAATCAATGGTAGAACTCATACAAAAGTGCACAAAATCAAGGGTTAATGAGGAATATGATATCTAACAAGGGCAATGAATGGAAGACTTTTTATGGAAATACGGTCAGTAATGTACCAGTTACATCAATTACATCAGATGGGAGATGCACCACAGAAATAAAAAGCAGAATAGCTCAGGCCAAAATAGCATTTCAGAAAATGAAAAATATCTTATGCAACAAATCTATGTCAATAAAAAGGAGAAAGAGAGTTCATCGGTGCTATATAGAACCAATTCTGACCTATGGAAGCGAATCATGGACAGTAGACAAACAAATGAAAAGACAATTAGAGGCCACAGAGATGGGATTTCTCAGAAGAATGTTGAAACCATGAAATGAACCCATTCAAACTGTTGTATGGGTTCGATCCTGCTTCGGACCATATATTGTTCTTTGTTTTTTTTTCTGTTGTTGTTTATTTGTCATTTTTTCTGAGTGCTGTAAAATATACCTCTTCCTCCTATGATTCACTGAATTATCGCCTCGGAAGTTTCTCTCTATAATAATATTCAATTATTATTATTTGTCTTCTTTTGGATAGTTGTTTCATGTGTGATAAGAATAGTCCAATGACTGACTAACTAACCTTCAGCTTTTCATTCATTTCTAACAGAATTAACAGCATACGATTACACATAAATTTTCACACACATAATAAATAACCTTTAGTAGAAAACAAACTAATTCAGAAGCAAGCACCATAACTCAAAATTTAAGTTACCCTTTGATAAATAAATTTTGATTATTACAAAAATCATCCCATACTCAAGTATCACATATACATGTTTAATCATCTGTACCTGTAACATGCTTTGAGAAGCCAACTATCTGACTCACCTGGACTGGTAACATTTGCAGCTGCCATAGTTGAGACTATAATAGGTAACGATACTTTCCACTTGCTACATAAAATATACTGACTCTGAAATAAATTAATTTAAATTAATGTTTACATGAATTTAAATTGTTATTTGATACCTAACACTAACAGAGGTGAGAAGCAACAATAGCAGGCTCCCTTGCAGAGAATATGAACAACTCGCCCAGAACAGAGTCGTGTGGCGCGGGTCCTGTGCATGGTTTAATGCTTTGATAA
This sequence comes from Megaustenia siamemsis, assembly GCA_032433765.1. NCBI lineage: Eukaryota > Metazoa > Mollusca > Gastropoda > Stylommatophora > Ariophantidae > Megaustenia > Megaustenia siamemsis. The sequence continues at coordinate 23,710,686 of JAVIAB010000106.1, forward strand.
CATTGGACACAGGGAGTCTAGACTTTATGTCCTATGTGTAGGATGGATGGATGGGTGAATGGATGGATGGATGGATGGATGGATGGATATGTTATGAGAGAAAGACAGAGGTGGGTGGTTGGGTGAGTGGGCAGGCAGGCTGACAGACAGACAGAAAGGAAGACAAATATAATACTAACTAGTTAAGAAAAAACTACAATAGCAATCTAAAAATATCTATCATAATCAAAGATTAGAAGTTACACGTTCTTCTGCGTACACTTCTACACATCAATATAAGTAAATTCAAAGAATGCATTCATCATTTCAAGGCTGGTGACATCTCCATATAGCTTGTCCCGGTATGGTACCAGTTGATGGCCTTCTCTGTTCATTACATAAAGAAGTTAGAACAACGTCCATCAAATATTTCTGTACCTACATATAGAATATTTTGGCATAGAAAAACTTACTACAAGATGGTTGAATTCATTAATGTCACTGTTAACACTTAGTGTACATGCATAAAAACTAAGGTTTTTACAGAGTCTTGCTAAACCCAAAAAATGAGGACATAAATGCACAACATGATCTCTTAATATTTTTTTAACCTCAAATGCTACTGTGATGTTATTATCTATTAAAATTTATCTAAACTGAATTTTATTTTGTTTTAGAAAAAAAAACTATTGACAAAAAAGTGCAAGAGCTATATGATAAACCTAATGAAGAAAAACAAAAAAATTTGAAAATACAAAACAAAACTGCACTTAAAATAGTACTTACAGATTTATCCATGTTATCAGTAACTCCAGAAGTTATTTATTGCAAAGTGCACACATATTTACACAAAATGGTAAGGTTTAAAATATTTCTACTCCCAAATAAAATATTTTCATAAAGATTTAAATTTGTATTGTCACATAATTATTTTGAGTTGTCAATTTTCAACTTAGTGCTTCAGTCCATCTTAGTTTATCCGCAAGCATTAGCAGAACAATTAAATGCATACTGAGGAGGAGATCATCTGTATTTTTATCAGCTTCACTTTCATTAACTGTTTCATAACACATCTACAACATCTAGAATTAGAGGTAGCAAATGCAGCATTTATTTGATGTTGTCTATCCATTTTACTTTGGGTCTGCTTCTTACTCTCTTTAATAAATGCTTTTTATGGTAAGGAATCACATGACATTCTTTCCACATGTGCAACCCTGTTTATTTGTTATTTCTGTATGTAGTTTAGGATTAGTTAAGTGCCAATTCTTTCTTTCATAATATCATGTCCGATTATGTCTTTACTGGTCACTCCAAGTGCTTTTCTCAGACATTTTATCTCTGTGGTGGCAAATTTTCTTTTATGCTTAGTTATTCACGTTTACTGCCATCAGTAATTCACAATTTAATTATTTTTTAAGCCTCTCAGCCTAAAATGACAATTTTAAAAAAATAAGGAGGTAATTTTCATCTGGGAGAAAACTTACTTTGAAAAACCTGATCGGTTATTGATTTAAACTTTAAACTTAAAAAACCTTTGACATATTAAATCAAATGTGTTTGGAAAATTGAATATTCAGAAATGACATTTGAAAAACATGTTAGCAAAACTGAATATTCTGAAATGACTTTTGAAATATTTGAACTTTTAAATTAGAGACACGCTCATAAAAGACTAACAGTAGATCAGCCACATTTTTAATACCCTCTCCACGTCTATATGTGGTGTAGTCAGACAATATAAGTTAATATTCTGTAGACAACATAACAATAAGTTATCTTTCAAGTTAAAACTATAAATTACAAATGCAAGTTAACAGGTGGCTGGAAAACACATTTTATCTAGATAAAATATAATTGCATAATATAGTTAAATGGGTTCATTATTAGCATATATATTTCTGCCCCTTTCATAATATTTAACTTCAAGAGAGAATTTCTGGGTACTGGAATGTCTTCCCTCTTTGATTCCTAATCATTTAACCAGAATGAAAAGTCAGTTTCCATTAATGTCATTACAGCATGGAGATTTGGGGAAGGATCTTGGCTCATTATTATTCCTGGCCTTGATGAAAGCAGTCAGCTATGAGTCACCATGAGCCCTGGTGTTGTTGGGCATCTTAACCACATATATATGTAAGATTATTATAATATATATTTACAGTTCCCTCAATCACACAAATCAACGTTATTTTTCTATTTGTTGAGACCTAATATATTTTTTGTTCAATATAAAACAAAATAAAAACTTATAACTAATAAAACAATGTAAAAATGAACTATGGCAATGGTGGTAAAAAAAAACATGAACATTATTTGATGTATAACCAAAACTATTACATTAATTTATCTTAAAAGACATTTTGGGTCATTTTTCCACATTTAAGATTTGAACAGTATGAGTATTCTGACACTTCTTTTCAATATTTTTAAACCAAATGACATTGTTTATAAACTATTTAACTAACTATTGATGAATCTTCACTGTTTATACTAATTAAATGCAAAGCTATGGGGGAGAGGGGGTTAAAGGGTTACACAGCTTACAATATGAACTTTGTACTCTTATACTTCACATTTCTGCTTGGATGGAGCTTACTTTGTATCTTTCAAAGACATTTATAAATTCAATACTAGAATAAACTTGAAAAGGACCAAAGTTCTTTTCCAAATCAAAGTATAAAGTCTAAAAAAAATTATTACCCAAGGACAAGGAAAGATAGTGAGTGAGATAACATAGAATAACATTGGCTGTATAGTGTACTGGTTAGGTTAGCAAATGTGTGGTTATGCACATCTTATATATATTATTACTAATAATATATTATTATTATTATTATGTGTTATTTATTATAATCAAATATTTGTATTTATACTATCTATACATGCACTGTGACACTATACAATACATCACTATCGTCTATTGGTTATTATTTACATTAGTATGCACTTACTATATACTATCTACTCACTACTGTTATTACTCAGTTACTGTACTATATTAATTTTTCTGTTTAAAAAAAAAAGTAAAAGTAAAGTGCCCCCGTCACACCAAGTGGCGTATGGAAAATATGGTGTTAGTGACCATAAATTTTACAGACCTTCGGCACATGATTTTTGGGGTAACGTGGTCAATATTACGCCCGTGCCGCTGTACTTTTCCAGAAAAAAATCCGGTACCCATTAAAGGCTGGGTGAACCCGGAACCGTCAGTTGGGTTTCGAACTCTACCTCTTGTCCTTTGTAGTCCAGTTCACTAACCACTGAGCTATCGCGGCTCCCTAATTTTTCTATTTAGTTTCACTGATATTTTTAAATGTATGAATAAATCAAATTTAAAATGTTGCAGTTGCATGATGTTCAATAACCAAATAACAAAGCAAGCCCTCATGTGGGAAACAACAGGTAAGAGGAAAAGAGACCGACCAAGAGAGACACTGAAAAGAACATTGACCAGGGAGAGGCAAGAGCAGCAGGAATCGGCTCTCTCAATGAGATAGAGTTGCTTGTACAGAACAAAGACAAATTGTGAAATATGGTAAAAGAGTGTTACAAGGATTGAAAACTGCTAGAATAAAAATACAGATAAGAGAAAGAGTATCTGGGCGTATGTTCCAAGGGCTGGCTACGGCTCGAAGGTCAATAGATAGATAGATAGTTGCATGAAGATTTGTCAGAAGACTTGATAGACTGATTAAAAGATTTGTTATTAATTATATAATAATAATTATAATACTGATATTCTTAATTAACAATAATATAACAGAACTATAGTTGATGCTAATTAAATGAATTTGTAAGGTTTATAATACAAATGTTGATGAAATAACCTTAACTTTAAAATTGATATGAATTAATTTAAAGTAGGCTGACATCTGAGCACTGAGCTTAACTTAAATTTTATCCGTTCCTGCCGTTCTGATAAGTCATATTATTTAAACTTACTCAAGATTTAGACTCAAGACAACTTCAGACAGGTTACTGTGACTTGTGAGTGTCCTGTGGCTTATTTTACTTTAATTTAATAGGGTACTATATTAAATTTTCCTGTGTGTTACGGGGCCTCATTATGAGGGAAGTAAAGAATAGTGACACTGTGACCTTCCAGGCATGTCGTAAGAGGTGACTAAGGAGGTTGATCGATGGCTTGACAAGCTGTCATTGTAAAAAGTATTGTTATGGAAACAGCGTCATATATTTTAGAGCAATGATCTCTGCAATATGTGCCACTTTGGCACGCAAGGTTTCTGTTTTTGAGATTGTGGTTCTGCCCTATGTGCCGTCTTCGGCTTGAAAGGAAAATAGATAGATATTAAATTAAAGTAAATAAATAACATAAAAATATTAATTATTTGTATAAAATAGTCAGCACCAGCACTATTATTTATTATTAGTACTTAAGTAGTAACCACCCAGCAGGCAGCGTAAAAAAATGAAGGAAACAAAACAAGTAATTTTAGTCATCATTAAGTCATAATCGTTGGGCGGAACACTTCAAAGAAATTCTTAACCGTCCACTACCCCACAGTTTAATAGATTTTGAAGCTGAAACACCAGCAGCAGAATTAGGTGTAAATTTAGAAGACTTCATCTTGAGCGAAATAGAAATCACCTTAAAGCGTATGTCCAATAACAAGGCTGCTGGAGAGGATAAGTTAACAGCTAAGATACTCAAGGCAATTGATAGCCATAATTTAATACATCTCCAGAAAATGTTCAACATCATTTGGAAAGCAGAGAAGATGCCTCATAAATGAAAAAAAGGAATCATTGTTAAGATTCAAAAAAAGGGCAATCTCAGAGATTGTAATAGCTGGAGAGGCGTGACAATTTTGTCAGTTGCCTCAAAGTTATTCTGCAAAATCATCCTAAAAAGAATAAAGGATTCAATAGATACAGTAATGCGTGAAGAACAGGCTGGGTTTAGAAAAAGGAGAAGCTGCCTTGACGACATTTTTACTCTACGACTTATATTGGAGGAACACATTGAGAAGCAAAAACTTTTTGTACTTAACTTCATCGACTTCAAACAACTAGAGTAATCATTAATACATGGGCGCAGACATATTGTGCGTGCTACGTCATCATAATGGATCATCGTGTGTCCCAAGACCGACCATGCGCTAATCTTGCGATCTTGCGTTTGGTGTGCATCGGGGATAATCTGAAGACGAACTGTGTTTTGTATGTTCGGAGTTGCCCGTGAGCTGAGACTGCTATGATGGGGACTACAGTTACCTTTCTTTGTTTGGAAGATGAGTTATAATTCGGATGATTCCACTGGCACGGGCGGTTGAGCAATTATGGATTTTAATTCGCTTGCAGTGATACCGAGGCCTTCCATAACCAATAACCAAGCATTTGACAGTATTCATCAAGATTTTTTGTGGAAAATTCTGAAGCAATATGGCTTACCATAAAAAATCATAAATATTATTAAAGACATGTATGATGGTTACACATGTGCAGTTCGAACAGAGGAAGGACTGAGCGAATGTTTCCCAATAGAAACTAGGGTTAAACAAGGATGTATTTTATCGCCCTTGTTATTTGGAGTTGTTATGGACTTCATAATGAAGAAATGCTGCACTGGTAATAAAGGTATCGAATGGATTCAAGGAGACCATTTGGAGGACCTCGACTTTGCTGATGACATAGTTCTCATCAGCAGTCAGATAAAAACGATGCAGGAAAACACAAATGAACTATCATCAATAGCCAGCAAAATTGGGCTTGAGATCAATCATGAAAAGACTAAAGTCATGAAAAGCTTAATTCCAACAGATGACAAAATATACATGGAAAACAAACCAGTGGAAGAGATCGATCACTATCTATCTTAGAAGTCACATTGATCGAGAAGGGATACAAGCAAAGAAATTAGAATCAGAATAGCTAAAGCAGCAATGTCTTTCAGAAGCCTTGAAAAGTTGTGAAAATCAAAACTCATCAGCACAAACACAAAACTTGAACTATTCAAATCAAATGTACTATCAACCCTTACATATGCGTGTGAAAGCTGGAAAACAACAAGAGATATAGAAACAAAGTTGAACACATTCAAAATAAATGTGTAAGGAAAATACTTGGTATAGCGTGGAACGAATTCAAAACAAACAAGGAAATTAGAGAAATCGCCAATCAACCACTAATATCCTCAGTAATAAAAAAAACGATGGTCATATGTTGGACATGTGATAAGAAGAGATAATAACCGAATAGCAAAGCAAGCCCTCATGTGGGAAACAACAGGTAAGAGAAAAAGAGGAAGACCCAGAGAGACACTGAGAAGAACACTGATGGGAGAGGCAAGAACAGCAGGATTCGGCTCCCTCAATGAGATAGAGCTGCTTGCACAGAACAGAGACAAATGGCGAGATTTGATAAAATATCTTTAAAAGAAGTGAAAAGTGCTAGAACAAAAATTCAGATAAGAGAAGAAGTATCTTGGTCTACACCCTATGGGCCGGCTACGGCTCGAAAGGCAAAGGACAAGGTCAATAGATAGAAGTTATAATCAATAATCATAACATAATCATTATTGAATTAGAAATAATAATAATCACTTTCATTGAAAGTGATTATTTTTTAGGTAATTTCCTAGTTTGATCAGATATAGTCTTTCAGTTTGGAAGAGTGATGTCCCCTAAAATATGTCTGCCAAAATAGTGGTTCTACGCATTCTTGGCGTTGGGGTCATTACCCTGGCATGTAATCATTTCGGAGTATCTGTTGATTGGGCGTTGGGTCCAGGGGTTAGGTTTAGCTTTAGTACTTTAGTGTTAAATATTTATAAATATAATATATTATAACGCGTGACAAAAACGACGCCACTCGGCCTAATTATGATCTTCTGATCGAAGGGAATTGTGCGGTTGATTACCAATCGCCGTAATGACCCCAACGCCAAGAATGCGTAGAACCACTGTATTTTGGCAGACATATTTTAGGGGACATCACTCTTCCAAACTGAAATACTATATCTGATCAAACTAGGAAATTACCATTTTTTAAAATAATTTTTTAGATTAAAAAAAATAATTAATTAATTTGTTTATTAAATAATTTAGTAACTTTGAAACGAATCAGTCTAATAAATAATTATATCAGTCAAAGTCAATTAGTCATTGAATCTTGAAAGTATGAAAGTCCAACTCATGACTCGATGCTCGATGGAATGAACTCAGACCATGACCAAGTTATTTTCTTTTCCCACAACAATTTTAATTCTTTTATATTGCCGTTTTTAACACTAACACAGTAGAAGAAATAATATACACACAATCTTTAACATTTAATTAACTTAATATTTTAATAGCCATACCTTCTTTAAAACAGTGGCGCTTTTAAATGGCAGTAATTTTATCGATGTAGCTAATTTCGGCACCTTATTAAAGAGTGTAGAAGATTGTGTCCGAATAAATCTGAGAGCAGACCAGGCCATAGGTCGTCGTCGTCTGCTGGTTCGTCTCATAGAGATTGTTTAGAGGTTATCGATACGGTCCTCCTCCTGCTCTTCGGGAACTATACCATAAGTATCGTCGAGGCTGGTTTGACAGACTGATAACTATATAAATAAGCTGTTTTAAAGGTAATCGATCCAATCCACCGTTTCAGTGTTGAGAGACCTGGCGGGCTGTACGTGCAGCTTCGTCCTTGGTTTTACAACACAAACCAGTTATCAAACTCTGTAATTGTACCACACTACATGTGTGGCATAACCTATATCTCAATTCAAGATACGGAATAACCGTATGTGCCACTTCGCTTTCGCAAACGGCAAAGCATATCCTACTTGATTGTCTACAGTCAGCATACTTGAGAAGGGAACTTAATTTAAATATAGTATAAAGTAGAGTGACCATTCGTCCTCGATTTTCGGGGACAGTCCCTGAAGTGTAGAAGTTGTCCCCCAGAAAGAAATTTGTCCCCGATTTCAGTGAATAAATAAATGTTCATGCACGGAACGGCCCTCTTTTATAATAATCACTAGGACTCGGGACGTTACTGAGTTGTGTTTCTTTATCACAGACTGAGCGGCATTAGCAGGAAGATAAAAGAGAAGACTTAGACGCGTTGTGTCGGAGATAGCTCTTTGAACTCTTGAAGCGCGGTGCTACGTCACTTCTATTCCAGCACTGACTTCTCTTGGGATGGGTTTAATTTTTTTTTTATAATCAGACACTCTCTCCCCACCCCTGCCTTTCCGGACATCTCCGCCAAAGTATCTTTCCCGGTCAATTTTCAAATCAGTCCGAGTGACAGTACAGTCGTGTTTTCTATTTGTGATCAGTGGACGTCTGTTGCATAAAAACAATGCTTTCCAAAAAACGTGTCTTTTTAGTGATTCGCTGAAAGCTGAATTTCCATTTATTATACAGGCAATTTTAGAGGATGGAGCGCTAATGAAATGTAATATATGTAGTTCAAATTTTTCTATAGCAAGTGGTGGAAGAACATCAATAACTGATCATCTACAGGCAAAAAAAAAGCATAAGGATGCGTTGCTTTGTAAGTCTCAGTCTGGGTGTATGACAAATTATTTTTGTAAAACAGAACCATCAAAAGATGAATACACACTAGCTGTTCATGAAGGAACCTTCGCATATCATACTGTACTTCATAGTCATAGTTTCAGCAGTATAGATTGTACAACAATTCTAAAAAAGAAATTTTCAACGAAACAATTTTCCTGTGCAAGAACAAAGTGTGAATCCATAATTACCAATGTTTTTGCTCCTTGGGCTATTGATGAACTAAAAAAATCACCTCAAATATGGTAGCTTCGTAACATTGTCTTGCGATACATCTAATCATAAACACGTTAAGCTACTTCCTATTTTAGTTCGTTATTTTCAGGCTTATGAGCTGGAAACTCCAGTAAAGACCAAACTGATTGCTTTCATAGATATCCCAGGAGAAACGTCCAACATAATATCTGAACAATTGTTGAAAGCAATTGATAATTTTGACTTCAACAAAAAGATTGTTGGACTCTCAGCAGACAATACAAATACAAACTTTGGAGGCTTGTTGAGGAAAGGGAGAGATAATGTCATAACTAAAATAAAGTCCAAGTTAAACAGACACATAATGGGTCTTGGTTGCAACGCACAAATAGTTCACAATTGTGCCAACAAAAAAATAATCATTTTTTTGGCCGTGTAATGAGAAGAGAACAACTGGAATATATTGTAACAACTGGAAAAATTGAGGGACGAAGAGATAGAGGGAAGCAAAGAGAAAAAAATAACAGACAGCTTAAGAGAATGGCTTGGCAGAAGGTCAACAACAGAAATGATAAATAGCTGCCGAGATCGAAAGTTGTGGAGAGACATGATCACCTACGCCAGCAGGCCCGGTACTTGATGATGCTGATGATAAAGTTACTGCCCGTGTGTTTCCGGGGCCTCATGGGGGAAGTAAAGAATAGTGACACTGTGACCTTCGTAATGGGCATGTCGTAAGAGGCGACTAAGGAGGTTGGTCGGTGGCTTGACAAGCTGTCATTGTAAAAAGTATTGTTTTGGAAACAGATTTTAGAAGCAGTGATCTTTGCAATATGTGCCGTTTTAGCATGCTGGGTTTCTGTCTGCCTGTCTCTCTCTCTCTCTCTCCCTCTCTCTCTCTCTCTCTCTTGAGATTGTGGTTCTGCCCTATGTGCCGTCTTCGGCTCGAAAGGACAATAGATTGATAGATAGATAAAGTTACTAGTACATCTACATATTATTATAGAAAAGTGTTTGGTAAATTGAAAACCCTGAAACAAACCCTAAAATTAAAATTTCATTAAAAAAAATTCCAGTAGTGTAAATTGGTGATGATCTCAGAAAAATAAGGCCTTTTATGGAATCTGCTTAATTGCAGTTGGGTCATTCCCATATCCACTCCATCGCCAGTCCTATAATTTCTCAAAGCATTACAGGAGAAACTGATAACTATAAACTGTTTATTAACCCACAATCGTTGTAGGTATCCCAGAACATGGTAGCTCAAACTAGACTAAAGAGCTGGAACGATAACGTAACCTTATTTTACACCAGTAGTAACAAACAAGCAATATACTCTTGCGGATCATCATGAATAAGATAGCAAGAAAGTTAGAACAAGAACTTTATATAGTTCAAGCCGACTTCAGACATAGTAGAGCTACAAACGTATCTTTAACATGAGAAACATTCTTGGGTAGTGTAGGGAATACAACATAGATCTGTATACATGCTTCATAGATTACAGCAAGGCCTTTTGCTGCGTACAACATCTACAAATGTGGAACATCATAAAAGATATTGATTTTCCAATACACCTAATAGAACTTATGGAAACACTATATCACTAACAGCAAGCAGCTATCGGAATAGCGGACGATACATCAAATTGGTTTGAAATATATTATATTAGTATATATAGATATTCCAATTGAATAATCGGAATGATGATATCGTATGACAGGGAACAGTTGGTTGTGCTCACTTTTTGTGCGGTTTCGCCTTATGTCTTTTGGCGTGTGCTTAGACTTTTATGATGGGAACTGCAGTTACCTTTCTTTGTTTGGGAGATGAGATATTAATTTGGATGATTCCACTGGCACGGGCGGTTGACTAATTATGGATTTTAATTCGTTTGCAGTGATACCGGGGCCTTCCATAATCAAATAACCATATAGTAGTAGCCTCCGTCAGTCATAGTTGACTATGGATTTTTCAGCACCCCTAGAAATGTTATTTTTTCTTTTCTTTCGTCGTGTAATCTCTTTCTCCATGAATCTGCCTGCTTCTTCTTTGAGGTGAACCTGTAGAGTGTGTTTCCAGAGATTGCGGTCTGCAGCAATGTCTTCCCATGCTGCAGGGTTTATGTTCAGAGTCTTCATGTCACGTTTACACACATCTACAAATCGGAGTTTTGGGCGCCCCCTAGTTCTTTTACCATATGCCAGTTGTCCGTATAGTATATCTTTCGGTATGCGGCCATCTTTCATACGGTAAATAACCACACACACACACACACTCACACACACACACACACGCACGCACGCACACACGCACACACACACACATATATATGCCATGCAAAATATATATTATAAGTCAGAGGAAATTAAAAAGAACCTGTGGTAGACCCAGAGTAAAATGGACTGACGACAGCCAAGAAACGCTACAACATCAATTGACAGTGGGCGAGGCTGCCAGAATGACAAGAACTATAACTTTATGTCCAACGACACTCGAATGGGTATACGAGGAAACAAGAAGAAAATAACGAACGTTTTGAGCGACTGATCTAATTAAAATCTCGAGTTTGCATCTTGTAATGAAACTGTCACGACGATTCAATGAGTATCAGTGGGCATTGGAGAAAAGAATTAACACCACAACGCAAAATGGCGAAAAGAGAATATGGAGTTAGTAACTGTTAGTTAGTATTCGTATTATTTTTATTTAGTTTTTTTTCAGTAATGTGGTCAGTGAAGAAGTCAGGCACCACTGATTTTGTGAAGACCATCGCACTATTAGTCTCATGAGCCATATGACGAAAATATTACTAAGAATCATCATGAGACGTGTAAGGAACAAAATAAAACCAGAAATAAGTGAGGAACAATGTTGATTTGTGGAAGGAAAGGGCACCAATAATGCAATATACATCTTAAGAACATCGATAGAAAGATCTATGGAGGTAAAGAAAGATCTATATATGTGCTTTATAGACTACACAAAAGCATTTGACAAAGTAAACCATGTGGAAATAATCAATATGCTGGAGAAATTAAACATTGATGGAGAGGATCTGCGAATCATAAAAAACATGTACTGGCAACAAACAGCAGCCATACGAATTAACAACCAAACAGGATAATTTCAACTTATAAAACAAGTAGTCAGACAAGGCTGTGTTCTGTCGCCGGATTTGTTTTCACTTTACAGCGAACATATTATAAGATCAATAGTAGACAAAAAAGGAATTGAAGTCAATGGTCAACAACATAAATAATTTGCGATGTGTGGATGACACAGTCTTCATGGCAGAGACAGAGAATGAACTACAAGAAATGATAGACATAATAGTAAAAGAAAGCAACAAGAAAGGTCTCAGTCTGAATAGTAAGAAAACAGAAGTGATGGTCATATCGAAGAAACGATCACCACCAGCATGCAGCATAAAATAAAATCTTGTCTACTAACAGGACAAATTTGAAACATGTGCAACACGTCAAATACTTGGGCACAATAATAATATCGGATGGAAGATGCACCACGGAAATAAAATGCAGAATAGCTCAGGCGAAAATAGCATTTCAGAAAATAAAAAATATCTTATGCAACAAATCTATGTCAATAGAAATGAGAAAGAGAGTTCATCGGTGCTATATAGAACCAATTCTGACCTATGGAAGCGAATCATGGACAGTAGACAAACGAATGAAAAGACGATTAGAGGCCATAGAGATGGGATTTCTCAGAAGAATGTTGAAAGTTCCCTGGACAGCGAAAAAGACCAATGAGGAAGTTCTCAAAGAGGCCAACACAAAAAGGGAGCTCTTAAAAAACATCAGAAAGAAGCAATCAACATTTTTCGGGCACATCATGAGAAGAGGAAAGTTGGAATACTTGGTTACAACTGGCAAAATAAAAGGAAAGAGAGATCGCGGACGACAAAGAGAGAAAATACTGGATAGCTTGGTGTCATGGCATGGAAAACAGTCAACAACAGAACTGATACGATGGACTGTAGATAGAAGATTGTAGAGGGACATGATCGCCTACGCCAACCGATATGGCACATGATGATGAATGTGGTCAGCATCACTCCACACCATCTTTCTTTCCCATAAAAATCAATTACCCATTAAAAGATGAATGAACATAGAAGCCAGCGGTAGAAAGCTTTCTCTTACCTTCTGGCGTTTATCCAAAATTGCTACTGAAGGAATTGATAGACCTCTTAATCATCCGTCCTTAAAATGAAGTTAAGTGGGCGTAGATGCGTTGTGTGATGGTTTAATCCCGCCTTTAGGGGGACTGGTTTGTCTCGAGGCAAAATGGTGGTTTCCAGACAGAGAGGCTGTGAGTTCAAATCCCTGCTGCACCCGTTGGCATTTTTATTTGTAATTTCTCTCTGCGGCAACCACCCCTGGACTCAGCAGCGAGGCCCGGCTTGAAACGTCAATTACTCATCGACGAAAAAAAATATGAGTAACTCCGAAGACGGGGTTATCTGCATGTGCGTGAAGGTACCCCTGTGCACGCAGCTGCCAGGTAAAAACGGATTAACGCGCAAAATTCAGTTCTTATTCCCAGGAACTTCGCCAGATTCAATTTCAGCACGGCACTTATGAGTACCAGGTTGCCTTCCCTATCCGTTGCCTTTATACGTTTGATCAAACTAGACTGGTTAGTCAGTCACTAGAGGCACCGCTAAGTGGTGGAGCAGGGTCTCGATAGTTCTGGTTCACCGATCCTAGCGCAAGCCATCATTATGAGTCTCTGACAGCTTCCAGCTCTGTTTCTGTTAGGCGCCTTGCCTCCTGTAGAAATATAATCCAGCCTCTCGTCATCAGTAGACCCATTTCACTAAACACTGCTCTAAAACCACTTTTTTCACTAACCACTGCTCTAAAACCACTCTTTTTTCCACTAACCACTTATCTAAAAAGGGAACCGCGAACGCTCAGTGGTTAGTGAACTGGACTACAAAGGACAAGAGGTAGGATTCGATCCCAACCGATGGCTTCCAGGTTTACCCAGCCTTTAATGGGTACCGAATTTTTTTCTGGGAAAGTAAAGCGGCACGGGCGTAATACCGACCACATTACCCCAAAAATTCATGTGCCGAAGGTCTGTAAAATTTATGGTCACTAACATCATATTCCTTATACGCCACTTGGCGTGACGGGGGCACTTTACTTTACTTACTGCTCCAAAGCCATTTTTTTCACTAACCACTGAAATTCTTCACTGACCCTCATGATTTACTATGGCCTGTGTGATGTCCAAAAATACGGTGCACCTGAAGATTTTCTGTCTCTGGCACTTTTCTTTTAACTGTCTGGCGGCAAATATAAAATACATCGTCCCTTTCTAAAACAACTCTGACTTTCAGGTAGTTGCTGCTTGCTTGCGTTCGCCCGATGACTAAAAAAGTACACCTCTTCGTCATCCGCCCTTAAAAGGACGTTAAGAGGGCGTGTCTGCGTTTTGTTGTGGTTTTGCAGTAAAACTGTGATATTTGCGCCTTTCGACCTAATACATCCTACTTCAGCATGTTATTTGTTATTTTTGAGAACCGGGTTGTCTTCCCTCTTCGATCCCTACTCGCTTGGCTAGACTAAACTGGTTAGTCTGTTACTGGAGACACAGCGGAGAGGTGGAGTAGGATCTGCATGGTTCTGGTTCACTGATCCTGTCGCAAGCCATCAGCTGTGGGTTGCTGTCAGTTTCCAGCTCTGCTGCTGGGAGGCGACTTTGCCTCCACTTTCAGGTAGTAATCCTTGATCCAATTTGTAGTTATTTGTAGTTAATCGTAGGCCCCGGTATCACTGTAAGCGAATTAAAATTCATAATTGCTCAACCGCCTGTGCCAATGGAATCATCCGAATTAAGATCTCATCTCATTGAAGGATCCAAACAAAGAAAGGCAGCTGCAGTCTCCATCATAGCAGCCACATCACATGCCAAAAGGCATACGGGCGCAGATGCACCGAAAGTGAACGCAGTCGAACTGTCCTTCATCATACGATATCATCATAAGCAATCGGAATATCGAAACATGATCCGGATTTGAGAAACTTAGTGGGCGTGTAAGAAGACTAATCAACCAACACAGAACTAGAGTCGTCAGTCGCTGGACGCTTCGAGACTTGCTGAGGAGGGGATCTGAGCATCTATGGACATTTTCGGAGTGCAATGATAATGACCCGCTAATAACTCAATGATCCGGATGAAAAGGGTTCACGGCTCACGGTGTGCATAGAGCACTAAATTCAGTACCTCCGGAACCAAGCCGGACTTGGAATATGAGGAAACTGCAACAAGGGACACTTTTCAGACAGAGCTTGATCCAAGTGTTGGTTAAGACTGCTCATACGCATAGCAGGGATTAGATAATCCTTTGTATGCCATCAATTTATTTATAATGCAAAAATGGAATACGGTCGTATTGTTGAAGTCATCAGGCCGTGCTATGGAGTTCGTGCACGTTGGTCAGAGTTCTCATAGGATTTACTCGAGGTGATATCGGAGCATCTATGGATTCGCTTCGGTGCGCAGTCATGATGATTTTAACATCAATAACAACATTAAAGTAATGTATAAAATGACTGTCTCTATATTTCGTTGTACGCCCAAGTAAGCTTCTTGATCAGTTTAAGGCCGCTAGTTTTGTAGATGGCTACGATTTCATAAGCTGCTGGAGCTTTGTTAATTGTCAGTAGTTCAGACGTTGTCCTAATTTCCTGCTCTTGTTTCTTTTTCTGCAGAGCTTGTCCAACAATTACTCTTTTATGTCGCTCACAAAGACGCTAGAGTGCGCAGTTTACTCTGTACTATGGTTTACAGCTAGATACGGCATCTAAACATGTCTATTCTATTTCTAAGTACCGAGTTTATCCTTCCATTTCAATCTCCACCAACTACTTGGTCAGCCTGTGTCCACAAGTAGATAGGAGGAGTATCATCTTTATTTTGACAGCTGTCAGGATGGTGAAGCTCGTAATCTTATTTACATTTAAAAAAAAAATAGACGAATTACTGACAAAGTTTTATGTTTTACTTGTATTTGACATGCCGTTTAGATAATCTTAAATAAGTAAATATTTTAAAAGTCGTTAGCCTAGTTTCAGTTAATTTAATGATAAATCTTGTTTAATATTCATATATATTGTTTATAATTATTAAACATACAACATGTACATACCTAGGTTTGGCAGAAAAGCAAATGTGCCCTGACTTCTTCAATAAGTTGGTACAATAAAGATATAAATGACTAGAAAACGGATATGTCAATACTCTCAGGAACACGTTGGACGGAAACTAAAGAATCCACTTGCATGTGTCAAACAGACATTTGTTGATCCATTGTTCACAAAATAATAGCAGTTTTAATTAATGACCACTTTAGTCACAGGATATGATCGGGGCTATATTACATAATATCCTGTGTGTTACCGGGGCCTCATTATGAGGGAAGTAAAGAATAGTGACACTGTGACCTTCCAGGCATGTCGTAAGAGGCGACTAAGGAGGTTGATCGATAGCTTGACAAGCTGTCATTGTAAAAAGTATTGTTATAGAAACAGCACCATATATTTTAGAGCAGTGATCTCTGCAATATGTGCCACTTTGGCATGCAAGGTTTCTGGTTTTGAGATTGTGGTTCTGCCCTATGTGCCGTCTTCGGCTCGAAAGGACAATAGATAGATAGATATTACATAATGAGGACAAATTAACAGTTGTAGTGGGTTGATGATGCATGCGCAGTGTGTTCGCAGGAGTGAAAGGGCGTTTTCGTGGATAGAAGAATTAGTTAACGAAAAGTGATTTATGCAGAGCGTGAAACTTGTTTTAGTATCTAAGCAATAATACTGATATGAAAAATAGTTGTTATGTTTATTCAGCGGTAATATAATAAGTAGAGGGAAAAATAGTTAGATGTTATGTTTATTCAGCGGTAATATATTAATTAGGGTAAAAATAGTTAGATGTTATGTTTATTCAGCGGTAATATATTAATTAGGGTGAAAATAGTTAGATGTTATGTGTATTCAGCGGTAATATATTAATTAGGGTAAAAATAGTTAGATATTATGTTTATTCAGCAGTAATATATTAACTAGGGTAAAAATAGTTAGATGTTATGTTTATTCAGCGGAAATATATTAAGTAGTGTGAAAAATAGTTAGATGTTATGTTTATTCAGCGGAAATAAATTAAGTAGGGTGAAAAATAGTTAGATGTAATGTTTATTCGGTGGTAATATATTAATTAGGGTAAAAATACTTAGATGTTATGTTTATTCAGCGGTAATATATTAAATAGGGTAAAAATAGTTACATGTTATGTTTATTCAGTGGTAATATATTAATTAGGGTAAAAATAGTTAGATGCTATGTTTATACAGCGGTAATATATTAATTAGGGTAAAAATAGTTAGATGTTATGTTTATTCAGCGGTAATATATTAATTAGGGTAAAAATAGTTAGATGTTATGTTTATTCAGCGGTAATATATTAATTGGGGTAAAAATAGTTAGATATTATGTTTATTCAGCAGTAATATATTAACTAGGGTAAAAATAGTTAGATGTTATGTTTATTCAGCGGAAATATATTAAGTAGTGTGAAAAATAGTTAGATGTTATGTTTATTCAGCGGAAATAAATTAAGTAGGGTGAAAAATAGTTAGATGTTATGTTTATTCAGCGGTAATATATTAAGTGGGGAGGGGGGCAAGGCACCTGACAGCAACAGAGCTGGAAGCTGTCAGCGACTCATAGCTGAAGACTTGCGCCAAAATTGGTGAACTAGAACCATCTAGACTAACTCCACCTCTTCGTGGTGCCTCTAGAAACAGACTAACCAGGCTATTCTGGCCAAGCGAATATGGATCATTGAAGGGAGGCAAAACTGTACTCAAAATGCAGTACTGAAGTCGGATGTGTTGGGCCGAAAGGCGCAAATATCACAGTTCTACTGCAAACCACAACGCAACACATCTTTTGTAAGAACAAGTCCTTTTGTAACAGCGACACTACAACGTTGATTAATTATCCAGAAAGTGTAAAGAATATGTAAGCCCAAACTATCCTTGTCACGTGGACAATTTTCAGTTGACAACGTACTCAACATAATGAGATTCATTTACAAAACAGAAACTGCCACTTCAAATTTTCTGAACAGCACTTGTGTTCGACTCTTCATATAGTGACACAAGACGTCTTCTAGATCTCGCACAAACGTTTATAGACACTGTCCTTGAATTACGCTTCACAAGTCATCTGGTTGCATATAAAAGTCAAACAGACTATGTCATTACACATACTGTTTGTTATGGCCGTCTAAACATCTATCAAAAACTATATAATTGGTAGAAATTCTGTGTGGGTGTCTTGGCTATTGCCGTTGTCAATTTAAATTCAAAAATGTAAGTCAACAGAAGAGCAAAACCCGCAAATTATATCTCCCCTCGACGCTGAAAAGCAAATGAGGAAGGAAAGAAGAAAAAGAAGAATAACCATAACCGTCCTTCTTTCTTTTTAAACATCGTTAACAGTTTCAATTTTCACAGTTGGTAGAACAGTCAATGTTACTTGCATCGCGAAGAAATCACGTGAAAGGGATGGTTGTATGAAGTGATAGGAACAGACTACATCCAACTATGACATATAGTAGTTGGCTGTGCTCAGATCAAGAAGCTGTTTTCAAGACATCAACAAGACCTCGAAATAACAACAGAAGTGGGAGACTGGACTAGAGACATTCTTTTTTTTTTCATCTATCTTTCGTTCGTCTGAAGTAATGTCTATATCTGCAATGTTGTTTCCTGTATAGATGTTTTACTGTCTTTTGTAATTCTCGCAGTGGCCCATATAGTTTCGTCTGTAGTGTTGTATCTACGGGCCAATGGATTTTCCTGTCTACTATATTCAGTGCAATCTTCAAGTATGTGTTCAGCAGTCTGGGGCGTCTTTCCACATGTACATGTAGCTGACGTGCCGATATTGAACTGTGTATATATATATTATTGGTTATTATTGGTTATGGAAGGCCTCAGTATCACAGCAAACGAATTAAAATCCATAATTGCTCAACCGACCGTGCCAATGGAATCATCCGAATTACTAACTCATCTCCCAAACAAAGAAAGGTAACTGTAGTCCCCATCGTAGCAGTCTCAGCACACGCCAAAAGACATAAGGCGAAACCGCGCAGAAAGTGAACACATCCAACTGTTCCCTGTCATACGATATCATCATTTATCGTAAACAAGCGGGATATCGAAGCAGGATCAAAACGGATGAGACACACAGCTCACGGTGTGCACATATCACTTAACTAAGTAGCTCCTGCAACAAGCCGGACTTGGAATATGAGGAAACTGCAAGAAGGAACACTTTTCAGACATAGCCTTCAATGGTTCCTCCCGCCTATCCACCATATACCATGGGAGTTCACGTCCTCCCGAAAATGATGGTCGTCATAGCACTTGATGATGTTAGGCCATCATTGATGACTCCAATTCGAAACATATAGACACACAGTGGTGGTAAGTTATCATTTCCAATCCAACAGAAGCCACATGACCTGTAGTTAGTAAAACCACAGAGAGAATATGATTTTGTGACCTTCACTGATTCACTCTTAGATGTGAATGTGTAGTTTACACAAGAGGAGAAGTTTTCAACTACAGTGATCCCATTTAAGGCAATTCTGGGATAGCAAGGCAATCCTCCTTTATAGCAGCAGAACTTGATGTTCTCCGCTCCCTTCTTGTAGCTGCCGCCACACAATTCTGATGTCTCATTAACTTGGACATCATTCAAGAACAATGTCAGATTAACATTCCATAGATATGGCTCTACTGATGAAATGCTTGGTGCAACAGTTGTATCAATCATACTGGAGGCTCCTGGTCTGTGGTCATTAATATCACAGACGGCACATGATGTTGTTATATTCAGTATTTCTTTCTGGGGGTGTAAATATGTGGCACACACATGGAGAGTGGTTTGTGGTCACAGTAATCCCATTAAAGGCAATTCAAAGCTAGCATGGCATAGCTGTTTCAGAACAGCACAATATATATATATGACTGTGGAGTCGATTCTGTCCTGTTCTAAGGCGTATAATGATAACTTGTTCCCATCTATTCATATTATGAAAGACATCCTGATTTTGGGCTTGTAGTCTTCTAATTGATTTGATCATCTGTTTCTTTTGATGGTATATAACTGGTGCATCTGGTTGTGTCTTCCTTTGTTAGCTGATCTGCTCTCTCGTTTCCTGGTATTCAACAGTGGGATGGGATCCATTGCAAGGCGACACTGTGATGCTTGCAGAGTTCAGCCAATAAGGTCTGCATATGTGGCAATTTTCTGGATTGCAGTGCTTGGAGTGTTGAACTTGCATCTGTCAAAAACACTAGAGGCTGTGGACAATAATTACTGTCCAACAGTTTTTCTATTGCCAACTTTATTGCTTGAATTTCTGCATCGTAATTGTGACAATATTTTCCCGTTCCTATTTATTCAAATTCTTATTGTTATTTAGGTTCTCTATGTATGCTTCTGCTCCCCCATTTTTTACTGCATTCTGTGCTGATCCATCTGTGTACACACGAACCTATAGATCTTGTGGGTATTCTTCACCCAAGAAACTGAGACTTATTGTTTTACACTGTATTCTGTTCATCCATGTCAAGTATTCCTTTCACTTCTGTCCGTATTTGTATTGACAATGCGGATTTCTCTGTCCAAAAGGAGGGGGGGGGGGGGGGGGGTCCCTGTTGTGGTATGGACAGTAGGGGGCCGACAATTCTTACTATGTCTGGTGTTTGTCTACAAATTCGTTTGGCTTGGTGGATACAACTGCTTCTCTTAACCCGTCCCAATGTAAGATTTTGGAATCGGTCCTTCATCGGATGTCTCGGCATGCATGATCATTTTTCTGCTTGTTTCCGCACCTTTTTGTCTCTCATTTCTCTCAGTGACGATATTCTCCACCTCCAATATTGGTACTTACTTCATTGCTCTGTGAAGACCATAAGTGCCTGGTTTTATACTTTATCCAGTTTTTGCAGTGTGTTGTTTGATGCTGAGCACCCAACAGATGATGACGGGCTATGATGAGTGCAACATTCTGGAAAAGACACGCAACCCGTTGATGATGACAGTCAATGTTACGCCATTACGTAAAATCCGTTAATCAGAAAAATGCGTTACCTGTACAAGGCAGGATGAACCTAGAAGCCGTAAATCGTGATCAACTCCGACATCTTATCTGCAGACAGGTAATTTACTTACAGCTACCAACACCGAGACTTTTCAAAATTAAAAGCATTGTTCCATCATCATCATTGAGAGCCGAATCCGCATCGAAGGTTGGCTACCAAGGAGTCCCATTCCGCTCTGCCTCTTGCTGACTTGTCCATCTTTTGATGTTACTCGTCCACTTTAGTCTTGGTCTGCCTCTTTACCTTGTATTTTCCCTTCCAATATTACTTTTAATAGGCTGCTGTGGCTTTTAACATGCCCCAAAAATATCATTTGTCCTGTTTGAATTGTAGTTCTCTTTTAATTTGTTTCAAGACTTCGTGTTTCTTTTCATCCAATTCTTCCTCATCAAGGCCAGCTCCTTGTCGTGGGGATGAGGCTTAGCAGCCAACAAGGACTGAAAACCAAGACCACAGTCTGCTCTAGCAAGTTTAAGCGCTGAAGTCGGAGGCAACCAGCCAAAAGGCGCACTACAACAATCAGGATGCCACGCACTCACGCTATTGGGAAGTATGTCTATAACCGGAAATCGATATGGCACTCGCCCTGTGTTGGACACTCAGGCAGGTGCAGCGCCGGGCCCTCAGTCTCGAAAGGGCCCAACCTCTATTACTGGATGTCCTTCTCAACCGCTCTGTGGAGTCAGGGGGCGAGAGAATAGAGCTACTGGCCAATCCAAAATAAGACCACTCAAAATAATGCACTGGAATGCTGAAGGCATCAACAGCAAAAGAGATGGGTACAGTAAAAAAATCGAATTCATAAATATCTTGCATAAAGAACAAGTAAGCACATGCTGTTTGCAGGAAACCCATCTAAACAACGACATGGCCTTGAAGATTAGGGGATACCAGTGCTACTGATCTGACAGAAAAAAAAACAGACAAAAGGGCGGAATACTGACACTTGTAAAGAACAACATCAATGCATGTCAGATTGAAGTGTACATGGATGGGGCGGAATATCAAATACTGCACCTCAGTACAGAAAATACAGACTTTCATCTACTTAACTACTACTGTCCGAGTGACCGCCCACTAGCACTAGACACAATTACATTAAAATAAAGAATAATTCTATGTGGAGACTTTAACAGCCACTCACAGAGCTGGGGCTATGAGCATATGGACAAGAGAGGTGAAGAACTTGAAAATTGGCAGGATGACAATGGGCTTATACTATTAAACCAGACAACAGATCCATCAACATTCTACTCCAGATCATGGCATACCACATCTACACCAGACCTTGCTTTCCATTCACCAGACCTGGATTGGAATACCACACGTATTGGTGGGAAACAACTTTGAGGCAGCGACCACCGACCAGTCTTTTTAGTGGTGCAAAATGAGGCCGTCAGGGAGAGTACCACTCTCTCCAGATGGAATTACAAAAAGGCAGACTGGAAAATGTATCAACACTACACCAGTGTACTGACTATATATATAAATACAGATAGAGACATCAACAAAATAGTTGATGAAATCAGTAGACTAATAATACAAGCTGCCAGTGAAACAATACCTAGAGGGGCACGGAAACAATACAAACCATACTGGAGTAGTGAACTAGAGCAACTGCACAATGACATGGAAACATCTCGAAAGCAAGCAGAAAATAACCCTTGCCAGGAACACTACATTAACTATCAGCATGCTAAAGCCAAATTTCAATGGACTAAACTACAAGCCAGACGGAGAAGCTGGAAAGAGAAAACAGAGTCCTTGAATATTGAATGAGACACAAGAAAAGTGTGGAAGCTTGTAAAACAGCTAAATGATGAGGGTACAGAAAGGAACACTAAAATTACACTGAAGAAGGATGGAGACATCCTAACAGGTAAGCATGCAGCAAATCACTTTGCAGACTAGTTTGCAAATGACAATAATATTGAAATTAGCCTAGAGAAACGACAAGAGACACGTTTAAAACAACAAAATGCAAGACAAGAAGAGACCACACATGAAGTCATGGAAATACCCATTACACAAAGAGAGCTAGAGCTGGCAATATCCAAATTAAAAATGTCACCAGGCAGTGATGGAGTGTCAAATGAAATGATTAAGAACTTGGGAACTGCAGCTAAAGCAAAACTACTGCAGATCTACAACATTTGCTGGATCACAGGTAGAGTGCCACAGGCATGGAGAGAAGCAATTATGATACCATTACTAAAGCCAGGAAAAGATGGTTCAATGACATCCAGCTATAGACCAATCAGCCACACACAGTTTGTGTAAAACAATGGAATGTATAATCAATCTCAGACTGCAGTGGTACCTGGAAAGTGAAAATCTCCTTGTCCCACAACAAGCAGGCTTTAGACAAGTGTTAATCTACCGAAGACCAGGCAACCTATCTTTCCCAGGAAATTAAGGATGCATTTCAAGAAAAGAAACTGGTACTAGCAGAATGGATAGACCTAAATACCTGCAAAACAAGGGAGCCGTGATAGCTCAGTGGTTAGTGAACTGGACTACAAAGGACAAGGGGTAGGGTTCGATCCTAACCGATGGCTTCCGGGTTCACCCAGCCGTAAATGGGTACCGGATTTTTTTTCTGGGAAAGTAAAGCAGCACGGGCGTAATACCGACCACATTACCCCAAAAATCATGTGCTGAAGGTCTGTAAAATATAGGGTCACTAACACCATATTTCCCTATACGCCACTTGGCGTGATGGGGGTACTTTACTTTTTTTATACCTGCAAAACAGGAGAGCCAGAGTGCAACTGGATGGTCTTAAGAATAAGGTCTTACTGCGCCAGGGCGTTCCACAGGGAGGGGTACTATCTCCAACACTTTTTCTGATCTACATCAATGACCTAGATTACTGAACTACCACATGGCATCAAAGTGGCAATATATGCAGATGACTTGGTAATGTGGTGCACAGAGGAGTATGCAACAGTGGCCTCCAAATTGCTACAAAGAGTTATGAATGCACTGAATTCATGGACAAATAGATGGTGTATCAGCATCAATACAGACAAATGCAGTACTACACTTTTCACTCTCTCCCCAAAACAAATAGCAGGAGCCATCTACATAAACAATGAGCCTGTGAAAGAAGACATACAAGCTACATATCTCGGTGTTACGTTTGATAACAAACTATCTTGGAAACAGCAGATAAATAAGGTAACCCAAGAAGCAAGGAGGAATTTGGCTATTCTAAGAAAGCTGTGTGGAACCACATGGGGTGCGAGTGGGAAAATACTCAGTAAAGTTTACCAACAGAGTATACGCCCACATTTAGAATATAGATCATCCGCACGGTGCTCAGCATCAAACACCACACTGCAAGAACTGGATAAAGTACAAAACTAGGAACTTAGGGTCGTCACAGGAGCAATGAGATCAACACCAATATTGGAGGAGAAATTGTGGAGGATACCAGCACTGAGAGAACAGAGGGACACAAAGGTGCTGATACAGGCAGAAAAATTTGCATGCATGCCGAGACATCCAATGAGGGACCGACCGATTCCGAAATCTTGCATTGGGACGACTTAAGAGAAGCAGTTTATCCACCAAGCCAAGCGCATTAGTACACACAGGCATGCCAAGAGTTGCTAACCCCATACTGCCCATACCAGAAAAAAATCCCTGGACAGAGGAATCAGGATTATCAATACAAATACGGACAGAAGTGAAAGGAATAGTTGACAAAGACGAACAGAATAGTCTACAGCGATAAACAATCAACTCTGTTTCCTGGACGAAGAATACCCACAAGACCTATGGATTCGTGTGTACACAGATGGATCAGCACAGAATGCAGTAAAGAATGGGGGAGCAGGTGCATATATAGAGTACCCAAATAACACTAGGGATATGAATAAAATAGCAACAGGGAAATATTGTCACAATTACGATGCAGAAATACAAGCAATAAAGTTGGCAATAGAATCACTGCTGAACGGTAATCTTAGCCCACAGCCTGTAGTGTTTTTGACACAATCAAGATCAGTACTCCAGGCACTACAATCCAGAAAATTACCACATCTGCAGACCTTATTGACTGAACTCTGCAAGCACCACAGGGTTGCCCTGCAGTGGATCCCATCTCACTGTGGAATACCAGGAAATGAGAAAGCAGATCAGTTGGCAAAGGAAGGTTCAACAGGCACACAACTAGATACACCGGTTACATACCATCATAATAAACAGATAATCAAATCAATCAGAAGACCACAAGCCCCAAATCAGGATACCTTTCATAAATTGAATAGATATGAACAAGTTACCATTATACGCCTCAGAACAGGACACAATTGACTCCTTAGTCACATGTATACAAAATTCAAGATCGGTACATCAACTACTTGTACATGTGGACAGGTGCCCCAGACTGCTGAACACATACTTCAAGATTGCACAGAATATAGTAGACTGAGGAAAATCCATTGGCCCATAGATACAACACTACAGACAAAACTATATGGGCCACTGCAAGAATTACAAAAGACAGTAAAATTTATACAGGAAACGACATTGCAGATATAGACAATACTTCGGGTGAACGAAAGATAGGTGGATAGATCCAATTCTTCTTTAAATACACATTTCAAAGGCTCCATTTTCTGTTTTTTTTTGTCTAAAGTCCATGTTTCTGCACTATACAGGAATGTTGAGAAGATACACCATTTTGCTATTCTTAGTTTTACTTATTTCCATGTTAGCATGTTCTTCATGTCATTAAAATAACTTGCTATACCGTCTTTTATTTATTGTGCCATAAGTTGCAGATATCTTAGCAAACGGAAAGCAGCAATTTTTGTTTATGCACAGTCCAAGGACAACGTTTTAGTTTATTTTTCTTTTTGCGGTTCACCCAATGACTAATAAAGAAATGGACAATGCTCTATGCCATCCTTTATACAAAAAACTCATTAAATGGTGGGCGGTGGCACCTTTTACACAAAGCATTTGACCTCAGCGAGGTATTTTTGAGTACCGGGTTGCCTCTCCTCTTAGATTATCCAATCTGGTCAAGCGATTAGGGATCAGTTTCCAGGAGCACCGCTGGGAGGTGGAGCAGGGTTTTGATCAGCTTTGCTATTCGCTGATCCTGACGCATGCAGCAAGCTTCAGGTCATTGACTGCGCTCAACTCCTGGACGGGTGTCACAACCACCATTTAGTTTGTTTTGAAAGTGTCCATGACCTGCTTAAAATATTCTTTCTGTCTAGGTTCCGTCCATTTCTTAAAATTATCAAAACTTGTTTTATATGATTTAAAATGACTTGTCATTACTCTAGCAGCTATTGAATTGTATACCACTGCGAGTGCCGTTCTGCTCACAGACCTTATTTCTATGAACTCACAATTAGTGTCTGCCTACACCATCCCTGTACTTTTGTCACACCAAAGTTACCAGTGACATTTTTTGTGTGTGTGTGCAATGTTTTGTGCTGAAAGTCACGCAAATGCTACGATATTTCAGCTGAAAATTGTGTGTTAACTCTTTGCCTAGAATATGAACACCATATCGCCTAGATTGTCTATACTTTGCAGGAATGCTTCTCTAATCGCTGACACAAATCTCACGTTATCACAACATAAATAAACCGTATCAACGGCAACAAGAAACACAAGACAGAGACCTATAGAAAAATCAACAAAATAAATTTTTATTAGACAAGGTTTCTCATGTTCATACAACATATTTTCTAAAGGCTTGAATTCTGCTCTGACTTATTACCAAAACAAAAATGCATCTGAAAAAAAAAAAAAAAAAAACCAGATGAATAACAGCATTTAACATACCACAGTTTACCAATTTTTTGTGTGGGTACCAGCCAAACTACTAATTTGTGTCTGCAACACACAAACGCGACAGTGTCCCAACCCATTTGGTTACAGGTGAGAATGCACTTTCCAATTGTTAAGGAACTGTAGAAGTGTGCTGGTTAATCAATTTAATAACGAAAGTGTCCCTTTTACTAGGTTGCTGAGGTTTGACACACAAACAAAATCGCAATAGAGGTCTTGAAGTAGTTGCCCCAAATGACATGATTCAGCCATGACGACACCAAACACCATTACAACTCAATAGAAGACGTACTACTACAAAATGTGAACTGACGTTTTAACACTTTACCAGTACAGCATCTGTTCAAATTGGCTCTCTTGACATGTCTCCAACAGGAAGTGGCAGAAGAGCCTATACTCCCATAACCACAAAAGCTGGTCTGGTGGTAGCAATGCTACCAAGGGATAAGCTAGACCCCTATCATATTTAGTTGGATGTGTTGGGCTGAAAGGCACAAAAAAAAAAAAAAAAAAAAAAAAAAAAAAAAAAAAACCCACAATGCATCTATGCCCATGTTAACATCCTTTTAAGGATCGATAATAAAGAGGACTATCATTGTTTTAGTAGCCACTAGATGAATATACCTTGAGCTGCAAGTGAGATCTAAATAATCTGTTGTTCATGGAAGCAGGTTCTTTGTTGTATGGTATATATCTTGACAACACACAGATGTGTTCATGATGAAGGCTGAAAAAAAAAATAGTATAAAGTAATGCCATCTAAATTCTATACAAAACATAGAATACTTTAACAACCAAGAGCATAAATGGAAATGCTGAACTTTAACATTACAGTTGCCATAATTTCATCTTCACCCCCATAATAAAAAATGATTCTTAGTGAGGATATGTAACACCTTTACAGCGGAACACTCATTTTCAAAGCGGTATACTAAGAAAGAAATAGCTAAGCATGCTTGCGTTCGCTCGATGACTAAAGTAGTACACCTCTTCGCCATCCGCCATTAAAAGGACATTAAGTGGGCGTGTCTGCATTATAACTGATATTTGCACCTTTCGACCCAACACATCCAACTTCAGCAGGAGAAATAGTTATGAAAAGAGACACATTCTACAAATGCAGTTACCATAACTTTGACTTATTATTTTCGGTGACACGTGCATAGACTAATTAATATAGAAAATAGATGCTGTGTAAACATGTCTCTTTCTTCTTCTCTACTCTGGTCTAATCACAGCACACAAAACAATAGATGAAGAACCACAAACTACAGGCTGTCTCATCATAAACTGGTTGTCTCAAACACTTTCTAAACTCTGCCCTACAACTGTGTTTACATTTTGTTTATCTGACAACTGCAGTTTATCTACTTGTACTCATCAATGGCACATTCCCGTAAAGATATTACAAATCTCTGAACAAGGACATCAACTCATTGCTGACTACTAGCAGCAGATCAGTGGCAACAGCTGATTAAAGTCCACCCACTTACCCACTGTCAAGGAAGTAGAAATTGAAAAAGGCAATTTAGTACTCAAAAATGTCTCACTGAAGTCACATGCATTGGCCCAAAGAAGCAAAATATAACAGCTCACTACACACCTCTACTTACACTCATTAACACTTCTAAGTAGGGATGCTAAATAGTCGTGAGGTGAACATTGCAGA
The DNA here is from genome assembly GCA_032433765.1 of Megaustenia siamemsis. Taxonomy (NCBI): domain Eukaryota; kingdom Metazoa; phylum Mollusca; class Gastropoda; order Stylommatophora; family Ariophantidae; genus Megaustenia; species Megaustenia siamemsis. The sequence goes on from JAVIAB010000106.1 coordinate 23,739,097, forward strand.
AGATCGATTTAAGACAGTGGGAGACAGCACACAAATCAATTGACTTAGGTAAGTTATATGTCACCAAAATAACTTACTTAAGTCGTTTGATAAGTAATAATACTATCGACTGTTAAAAAAAAATTATATTCATTGTGCAAAAATCATGCCATTATTTCCTAACCAAGATAAACAGCCCTCATATCAGGATCCTATGACTCCATTTATGGTGTGTCATTGTAATAATCCATTGGATAGAAGAATCTTATGTATCATAAACAAAGTTTCAGTGCATGTTTTATGCACAACACACTAAAGCTCAAATTTGCTCAATTTCATGAGAACTGAATACATGTTCAGGGGAAATGCTTTGGCTGGTGAGCATATATAAGTAAAAAAGCAAAAAGATCAAAAGAAATTTTTTTTTCCGTTCGCCAGTTTTTACTGTAGTCCCTAGAGACTAGGAACTGAATTTTGCGCGTTAATCCATTTTTCCCTGGCAGCTGTGTGCACAGGGGTCCCCTCGCAGCACAGGCAGGTAGGTAGTTTAAAATATGAGTACCTCCAAAGGAGGCACTCATATTTTTTCTGTTGAGTAATTGACATTTCAAGCCGGGTCTCGCTGCTGAGACCAGGGGTGGTTACCGCAGAGAGAAATCATAAATAAAAAATCACAACTGGTGTAGCCGGGATTTGAACCCACAATCACTCTGTCTCGAGGCTGATGTCTTGCCTCGAGACCAACCAGTTCCCATAAAAGAAAATAAACACATGTCTAGCAAGTGAAAAATGTACCATTATGAAAATGACAAATTTTAAAATGATTAAATGTGACAATCTTTTCAGTAGTCTATCTAATGTAAACTTTAATTGGACACTACATTATTTAGCATGCTTGTAGAAGTGAAATGTTGCACAGTGGATTATAGGCAGGCACTAAGTTACACGATCTGCAATATATTTCTGAAGATAATCTTAATTGTGATGAAATAGGATGAGGGGCGCCATTATCTGAGCAGACAATATCCTTTAGTATGGCACATGAACTGACAACATTTTGTGTACAGAAACGTGTTCTTAGGGTGTAAAAATTCCCAACTTTTAAATCAAACGCACAAAAACATGAATCCATGGTTGTCGTAAAATATTTTTTTAACAGAAAAATAGCATTTTCCATAAAAATTAAAAGACGATTTAAGTTAAATAAAAGAAAAAACCAAACGTACAAGATTTACATTTTCCAGTGGCACACTTTCCTTAAACTGCAATTAGGTTAGGTGCATGCACCTGGGTTCCACTGTAAAGGGGTTTCTCTCTACCACTGAACTTTTAGTTTGCAACAAACAGCTTTTATTTGAAATTATAGCAACTGTGTCTGAACCAGCAGCAAACTGTATTAGGTTAATAGTTACTGAATACATATTGTCAGTCTTTCTTGAACAATTAAATTTAAACAACCATACAAAAGCAAAAACTTTAATAAAACTACATTATAACATCCCTATTAAAGTGATTTGCCTCCCCTTCTTACCATAACAAGTTTTTCAGTAATAGAAAAAAAAAATGCTGAGAACAAAATATTGCCAATTCAAGTAAACTCCAATTTAGGCACAGAAGTGCATTATTCTTTGACTGAGGAAACAAATAAACCTTTAAAATATCTGAAAAATTAAATAGCAGCCCTGTTGTACACAATGAAATAAGGAAAAGAAGAATAATTGTCTGAATAAACTATTATTAATTCATGCTTTCTTTTAAACATAATATTTGTTGACCTCAAAACAAGGAGTATGTGGGTTTGAAACACATTACAGTCAAGGAGGGTTTTTCCTCTATGGGGAATGAAATGATCCATACACCTTCTGCTGGCTCCATTAGCCTTTTTTTATTCTCAAGCCTTTCAAACAAGTCATCATGAATGACAATTCAATAAATGTACACTTATTTCTTGTGTGAAATGTAGCAGATTTGCCTTTCAGCGTTGAGGGGAGATATAATTTGCTCTTCTGTTGTCATGTTTCCTTGTGCTTTTAATATTACGTCAATCCATGTTTTTTGAGGTCGTTTCTGGTGTTCTCACATTTATTGAAAGTTCATTGTGTTGTGATCTTTCAGCCTTGTCACGTGGCCAAACCATTATTATTGTGTTTTTTATTTATATATTCTATGGTGAGGATTATTCCTAGCTTTTTTCCTCAGTTCATTTCTGATCTTGCAGGATGTTTCCTGTCATTTGTCTAACTCACTTCATCTTAGCAGAGGTAACTAAAAAAAAAGTTCTTGCATCTAGGGTCTAGGACTGGCATTGGTAGCACAACATTGGAATGAAGATTGTATTGTTGAGTGTCAATTTTACCTGTAGAGTTATTTCCTTGTTGGACGATAGTGTCCAACAAGGTAGCTGTCCAATGATTTGACAAGCTTTGTTGCATCTTGAGTCATTTTATGCTGTTTGTGAACTGTTGTTTGACACAAGACATCCTAAGTATTTAAATTCCTCTACTTGTTTTGGTTGTCTGTCATCTATAGTTATGCTGATGCTCTGTTTCTCTTTGGCAATATTCATGACTTCTGTTTTGTTGATTTTTATGTTGTATTTTGTGCCAGTGTTGTTGAATCGAATTGTTCTTGTTGGTCTTCTATTTTTTCATGTATTAATGCCTGATCAGCAGGGCAGGTGATATAAAGGCATAAAAAGAGTTGAGCAGTTAAGTTGCACATTTAGTTACAGCAAATAGTTAGAAAAAAGTTACAGCTGATTAAATTTAACAATGGGAAAAAGAAAGATCAGCATAAAATTATGAGTAAGCTACTCTTGAGATTAATCCAACTATCTCTTCAGTGATTTAAAAAAAAAAACAAAAAAACACAGCACTCTCTCACACTGTTGAATGTGAGGCAAGAATCCAGTCCTGTACCAATAATCAAACAACAAGAGTGATACATAACTTCAAAGTAAAATGTAAAAGGCCAAACAATCATACACACAAGAGGTTACCTCTTGCTTGATGTGGGTATACAAAAGGTATGGTGACCATCTTGTGCTCAGAAGTACCTGGTTGACATGCCCATTTTCGATCTTTGGTCGCTCATCTCAAGATAAATAAAACAAGAGTGCACAGAATCACATTTAAAATAAATTATACGTTTGGCCTGTGTTCACACTGAGCCACCCTAAAAGACAAAAATAGTTAGCAATATTTCAGAAGACAAGTAGATTTCTAACGAAATATTCCTCAAGTAATGTAGTTTGCTGTGGCGCGGGAGGCCGAATTGATAACTTGTGCTCTAAACTAGTAGAACATGGGTTCAAACCATAGTAGGGTCAAAACTTGTTTCTATCAGGGGTGAAACAAAAACTCAAACACAGGAACAAACAAGCGGCTGTTATTCTCTGGGCCTATTAGACTCCCATGCAGAACTCAAAAATGGAACAATACCATAAAGATAGTTTTTCTTTCTTCCGAGCTAAGGAAAGAAAGACATATAAGCTGGAAAACAAGCAAAGAAAATGAGAGAGAGAGAGAGAAGGGACCAACAGGTTGTAGTATAATAACACGAACACAAGGTAAAATTACTGCCTATTTATGAGTTCTCCAGAGACATGATGAAAAACAATATGCAACTAAAAACCATCTCAAATTGTTAATTAAGAACTCTGGTAGAAGCTTGACAATTATCATTGCAAAGACAAGACTGATATGTATACACTAACAGTAAAAATACAATTCTGCTTAGCGAATTTGAAAACTTTGAACACACAATGAAAGCTGAAAATAAAATCCCAGGAGAGATCATGAGACACTTATTTAACTGTTTTCTTCTTTATTTGACTTTTAGCGTTGAATTTGTGGTCTTTTGCTTTTCTGATATTTCCTGGTATTTCTAATATGCCATTAATCCATCTTATTCGTGATCAGTCCTTGGGTCCAGTGTCCTTGCAACATTTATTGAATTCTATTTCTGCTGCCTGTAAATTATCGTTATCACTAAACTTCCTAGGTATTGAAATCACGTCACTTATTTTAATTGTCTGCTGTCTATTGTTATGTTTAAGTTTTGTAAACCTTTTGCAAATTTCTTTACCAGATTAAAAAAAAAAAACAAAAAAACTGAAATGCACATTGTGTGCAATGCAAATATTGAAACCTAAAACAGGAAAAAAAAAAACAAAAAACATACACAAAGTACCACTTATTTCATTGTATGTAAATCTAAACAATTATTATAGAAAGAAACCAATAAGCCACCATTTATTGCTTCATTGTCAACAAATGACACAATATCATTGTCAGACAGATGGGAGGTAGGCAAGAAAAGAGACAAAATCAATTTAAAAATAAATAGCAACAGTACCCCACATTAGCAAAACAACTTCAGTTAACTTGAGGCTATATACTGGAAAGTACAGAGGGTAAATGTTCTCAAACATGAAAATGTACATAAATCCTTAAGTGATCATTATGTTACTGTCCATATGTTCAAGGTTGGCTAACACGTAGCATCATTATAATCTCTTCGAGATGGCACGAATATGTCTGATTAAGCCTAAGCTCTCAGTTGTGAAAAACAGATTCTCAAAATATGACTTCCATCATGTCCAAAATATTGTTTAGTGCTCTATGTACCAAATTAATTTATTTGTGAGGGCTTCTTGGACTTAATATATCTTTATATTTGTATGTGATAGCCACACAATAGTAATGAATGAACATAACCGTTGTTTGCCATTATTAGTTGTGATAGAATTTAGATATTGAAACATGTTTAATGTTGATAAAGATGCTTACATTTAAAGAAGCTATTTCTCCAAGGGTCAGCACATAAGAACAAAATAACAGAATTTGATATAGAAAACAAATTAGCAATGTCTGCGGTAGTATATCAAAGTCATAGTACACAATGTCACATTTAATGCACCTGCTCAACATAGAACATCCTAAATATGAACTTACTGGGTAAGGAAGCCTCTATAACTATATATGTAGTAAGCAAAACCATTATTTATGTTACTAAACTTCTGTCTGTGACTACAGATAATAGGTCTCACAACAAACATACAAGTGCCAATAAAATGAGTCAACACAAAAGGATTCATAAAAAATGTATATGGCATTGTCTGCATCTATGACACATACCTGATGTTAAATAAACTGTCATTGTGATCAGGACTTAGATGGAATAAGAATCAGCTGAATTTGTATGTTTTTAAGTGCAATAACTTCTTCTTTTGTACTATGACACAGTTCAGGGGTTAATTCACTGTGGTGAAAATGTGTAGCATAGAGTAGAATCCGCTTATAATCAAAATTGTGATATAACATCAATTTAAAAAAATCTCATCTTTTACCATTATTAAAAAAAAATCTTTTATGACACTGTTACCCAGCTTGCAAATGTTGTGAAATTTGTTTAGAGGAAAATAAAAAAACCAATTGTATGTACTTTTCTTGCCCATGTGTAAATGGTGAAACCACGCAGGCCTGACCAGTAAGGCTTACTTGCACAATGTAGTGCATAAATTCTATCATCACAAAGGCTGAGTATTGATGTACATCAACATGCTTATTCAAATATATGTGCAAGTTACTACATTTGATATCATGACAGATTGGATCACTGGCAAGAAATGCAAGTGCATATCACTTGAAAGTGATGACAAAGAAAATGGACAAAAAGTTTAAAAAATATGCAGGGAACATGATATATTCTCAAACACAGTAACATTCAAACCTGAAGGACAGAAACAACATTATGTTGGTATTTATAAGCAATGGTTTTGAGTTTAATTGAAAGAAAATTAGGAAGTCAGATTGTGTAGCTTTCACTGTGCTTTGCATACATGGTTCCAGCAAGCTAGGAGCAAGAATTCTTGATTTGAGGGTACATCCTTATTGAATAGGGATAAGAACTAGGAGACTAGGTTATACCAACTCCAGCCTAAGTATGGGTGGGCTGAATAATTCAAAGTGCAACCTGGAATAGCAATGAAAGTAGTCCTCAGTGGGTCAGAAAGATAGTGGAAGCATAGCAAATGACAGGAAATTCTCAAGCCATTTAAACCAAAGAATATATACAAAGTGGATGAGACAAGTAAAAGTGTATTCAACACCAGGCACTAACTGATACAGGAGAAGCATGTAGTGGTTACAAGATTCCAAAAAGAAGCCACATTGTTTATTGTTGCAGGACAGAAATAACATACTTATTGAGGATTTGCTCAGCTCACCAACAAAAAATGTTTGAAAGCTATTTCTTTGCTTACTCAGTGCATTTTCCTATGATTAAACATAAATTGGATAGAATGAAATGCAGTCACAACATTTCTATAGAGTGGTGAATCACATTTTAACTGGATTTTACTGTAATAACCATATCACCCATTTATGTGTTGCTGGTCATGGAAAAATATGATGAGCATTAATACCATGTTCTCCCCAAGTGTGAATATATATGAGGACATACATATGAATGATTCTTTTAATGCATTACATGCATGTACAAGTAAACAAAGAACAAGTACATTAAATTATTATTTAGTGCATTAAATAATCTTGTGTAAGTTTTAGGGGATTTATTCTATAGCAGTGGTTCTCAATACAGTGCCCATCACACGTTTTCTTGGTGTCCTGGAAATTCCATCCTCTATGTCAGCGAGTGACGTCATTTATTGTCCAGGATTCAGTTGAACGAGGAAGGGAACATAAACTGGTTAACCATCGTCATCAAATGATTAGAACAAAGCAGATTTAGTGGCTGTCATTAGCTTTGATGTGTTATCTTGAAAGACTCGAGTATAGGTGAACTTGAATTGACATAAATCATACACCCCCCCCCCCGTCTGAAAATCGAGCAGCAAAAAATGCTATGCCAAAAATCACATTAATTCAGTGCAGTCTAATGCTTTATTTTTTAATGTTCATTTTCAAGTTTTGCTTCAGAGGGTAAGCACTTTTTTTTTAATTGGTAAAAAGTGCTATATATTTATTTTTCTGTAAAATGGACACACAATCGTGCGACAAGCAAAAAATCTATGTTTTAATATGAGTGGCTATTGTTAACAATAAACTTGGAACTTGCGCCAGCGTTTCTATGGAAAATTCCCAGTGTGCACAAAAGGTTGAGAAACCCTGTTCTATGGTAAAACAAATATGACTGACTGTAGCAAAGTAAACTGGGTAATAATGAGTAAGGTGGTAACAAAGACACAAGAGTACAGCCACATTTGCTGCACAGCACTGCATGCTTTTTTTGTATAACATAATTGTGAGTTTGTTTCTGTTCATTTAGTAATCCATTCAATTAGTACTACTTAGATAAAAGAAAAACATGTAAATTGTTCTAGATTCAGTGAGTTGGCTTACGTTGTCGAGGCAGCAAAAATACATTGTGAAGATCATAATAAACAAATTACTTCATTACACTTTTTAAAAGTTCATTCTTTACAATTGGTTTATGAATCATTGTCTTCAGCAATTCACTGTGGTTAGTTTCACAAATCTGGATTACTTATAGCCTTACTGAATTAATATTTATATTCCACTTTAGAAATAAAATTTCCAAAAGATTGGAAGTGGACTGAAGACAATCAGTTTTCAAAATCCCTACAGATTTAGAAATGTGTTGGGCCGAGAGAATCAAAATATTAAATATCCTTAAAGCAATAAGTATGTCAAATTGGACAGAAGGTATATAGTCTCAGCATAGGTCCTCTTATTATGTTTTAATTATTTTAAGTGCTAGCCATTTCCTTAACACATTTCTAAATCTTCAAGGTGGCTGCCCTTTAAAGATACATGTCACCTCTCTCATAAAACTAACATCAACATCTCACCACTAAATTCTTACAAAATACAAGATATGCACTCTATGTATGTTACATGTAATAGATACAGATTTAGAATGCAACAGTATTCAGATTGGACAAATATTCTACAACATGTACTGAATAAATTGATTGATGTTCAGTTTGAATGGAAATGTTCTCTTCCATTTTAATTGCAGCCCCTATCTAATGATACTGTTGATTCTCAAAACTTTATTAAAAAAAACATCCAATTTCTATGCAAATGCGGTCATGCTTATGGCTTGGTTGAATAAATTCACCTAAGATCAGCATCAGTAATCAGTGCATAAACAATGCATCAAGATCCTCTTTTAATTATTTAACACTGATACATAATCAGGAGCACAAAACTTTATAATAATGCAACATAAATTACACTCATATAATCACTATTTTAAATTTAAAATACTGACACCATTTATCTAACAGTGACAATTATGCCCAGTTATCTTGTTCCAAACTCATAACTACTTAAATTTCAGCTCTTTCTTTGTCCATATAAAACACGCAGAATTTGTCAGTTTAACTTAAATCACATCATTTCTATGCCAGTTTAGAAAGAAGCACAATTACCTGTGTCAATGTGAGTGAGATTATATAAAATTAATCACAATATGACATGCTAGGGATAGTCAATCCAATCCCATAGTTAAATTCTCCATCAAACTAGATGTAATAGATGAACGTAAAAGTAATGAAACAAACAAGAGCAAATTAGGTTTAAAAGATTAACAAAGTAATGCTCTAGAATTCCATGAAAGAAAAACAACAGTTCGCAAACTACCGAAACAAAAATGAACACACATGTAGTTACAGGTGAACCAGTTGCACTTACTAGAACTAGAGCTGCTTCAGGCAAACTGGTCTCACCCTGTTCTAATTTCTATACAAACACCACTGTCCTCCTCCACAATGAGAGCAACCAATACAAACAAAGATACACAGCTTCCCATTATTTATTTTGTACAATTGTAACCATCACCTCTTTCTCCAGGTCGCACCATTTGACGCAATACTAGAATTAACTGAAAATGCAAAATTGCTGCCTGTGATCGCCCTCAAATGTAACCAAAGGTTGTATAGTGCCAGCTGATGTGCCATGAATTCTTTCATATTTCAACACACCTGATCAAGCCTTGCTCACAACATTGTTTATATTCCATCTTGTTCGAGATAATATTGGACTGATTCTGGCTAAGACTTGACCTCAACTCGAGGCTGAAAAAGAAAACAATATATAAATAATATAGCAGACAGTGAAATTTAAGAGACATTACTCATACTAAAAAAAAATGACACTAAATAAATAATAAGGGAAAGAAAATAGGATTTCACACAGTAAATGTATGAAAATGACAAAATTATAACAAGGCTACAGTAAAATTGAGTATCAACAATAAATAACAAAGACTTCAGCAGCCATAAATAAAGCAAGAAAGTCAATATGTAATATAAAAGAGCCTTAAGATTAAGTGAAAAAATGGTCACAATTGTAACAAATTTTGTACAAGAATAGCTTTGATCTGAACTGTAATATTTAGTAGTTAGAAGGCTGCTCAAAAGCAATAATATAAGCTAGTGAATAATGTTAACATGAATAACATAATATGATGTTTGTTTATACAGATAAAATGATTTAAATGTTTTTGTTGTTTCTTTAAATCAAGTTGTACCTAGTACATTAACTATAAAACACATTACCATAAGCTTTACAAATTAAGTATAAAATATGACAACATGAAGAAATGCCTAAATCAGCTTTAAACTCTCCACTTGTAGGCATTAAATCTTTCCTATTGTACAAATAATCTAAACAGCCTTTGAGTGTATGCAGCTATAAAGTTTACATTAAACATATGAAAACTTACAGGACCATCCATTCGCCTTTTGTCTTCATAATCCCAGTTCCTTCTTCCCCTACCACCTCCTCCCCTGTTGCCTGTAAAAGGTACAATTTCAAATGTTTACAGAAAAGTCGCAACAATGTTGTGTCTCAATTCTAACAAATTTTTCTTGCTATATCAAGTAAAAATTCCCTCCACGACTTGAAAGGCACATGAGAAAAGTGGTTTTCCATGACCATGTGTCTACCACGCCAGGATGCCTTTACTTAGAAAAATTCCTGGTAATCATTTATATTGGAGAATGGTTGAGACCAGACGGACCAAAAAACAAATAAAAAATCTGGCATTACTGGGAATCATGGATGTTTCTTTTATGGAAGTGAATGTACTAACCACCCTGTTTATGTGGCCCTTTTTTGGGTAATTACACACACAATTGTGCTAGACAAGGTGAAAAGCACTGTGACTGGGTGCAGAAATTATAGGGCAGCGATCTGACTTCATGAACTAAAGACCAGATAGAAGGACTCTGTACCAGGATGTGGTGGGTGCAACAGGTGAAAAAACCCCATATATCCAATGAGGGGGTAAGCCATGCAAGTAAGAGCCATATTCAATGCTTTATCCACAAGAAAGGACACCCCAGAAAATAAACTACTGTCTACCTAGCAGTGGCCATCAGGAAAAGAAAAGAGTATGGTGAAAACTTCTTAAAATTTGACAGTTTGCTGCGAGTAGGATAACAAACAAGAGACATAGAAACAAAGTTGAACACATTCGAAAATAAATGTCTAAGGAAAATACTTGGTATAGTGTGGAACAAATTCAAAACAAATGAGGAAATTAGAGAAATCACCAATCAACCACTAATATCTTCAGTAATCAAAGAAAAGACGATGGTCATATGTTGGACATGTGATGAGGAGAGATAATAACCAAAAAACAAAGTAAGTCATAATGAAAAACAAAGTAAGCCATCATGTAGGAAACAACAGGTAGGAGGAAAAGAGGTCGAACCAAAGAGACACTGAGATGAACATTGATCAGAGAGGCAAGAGCAGCAGGAATCTGCCCCCTCAATGAGATTGTTTGCACAGAACAGAGACAAATGGCAAGATTTGATAAAAGATCAATTTGATACAAGATTTACAAGGATTGAAAACTGCTAGAATAAAAATCTAGATAAGAGAAAGAGTATCTGGGTCTATGCCCTATGGGCTTGCAAGGTCAATAGATAGAGCAATGAAGATTTAACATCCTAATTTTTCCACATCTATTCTTCTTCTTCTTCTTCTTCTTTCCTTCCTCATCTGCCTTTCAGCGTCGAGGGGAGATATAATTTGCGGTCTTTTGCTCTTCTGTTCGCCTCTGCTGCTGTTATGTTTCCTAGTGCTTCTAATATTCCATCGATCCATCTTTTTCGTGGTCGACCCTTGGGTCTGTTGTTCTCACAACGTTTGTTGAAGGCTCGTTGTGTTGTGTTTTGTTCTTTCTGCCTTGTCACGTGGCCGAACCATTTTATCTGTTGTTTCCTTATATATTCTATGGCTGGGGCTATTCCTAGCTTTTTTCTCAGTTCTACATTTCTGATCTTATCTCTCAGACTGTTTCCTGTCATTCGTCTAACACATTTCATCTCTGTAGAGGTTATTTTTCTTATTGTTCTTGCATCTAGAGTCCAGGTCTGGCATTGGTAGCACAACGTTGGAATGAAGATTGTATTGTATAGTGCTCGTTTTGCCTCCAGAGTTATTTCCTTGTTGGATAATAGTGGTGATAACTGTCCGATGATTTGACAAGCTTTGTTGCATCTTGATTCTATCTCTGCTGTTTGGGAATTGTCGTTTGTCATTAGACTTCCTAGGTATTTGAATTCCTCTACTTGTTTTAGTTGTCTGCCTTCTATAGTTATGTTGATGTTCTGTTTATTTTTGGCGACATTCATGACTTCTGTTTTGTTGATGTTGATTTTCATGTTGTATTTTGTTCCTAAGATGTTGAGTTTGTTTAAGTGTTCTTGTAGGTCTTCTATTGTTTCATGTATTAGTGCCTGGTCGTCTGCAAATAGAAGCTCGTTGATCTCCTCTGTCTCTGATGGGTTGGCTAGCTTGCATATATGGTCCATGTATGTAATAAACAGTAGGGGGGATAGTACGCACCCCTGTCTTACACCTGATCTAACTTCGAAGTGGTCTGTGTAGCCTGTTGCTGTTCTGACCCTGCAGCTGCTGTTGGCGTAGAGACTTTTAATAATGTTGGTTAGATGTTGGCTTACTCCGTATGTTGTTAGTATCTCCCACAGTTGTTCTCTGTTTACTCTGTCGAATGCTTTTTCCTGGTCAATGAAGGCTATGTATAAGTTTTGGTTGTGTTCTGTCGTTTTTTCTGCAAGCTGTTTTAGTGTGAATAGTGCGTCGGTACATCCTCTGTTTTTTCGGAACCCCATTTGAGAATCGCTTAACTGTAGTTCTATTATTGGTCTCAGTCTTTTTTCCAAGATTTTGGCGTATAGCTTTCCTACATGGCTGAGCAGAGTTATACCTCTATATTGATTGCAGTCTCTTTTGCTACCTTTCTTTTTCCATATTGGTATGATGATTGCCTGTTGCCAGTCTTCTGGGGCTTGTTGTTGGTGCCATGCTGCATTAAATATTCTGTGCAGCCATTGCATTCCTGTTTCTCCCGCTGCTGCTATTATTTCTATTGGAATGTTATCTATCCCTGGTGCTTTGTTTCTTGGTGCATATTTGATTACTTCTTCTATTTCCTCTTTCATGATGTTGGGTTCAGTATTTGTGAGTTCTAGTGTGGTTTTTGTTGTCTTGTTGGTAGTTGGTATGTTTAACAGGTCTTCAAAATATTCTTTCCATCTCTGTTGCATACATTGGTTGTTTGATATTGGTTGTCCGTCTTTGTCATTTATCAGCTCAGTAGGATCATGGTTTTCTTTTCTCGCTCTTGTGGCTTTTACTGCTTTGTAGAAATCTCTTGTGGCTGTCTTGAAGTCCCTGCTCATGTTTTGTCCGAATTCTGTCCAATTCCTTTGCTTAGCTTCTTTGATCAGCATTTTAACTCTTTTTCGAACTAAGGCATATCTTTCATATTTTTCTTGGTTCTTGTTCTCCCTCCAATTTTTAAACAGTTTCTTCTTTTCTTTAATTGCTTCTCTGATTGTTTCGTTCCACCACGGGGTGCTCTTTTTCCCTTCTCTTGTTCTTAGCTTCGTTCCACAAACTGTTTTAGAGATGTTAGTTACTGTTTCCTTAAATTGTTTCCACTCTTCTTCTACTGTGCATACTTCGTTAGGGAGTTTCTTGAATTCCTCTCTGAGTTTTTCTTCTAGGGTTTTCCTTGTTTCTTGATCGTTTAATTGTTTTATTTTTATTGTCTGTTCTTTTCGCTTCTTTTGTTTGTTTTCGTGTTTTCTCTTTATTTTTGGCTGTCTTAGTGTGATCATAACCATCTTGTGATCCGTGTCGTCTGTAATATTTGGGATTGCTCTACTGTCGGTTACTCTTTTCTTGTTCTCTTTTCTTGTTAGTATAAAATCTATCTGGCTTCTGCATGTTGTGTCATTCCATTTGTACCAGGTGTATACTTGCGACTCTCTGTGTTTGAAGAATGTGTTGGTGATAAATAAATTGTTTTGATTGCATAGTTCCAGCAGTCTGCTTCCGTTTTCGTTTATTTCAGCTGTTTTATCGCCAAAGGGTCCTAAGATGTCACTGTTCTCACTGTTGCGTTTCCCAAGCCTTCCATTAAAATCTCCCATCACTAACATGTCGTCGCTTTCGTCAATCTTGTTAATAATTTCACTCAATGTGTCGTAGAATTCTTCGCTGTCTTTTACATTGTTGTTGCATGGTGCATAGATTTGAATGTAATTTGTTTTTCGGTCGTCTTCTAGTAGTTTAATTGAGATAATTCTTTCTGAATAGTATTTTATTTCTAGAATGTTCTTTGCGTGTTCTGGGTCGATGATAAAACCTACTCCATGTGTTGCTCTTTCTGTGTTGTCGACTCCCGAGAATATTTTCGTGTAGTTCATGTGTGTTTTCTTTATCTGTTGTCCTTTTACTCTGGTGTCCGCTAATCCTAGTATTTTAATTTTCCTTTTTGTCATTTCTTCTATAAGTTCGATTTCTTTATTTTTTATCCCGCATATGTTTATCGTTGCTACTTTGATCTCCATATTCTATGTATTTCTCTGAGCATAAATACAATTATCCCTTACCGACCTGCTAAGTCAGTCGTAAGTTAAGGGCTTAGTTTAAGAGAAACACACGATGGGGGTTTAGCCCGGCTGATGTTTCCCCCCACGTGTGTGATCGCTAAGGTCTCACATGCGATCTTTTACGGTCTAAATATAAAACTTTAGTTGGTTACATTTAAAAAAGTACTTATCAGTTCTTATCCTCCTCCTTGGTAGAACACTTTACACAACTTTCTGAAAATTATATCCCGCTGGAAACACTATATTTAATCACATTAATCACACAGTCTACACTCCGAATATAAAAACACCCGCCATCTTGGATTTACAGAAATTCCACATCTATTAAGCAACTAAATTGTGCATGTTAAATGGAAGCAAATTTTGATGGCACTTCAAAGGTGAATGAATCCACTTTAAGTGGAGCTTATTAAATGTGCAACTGATAAATATATATATCTAGCTTGGTTTTAATGCAAGCTACAAATTTTAATAGACCTGTACCCTCACAAATTGTTAAATTTCTAATCATCATCGGGTGCCATCTCTGCAGCGTAGGTTGGCTACCATGGATCGCCATTCCACTCTGTTTCTTGCTTTGATGATGCAGGCTGTCATAGATTGGCTTGTCCATCTTTTATGTTACTCGTCCATGTTAGTCTTGGTCTGCCTCTTTTACCTTGTATTTTCCCTTCCAATATTACTTTTAGTAGGCTGTTGTGTCTTTTAACATGTCCCAAAAATTGCATTTGTCTTGTTCTAATTGTGTTTAGTAGTTCTCTTTTTATTTTTAGTTGTTTTAAAACTTCATAGTTTGTTTTCTTTCCGTTCCATCCAATTCTACCTATTCTATAAATACACATTTCAAAGGCTTCAATTTTCTGTTCTGTTTTTATGTCCAATGTCCATGTTTCTGCACCATACAGGAACATTGAGAAGATGTAACATCTTGCTATTCTTAGTGTCAGCCCTGGTGTTATTTGTTTGGTTGTTAGTATATTTATCATGGCTTCCAAATTTCTAATACTGCACCATATAATTTATAAGTAAGAAAATAGTATGCCTTACTATTGCTAAATTAAACTAAATTACTTATAAAATATTTACTTACCCCCATAATATCCTCCATCTCTATTATATCCACCACTTCCCTCTCTATTGTATCCGCCGCCGTCTCTGTTATATCCACCACCACCTTCTCTGTTATACCCACCACCACCTTCTCTGCTATATCCACCACCTCCTTCTCTGTATCCTCCATCTCTGTTATATCCACCACTGCCACGTCCACGATTTCCTCGCCATCCTCCACGCACATTACCACCCCTCCAGTTGCTTCTACCTCTATAATTTCGACGAAAGTTTTCTGATATGCCAAAAGTCTCACTGTTCAGTTTTCTTTCTTCCCGCCAAGAGTGCCTCTGCCTTTAAATATATATATAGAATATATATATAATATAACATAAATAATTTAATAATAATAATATATATATATATATATATATTAAATTACAAAGAATTGCTTATTTATCTTGCAAACACCAATATTTATATATATATATAAAAAAAATAGAAATCTCTGATTAGGACACCAATTTTAATTCTCATATATAGCAAAACCCATCCATGAAATAGAGAAGACACTACACTGACCAAAGGCATAGGAACAAAGTTAAAGCCATATAATAAACTAATGATATGGACAAGAAGAAATGTTTATTTCTAGAGAAAGGAAATATATATATATATAAAAATAAAATGTATATAAAAAATAGAAGACAGGAAATAAGTGGTTCAGAAAATGTGGCTTCAAAAGTTTGATGTATAGAAAACAGATGGAAATTCAGAAGTGAAAAGGGCTAATAAAAATCAAAGCAACAGACATGATGGAATTAAATGTAGATTCTATAAACACTTCATGAAATATGAATTGGACAAGATAATTGTATAGGGTGTTTTTAAAGTCGCAGTGCAGTGAATTTATACTCTCTAAAGAAAAAACGTCCCTAGAAATGCGGTTAACTAATGCCTCACACAAATTGTAAAATAAATGGTATTATTCAAATATACTTGACTGCTATCGGCGAGCTTATAATGGGTAATGTTGGTATTAACACAATAAAGTTGTGCCTAAAGCATATGTTGAAAATGTCCACCACGGGCCTCAAGACATGTCGTGATTCGTCTTTCCATATTTGCGAAAACCTTCAGAATAATGTCTGGTGATATTTGTTTAATCTTGTCTACTATTTCAGTCTTTAGGTCATTAATTGTCTGCGGATTATTTTCATAAACTTTCCCCTTCAATGCCCCCCACAGATAATAATCTGGGGGTGTTAGATCTGGTGAACGAGCAGGCCAGATTCCACGTGAAATAATGCGGTTTGCAAATATGCTTTCTAAATAATTGAGTGTTGTTGTGGCTGTGTGTGCTGTTGCCCCATCCTGCTGAAACCAGGATTCCATAATTTCCCGTTCTGTAAGGTGTGCTATGAACAGTTCCAGAATTAAAGTACGGTAACGTTCTGCATTTATTGTTTCATTAAAAAATATAGGTCCTATTATCCGCATACGACTTATAGCGCACCACACTCCGACTTTTTGATCGTAAAGCGGCACTTGATGAAATTCAAGGGGGTTTTCACTGCTCCACAGCCGATTGTCCTGACTGTTCACATAACCGGATAAATGAAACCAGGCCTCATCAGTGAAAAAAGTGACGTCAAGGATGGCAGCGCCATGTTCATAAATAAAATTCTGAAACCACATGCAGTAGTTTAAACGGGATTCATAATCTCTTTCTTGGAGTTGAGACAGTTCAGTTAATTTGTATGGACGATAGTGTAGTTCACTTCTTAAAACCTTGTGAACAGAACTCTTAGATATTTGCACCTGCTGAGACAAGTGGTTTAAAGATGCATTTGGACTCATTGTAATTCTGTCTTGGAGTTCCATAATTTGGTCTTGTGAAATTGAAGGTCTTCCAGATCGGTATGCATCTACCACACTACCGGTTTCACGAAACTTTTTGATCAATTTTGTAACAGAATTTCGGTGAGGGACTTGTGAGTCTGGAAATTTCCTCACGAATTGTCTAATGACCTCATCCGTATATTTACCGCCATTACGAAAGACATGCTCAACCAGAAATACCCTGTTTTCAATCGTCAACACCATTTCCTTCAAGCAATGAGACAGTGAAAGTAGCGTAGTGCCCGTCCTTTACGTAAATAAAACCTTAAAGGAAGCAGCGGTTTGTTCATAAATGTGGTTTACAAAATTGTGGTACGTAGATGATGATTACGTCATTTACTGAATATTAGAAATATTCACTGCACTGCGACTTTACGAACACCCTGTATATTGCAAAAGAATTAAATGTAAAACTGAAATAATTACTTACCCTTTAGACCTTTCTGTGGCCTCACAGCTAATGTTATCAAAGAAAGATTTTTTCTGATCATAGAAAACAGGTCCATCTTCCTCCTCTTCTCCACCTTCTTCATCTTCAATTTCAGGCTCCTCCTCTCCTTTATCACCATTTACAGACTTATCACCTTCAAAAAGGAAGTAAAGAGAGAAAAACTAATTACATATTTAACATCAAATACAAAAACATCACAAATGGCATTTTACTGTTAATAAAACTAGTTAAAAAAATGACATACTTTCCACAGAGCACTTAATCCATCCAATCAATGTCATATTATATGGTTGCAATATTTACTGTAGTAAAAGTGAGCTAGGTAGTCTAGAAATACAACAGGACAGGAAGGAACCGGGCTCAAAGCCCACCAGAAGTGGTTGCAGATGTTTTAAAAATAGGAAAAATTAACCTGTGGGTTCTTTATGGCGCTACCCACTGATCCCGTGGGTAGTCAGATTTGGTGTCTAGCCCTCTCGGAAAATGACAATTAACACTTGTACATATTAAAGATCCTTTTGATAGTTAAAACTGAAAAGAGTAGGCCATAAATATGGCTGCTGCTCAGGTAAAATTTTCAGCAAAAATCTACCCAGGCAGTGTCATGGGTCAGGACTCCCCTAATATTTTTTCAAGGGGATATCAGAGTATCTATGGATTCATCTGGTATGCTGTGATGATGATCCTAATAATAACTAGTAAAACAAAGAGAGATACTAATATGCTAGTCAACTAAATTTTTGGGCTGCGCACATTAGGGTCTGCCAAAATATCTTTCCTAATGTAGGCATAATGATAACAACAAATAAATCAAAAGCGGTGAATTGAAAATGCAATCCATTAGTTTAAAGTAAAACAATATCTACACTCTAAACAAAATACAGAGGCAAAATACTGTGGTAAAATCATCACAATAGTTTCTTAAAATTGAAAATAGCAATTTTTATTTACATAAGAGTTACTTAAAGAAAAATGCACTGTATACTTTCAGAATGAAACACTTACCGATTAGGACAGGGTGGGGGTGATAATGACAATGAAAAAATATTAAGGTTAAGGAAAGGAAAGTCTTGGTGAGGATCTAATCTCATTTTTTGTGCCTAGAAATTTGGGTGTAAGAGGGAGGTCTTTGAAAGTAATCTGTCATGCTCTTCTTTAATGAAAACAATTATGAAAAGACATCCCTAAAGACAATGAATGCATTAAACTTATGAAATAATGAGAGCAAAATTAAGACAAAACATCTGACATCACATGAATTGAACAACTGAGAATACAGCAGAAATATATATGATTAAGCACGCATTCAAGCACACGAACTTACTCAAAGAAAGATTCTTTAGCTCTTTCTCAATATCATCCTTGGCAAACTGAGCATTAGAGGTTTCAAAGTCAAACTCTGTGTCAAACTTGAGAGGCTCCAACGATCTGCCACCACGCTGACCTTGTCCTCGAGATGCAATCCCTCTCTGTCCTCCACGTGGTGGGCCACTTTTTATCTGAGCTGTTGAAAATTCACAAATTTGCTCCTCTAATAAATATTATCACAACAGTACGGCCATATAAACCTTAACCCGTAATTACGATACCTATCTGTAACTCTCCCAGTTATGATACCGTAGTAAAAATTACTACCACTAAAATGTAATGTAACATTAGGTGCTCTAAAAATAATAATTTCTCTGAACTCTTGACATAGTCCCATGCATTCACAATAGGCAAAACACAGGGACTTGAAATGCCTGACTCAGGTTGATTTATAACCTGAGTTTCACCTCATGGACCAGACATGTTACAATGGCTATCAGTATGACCGCCATAATTCTGTCAGCATGTTTGGCGACAGCATATTTTATCACATTAATTTATGTATCTCACAGCATAAAAATTTTTTTTTAAAAATTACAACGGCAATGGATAATAATTTAAACACTCAGGGGTCTCAGAAAGTGATATAACTAGGAAAGGGGGCTGGGGGCTCTCTGTGTATGTACACAGAGAAAATTTCAAATTTTGAGAAATTTGTGTTTTGATGCACTAAATTTTACTACGGCATTGTAATCTAGGGTTTAAAAAGGTATCATAATAAAGAATGTTGTTGGGCAGGTCATAAAACATATTTTAAATTAATTTAAAAATTCAATATCACTATCAGAGTATGAAACATATGCTCTCAAAGGCCAGAGTACTTTAATTACACAGAAATCAATATGAATTATTTTGTTTTAATTTACTATATGTATAATTCCACCAAATGTTGCTTCACCTCGATTGCTGCTTCTCCCTCTCGAATAAGATGCTGATGAACCTCTCTCACCACGATCCCGATTATTATCCACATTGTTCTCTTGGCGATGACTCCCACCTCTCCTCACATTTTGGTTACGGTACTGCTGATGCTGTTGATGATGTTGCCGATTGTAGTGTTGGTGATCGTGCGAAGCTTTCTCAGGGCTTCCAGGCTGGACTTGAACACCTTGGTCAGAAGTAGGCGATTTTCGGCTTAAAGGAGGTGTAGAACCTTGGGAACCTACACAGTGATGTAGAAATAACATATATTTAGAATATTAATAATAATAATTTGAATAATATGGGTAAAACTACCCAAAGCTATAGCAGCTTCAGTAAAATTGAAGATACACATTGATAATAATGTATAAAAAATGGCAACCACTGGGTGTCAATTCAAATTGTCATTTGCAGGTTTTCAATATCCAGAACCCATATACATGAGTTCACCAAGTAGCATAAATACACTTGCCATGTATATTTTTATACTAACACACATTAGCAAACAATATATACAGCATGTCATTTATGTTAATATTATGTAAGGGTGTAATGTACTTTATATATAAAAAAAATTATGGGCCTATATGTTTTGAATCTATCTATTGACCTTTCGAGTCGTAGCCGGCCCATAGGGCATATACTGAGATACTCTTTCTCTTATCTAAATTTTTATATTTTAGCAGTTTTCAATCCTAAAGATATTTTATCAACTCTCACCATTTGTCTCTGTTCTGTGCAAGCAAACTATTTCTGCTGCTCTTGCCTCTCTGATCAATGTTCTTCTCAGTGTCACTCTGGATCGGCCTCTTTTCCTCTTACCTGTTGTTTGCCACATGAGGGCTTGCTTTGTTATTCGGTTATTATCTCTCCTCATCATATGTCCATTGTCTTTTCTTGATTATTGAAGATATTAGTGGTTCATTGGTGATTTCTCAAATTTCTTCGTTTGTTTTGAATTTGTTCCACGCTATACCAACTATTTTGTTTTGAAATTTGGCATGCAAAAGTATTACAGAAAAAAAAAACTTCCTTTTTAGGATTATTTGCAAAATATTTGTGAAAGAAATATCAACAATATAAATATTGCTTAGTGTATGGTAAGGTAGGTTAGATTACAAGTTACATACAACATGTATAAATTATATATTTTTGGGTGATTAAAACCAGTATTTTGCACTGTGTATGCGCTGAGTGAAAATACTTAGCACTGCAGGTTATCTTGGAGGTCTTAGCAGTGAAAGGGTTAAGCTTCACAAATACAGAGATTGTACCAAATCATCAAACATCTTGGAGATGCACAGAGAATAAAATTCTAAATAGCAAAAAACGGGGGAAGAAACAGGTGAAGATATTTCTAGTTGTATATTATATATATATATATATTTAAAAAAATAAAAAGGAAAGAATCACCAATATATGAAAAGATAAATTTGTATGGAGGCTGAAACTGAGACAAATACAATGATACAGAATCCAGATGCATTGCAATAGTGACCGTAACAGACTGCAGAAGAAACTACAATCTAAATTGAACAAAAGGGTAATATATTAAAAAATGCAGGGATAAGTTGGTCATGAACAGGCTAATATAATTTTGGCAGTCTAAATAGAATACAATATAAAATATAAAAATATACAAATTGTAAATTTTTACAAACAGCATTTTATAATAATAAAATAAACAAACACAAGCCATGCAGCCAAGTAAAGTGTACTAAAAGAGGACATACAAATGCACATGGTAAAGTCAAGAGCCAACCATTTTAAAATTAAAAGTACATAATGAAGCATCAACAACACAGCACTTGAAGCTACCTTCCTCTCTAACAAGATATAGCACTGTATCAGATGAACAAACTGCAGATTTTGTGACTAATTACTAAATCAGCATAAATGCATTTTGTAAATAAGATCTCCAAAAATGTAATATCTCTGCATTCATACTCTTGTTGCAGTAAACAATCTGCACTACTATAGTTAATTTATATAATGTTTTCCTAGGTTTATAAAATTTTACCCATCATTCATATAAACATTTCTAACAGGAACAAATCTAATTAATTAAATAATCCAACAACGGGCTGGATTATTGAGGGCCAGTTTTTAAAATATTTTTTAAATTTTGTCATCTAACCTTTATAAATTTCTGGTATTACAAATTAAGAACAAACACTTCAATGAAATAGTGACAGGACAATTTTTAATCTGTAGATATCACTATTTGTGAAAAAATGTTCTAACTGAACACCATTTTGGCTCTGGAGAAAGAGATAAGATATATATGAGCCGTTTATTTATGTTCTATAAATGCTATCTATATTTCATGTGCTTTATTTATTTCAGAATTAAACCCAAAACAACCACAAGCTAAAAATAAGAAGACGGGACACCCAAGTACAATTTCATGCCAACTCAACAATAATGATAAAGTTAGCGATTGAGTCACCTAAACAGAGCAGCAGTATAATTGTCATAAACTGCCATATCTTGAAAATAAAATACAAAAATCATATAATTGCTGCAAAACTATAATAGACGGCCTTGTGATGAACATTCATCTGCTATAAATTATGGTTTGAGCATCATTCTCCCAGAAAAAGTTACACAGAACATGAAGTGCACCTTGCCATAAGTCCATGCCTGCCATCCTAGCCTTGAGGTCACCTCATTTTCTTTTCCTTTAACATTTGAGAATTTGCTTTATGATATTCTTCTTATCTCTTCCTCATTGCATGGCTAATATAAGTCTGCCATCTATTCTTGATTATAGATGTGATTATTGGTTCTTCTTTCCTTCTTTGCTTTTCAGGTTTGGGGAATGGCTATATAAATTATTTCCGCACTAGACTTGAATTAACCTCCACCATATACAATTTTCCTTAAAGTATTTCAAATTTATACTCTTTCTTTTTAAGGCTTTTACCCTCTTAAGTAAAGGTGATAATACATTCAATTTGAATATTTTGGCCATACAACTAGAACATACCTTACACAGACCTTTAGATAGTACAGTTATTAATAACTTTTATTTTTATTTCGATGTCATTTTTTTTCTCAAGGGAACTGGAGCACGGAAGTGACTATGTACTCTCTTTTCAATAAGATTCACTTTGATAATAGATGCGCAGCCAATTAGGGCAAGCACGGAGGTCAATCCTGTCAAAGAGCATTTGGGGACCGCAGTGTCACTAAATGGAAAGGACATGGGGAATTCCTGATTGCAATGAACCTGATGGTTGGTGTGTCAATTTTTCTGAAATTCCAGAACCCAATCTGGGCAACAGTTACACTAGTCTACCACCATAGCTCTTGGGATCAGAGCCCACAAGCAGCGACAACTCCCCCTGTTCCTGAACTGAAATAGTCATTCATGTTGTGTATCAACATAAAAAAAAAATTTATGGTTAGACCTGAGGGAGCCGCAATAGCTCAGAGGTTAGTGAACTGGACTACAAAGGACAAGGGGTAGGGTTTGATCCCAACCAACGGCTTCCGGGTTCACCCAGCCTTAAATGGGTACCGGATTTTTTTCTGGGAAAGTAAAGCAGCATGGGCGTAATACCGACCACATTACCCCAAAAATCATGTGATGAAGGTCTGTAAAATATAGGGTAACTAACACCATATTTCCCTATACGCCACTTGGCGTGACGGGGGGTACTTTACTTTTTATGGTTAGACCTATAAAAAAAAAATCGTGCCTTCAGCATTATTTAATGAAATATACATTGTGTAATAATGATGTTCAAGTTTGACCTCCCAATATTAGTTTTCTCCAATTTAAAGCTAAAACTATATCCAATAAATCACAAACATTTTGGAAGTGACTGAAAATGTTATTTGCTGATCTTTCGATATAATAAATTAATTAATCTAAAGATAAGCACAAATAAAGGAAAAAGAAATGCATATGAAGATAAGCACCAAATAAAAACAAAGTCAACAAAAGTAAAACCATTTTAGACATCACCAGCAACTGGTCTTGAGCCAAGAGTTGGGATTGGTGACGTCAGATTCATCTGCTCAATTCCTGGTGACAAGTCCCTTGTACAGCCTACACAACACAAGTGTAACAACAACCACAACATTCAAAATAATGATTATAAACAGGGTACTAAAGATGCATAGCTAATGGCAAGTGAAGAACAGAAATAAAACACTTGAAATATTTTCTTATAAAGAGCAATCCACCACCACCAGAATAAAAAAAATAAAATAACAATGAAAACGGCGCTCTTAAAACTAAAAATAAATAAAAAGCATACCATGATACTGAACATTCTTAAATTATTTTATTAAAATAAAAAAAAAATATATATATATATAAACCCAGAAGATAAGGGGGAAAAAAAAATCAATCCGATAAGACATTTAAAATGAATTTTACATGCATATGGTTGTTTAAACAAAAATCAAGCTAAAATGAGATACACATAACTTGAAATTCAAGAAAGACAGAATTATACAACAAAATGTATGGATTTAACAATGAAGACAATAACAAAAAATAAGTGTTACTAAAGAAACAGGTTAATATAAGAACAAAAAAAATTAATGCCACAGTGGGATAAATAAGCATAGTTTGAGAAGTGTTCAAAAAGAAAAAAAAACTTCAGATAAGTCCTAATTAAAATGAATCAATGTGTAAATTTATCATATAAATCAGCAGCTCTCAAAGTTGATCAGCATAATTCCCCACTCAACCATCTGTAGATCATCCCTTCCTTAGAGTTAACATAAAAATATTTGTATGCATGATTTATATTAGTAGACAGGTCCCCCTAATAAATTTGTTAACCACTGATTTAAATGATCTGCACCAGCATATTTTTTTTTAAATGATGGATTTGTGGTGAGGGGAAAAGGTTAGATTAAATTAAAAAAAAAACCTGATAAGATATAATAAACCTACCTGGCTGTTGTGTCTGAGTTGGTGGCAAAGCAAAACCTGGAGCTGGCTGCTGACCAAAGTACATGGGCTGACTGAACTGTTGGTACATTTGTCCCGAAGGATAGCCTGATGATACACCAGGATAAGCAGCCCCTGCTGGGCCAGGAGGAGGTTGTGATGACTGAACGGATCGAGATGAAATATATTAATGCAAACAATTTTAAAAAATAATCACACAAAAAAAATGTTATGCCAGATGTTCATCATCTGTATTAGCTACAGTATATCTGTCATCTTGATGAACTCACTCACTCACTCACTCTCTCTCTCACACACACTCACTAAAGAAAGTCTTTAACGACATCATGTTTAATAAAATTTTGTAGAATCACAAGATACAATATAAATTAATAATACACCATTAACACAGCTGAATACTAATACATTCAACTTCTGACCATACATTCTAGCTACAGAATAATGTAATGCCATAGTGACAAAATCTGTAGCAAATTACTACCAACCAAAACAGACCACAAGAAAAAGCATGCATTAAATGAGCCAAAAGCATCATACATACGATGACAGAATCAGTGCTGATAAAAGATCCATGTCACTTGTTCAGATCTCACAAACAACAAGGGACTAAAGGCAAACTTGGTATTCAATGAAATAAAGTCAGATGTTTTGGGCTGAAACTCCTTGAAATAGCTTCTTGTAAACCGCAACACAATATGGAACAATCAAAATGACTTTTTACACAACTTAACTCTTTCAGGACCAGAACAGGAATTTTCAGATTTGGACCAGGTTAATTTTCCTGTTTCCAGAAATTTTAACATATACCTTTTTCATTTGACTACTTCACACAATAATATAAATGTGGCATGTGTTATACATCATCGAAAGGGAAATGGATACAGAAAATGAAAATAGCAATATATTTATGATATGTGTTTTTTTAAAGGAATAAAATATTTTTTAAAATATAAAATATTCAAGGTAGATCATTTTTATTTGAAAATATTGTAATCCACTTACCCTTTTTCATGTTTATATGTGTTGCTATCCATTTGTCTTGAAATATTACACAACATAATCCAAATTCCTCCAAAGTACAGTTTATTTGATTAATTTATGTCCACAAATAACGAAATGATGTACATTTTTGTAAATGATCCCAGAATGAAAAATATTATAAATTTATGTGACGTCAGAACAATAATATTTACTAGTCAAGTTTATTATTTTTATTGACACAACTGGACTTATTATGTGTGATATGTCCCTAAAGTACCAGTTTCGTTATCAGAATAACTACCACGCGATTCCTCTGAGACACTGATAGTGCTGTAATAGAAGGCATCCACTAGCTAAACCTAAACCAGATCGTCTTACCTTTTTATCATAACTTTTACAAAAATTCCGACCCATCATCACAACAAAATTATTGTCCAAGTCTAAAAATTATGAAAACTATTTCTGAATCACTTGATAACAAGGTCTTGAAAATAGATCTAGCTTGTTCTGCTATATATCGTTTTGGTCTACCACAAGAAGTATCAACAGTGGGCGTGGTCATTATGTGACATATATTTGAGAAATAAACAATGAATATAAATAAAAAATGTTCCAACGTTAAAAACTTCGACCATGCCGGTATAAACAGAAAGATCAAGAGAGAGAACTCTCCTACTTCTGGAAATTAAGTATTGGTTGAAATAAAAACGAATCAAATATTCAGCTGCACCCGAAATAACCGATGTGTCGGTGAGTGGTTAGAACTGATCAATTTCATAGAACCGAGGTGTCGGATAATCTATCTATCTATCTATCTATTGACCTTTCGAGCCGTAACCGGCCCATAGGGCGTAGACCAAGATACACCTTCTCCTATATGAATTTTTGTTCTAGCAGTTTTCTTTTAAAGATATTTTATCAAATCTCGCCATCTGTCTCTGTTCTGTGCAAGCAGTTCTATCTCATTGATGGAGCCGATTCCTGCTGCTCTTGCCTCTCTCATCAATGTTCTTCTCAGTGTCTCCCTGGGTCTTCCTCTTTTTCTTTTACCTGTTGTTTCCCATATGAGGGCTTGCTTTGCTATTCGATTATTATCTCTTCTCATCACATGTCCAACGTATGATCATCGTCTTTTCTTTATTACTGAAGATATTAGTGGTTGATTGGCGATTTCTCTAATTTCCTCGTTTGTTTTGAATTCGTTCCATTGTCGGATAATAGTCCAGAAATAATATATGTATATATATATATACACACACACACACACACTGGTATTATAATCAAGAACTGCAAATACAATTTATAGACAGACAATTATGAAAAATATTACAGCTGTACAGATCCTAACAAACACATTTATTTTCCTCTGCAATGAACCAGTGCACATTTTTTTTTTTTTTGCGCTCGCCAGCTTTTACCTCTGACAAAGTCCCTAGAGACTAGGAAATAAATATTGCGTGTTAATCCTTTTTCCCTGGCAGCCATGTGCATATTCATATTCTTTTCTGTCCATGAGTAATTGATGTTTCAAGCCGGACCTCACTGCTGAGACCAGCTGTGCTTGCTGCAGAGAGAAATCATAAATAAAAATCCCAACCGGTGCAGCCAGGATTTGAACCCACAACTTATTTGTCTCAAGGCTGGCGTCTTGCCTCAAGACCAACCAGTGTGAATGAAAGTGGTGATCCTACTAAGGCCTGAGCAGCAAAGAATCCATATCCTCTGCTTGTTTAATGGAAAGGTAATTTCTAGTGTTTGTTCTAAACTGACCTATTATTGCACATTGATATATCTCTCAAGACAGAAAATTAGTGGCTTATACATGGATTTGTCAATACACAGATGGATCTGCACAGAAAGCAATAACGAATGGGGAGCAGGAGCATACATAGAATACCTAAAATAACATTAAGGATATGAATATAACAGCAACAGGAAAATATTGTTACAATTATAATGCAGAATTCCATGCAATAAAGATGACAATAAAAAAAGGACTGAACATTAATCTTGGCCCACAACCTCCTGTATTTCTGACAGATATGAGATCAGCACTCCAGGCACTAAAATCCAGAAAAATCACACCTGCAGACATTGATTGAACTCTGCAAGCATCACAAGGTTACACTGCAGTGGATCTCATCTCACTACAGATACTCTCTTAATACCAGGAAATAGAAAGCAGACCAGTTGGGACAGTTGGCAAACAACTAGACACACCAGTTATATACCATCAGAAGAAACAGATACATCAATAAAAAAAAACCCACTAACTCCAAATCACGATGCCTACCATAATATGAATAGATGGTAACAAACTATCATAAATACACCACAGGACACAACGGACTCCATAGTAACATGTATACAAAATTTAAGACTGGCATGTTAGTCACCCCATATTAATGAACACTTACTTCAAGACAGTATAGAATATAGCACATTGAAGAAAACGCATAGACATAACACTACTGGCAAAACTCTATGGGCATGTGCAAGAACTTCATTATTGATCCTTCTTGCGCACGCAGTTAGACGTCGCACAAGGACTTGTCATGTTTTTCGCCACCCATCTCTAATGTGGGCGAAATGTTCGATCTTATCTAATGAATCTACCAGCTTTGCTTCTCTTATAAATCTTTTTAGTGTCTCTTTAGGTTTTCCTCTTTTTCTGTATCCTGATGTTTCCCATAGGAGAGCCTGTTTTGGAATTCTGTCTCTTATCACATATCCGACATATGTCCATCTTCTTTCCTTAATTGTAGATGAGATCTTTAGTTGCTTGGCCATTTCTTTTATTTTGATATTAGTCTTGAATTCATCCCATTGCACACAGTGTTTTTCTTAGGCAATTGTCTTAAAAAAAAAAATAAGCAAAATTTATACCAAAAATGACATTGTAGATATAAACAATATGTCAGGTGAATGAAAGATTAATAGATTATAGTAGCAAGGTATGCTACATTCAACCATAGACATTAGCCCTTTTATTATGGTCATAAGACAATTAACAACCCAGCTCTAATATTGTTTTACCTTAACAATAGCAGGGTCCAGTGGGACGCCTTCAGTTGGTTGTGGCTTTGGAGGCTCACAAACATGCAGATCTTTAATGTCATGGCCACGAAATATAATGAATTCAAAGATTTCATTTCTAGGTGGCAAAGGTCTGTCTGTTGGTCGATCCTCTGTGCCAAAAGATCGTACTGAGGAAAACAAAATTAAAAACTGAAGACATACAGTAACGATTTATAGAAAAATATGAATTGTACAAGGGAGCGAAGGACAAGAAGTAACTATTGGTGTGCAGTATGTTGCAGCAATTTTAGGCAGAGATGTCCACAGTTTAGCACATACTCATTAAAATTGACATTTCATCGACGTAGTTTCATATTGTGACACCATACACAAAATGTATTGTCTAGCTATAAAGTAAATATGTAAGCATGAATGATAATTTAGTAGAAAATGGTTGCAACTAAAAGATCAAAGATTGGCAAATGTGATAGTTTCGACAGGTGTAATAATAAACTTTAAAACACAAAAGTTTATTAAATTTTAAGATACTTTTTCTTATCGGTATCATCACGTGCCATACCGGATGGCGCAGGCAATCATGTCCTTCCACAATCTTCTATCCACAGTGCATCATATCAGTTCTGTTGACTTTTTATTGCCATGACACCAAGATATTCAGTATTTTCTCTCTTTGTCATCCACGATCTCTTTCCATCTATTTTGCCAGTTGTAACCAAGTATTCCAACTTTTTCCTCTTCTCATGATGTGCCCGAAAAATGTTGATTGCTTCTTTCTGATGTTTTTTAAGAGCTCCCTTTTTGTGTTGGCCTCTTAGAGTATTTCCTCATTGGTCTTTTTAGCTGTGCAGGGAACTTTCAACATCCTTCTGAGAAATCCCATCTCTGTGGCCTCTAATCGTCTTTTTATTTGTTTATCTACAGTCCACGATTCGCTTCTGTAGGTCAGAATTGGTTCTATATAGCACCGATGAACTCTTTCTCATTTCTATTGACATAGATTTGTTGCATAAGATATTTTTCATTTTCTGAAATGCTATTTTGGCCTGAGCTATTCGGCTTTTTTTTTTTTATTTCTGTGGCGCATCCTCCATCTGATGTTATTATTGTGCCCAAGTATTTGATGTGTTGTACTTGTTTCAGATTTGTCCGGTTTATTTTATGCTGCATGACGGTGATGATTGTTCCTTTGATATGACCATTACTTGTTTTCTTACTATTCAGACTGAGGCACTTTTTGTTGCTTTCTTTTACAATTATGTCTATCATTTCTTGTAGTTCATTCTGTTTCTGCTATTAAGACTGTGTCATCCACATATCACAAATTATTTATGTTGTGACCGTTGACTTCAATTCCTTTTTTGTCTACTATTGATATCATAATATGTTCGCTACAAAGTGAATACAAATCTGGCGACAGAACACAGCCTTGTCTGACTCCTTGTTTTATTTGGTTGCTAATTCGTATAGTTGCTGTTTGTTGCCAGTACATGTTTCTTATGATTTGCAGATCCTTGCCGTCAATGTTTAATTTCTGCAGCATATTTATTATTTCCACATGCTTCGCTTTGTCAAATGGTTTTGTGCAGTCTATAAAGCACATATATAGATCTTTCTTTACCTCTATGGATATTTCTATCAATGTTCTTAAGATGTATATTGCATTATTGTTTCGTATATTCAATTCGAAATGCATTATTCTAAAACAATGTGTATTTTTATCTTTTTGGAAAGACACATATGAGCGATTTGACTAAAGTATAAGTGACAAACAGGTGTGAACAAAGTATAAGTAATAAAGTGAATTAAACACACTTTGCATAAGCTCTTCCGTAATATCCTTTACATATCTTCTCAGTCTCAACTTTGATGAAGGGCCCATTTATAGATGCCAGTATTTTCCATACAAATAATCTAAGGTATGCTGAAGATACAGTCTGAATTGCCAAGAGTGAAAATGAGTTACAGGAAATGTGAGACAGTGAAGGAAGGCAAAAATAAAGGACTCAGCCTTAATAGTAAAAAGACAGAAGTAATGTTAGCAACAATGAAAAAGACTTCATCGCAATTCACAATAAAGACAAGTGGAACAATATCAAAACAGGTAAATGAATTTAAATATCGAAACAATGTTAACCTCAGACTGTAGATTTACAACAGAGGTGAGATGCAGAATAGCTCAGGCAAAAGCAGCTTTCCAAAAAATGAGTAAGATACTGTGCAATCCATTTTTGACAATAGAATCATGAGTTCTTAAATGTTATGTAGAGCCAGTCTTAACATGGATGTGAATCATGGACAATAGGACATAAGAAAATCACCGGAAGCTATAGAATTGTGGTTTCACAGAAGAATGTTGAGAATACCTTGGATAGCTATAAGAAAAGTAATGAAAACTTTCTGAAAGAGGCCAAAGCAAAAAGAGAGCTAATTTCCAATATTAGGAAGAAACAATCATCATTTTTTGGCCATGTGGAATATATTGTAACATCTGAAAAAATCGAGGGAAGAAGAGACAGAGGGAGGCAAAGAGAAAAGATACCAGACAGCTTAAGAGAAAGGCTTGGCAGAAGGTCAACAACAGAAATGATAACTATTGAGATTGAAAGTTGTGGAGACACATGATCACCTATGCCAGCAGGCTTGGTACTTGATAATGATTTTCCATAAATAAATTTTCTTGCTTCCCAGTCAGAAAAACAGTACTGTTGTTAGGATCATCATCACTGCATGAATCCATATATACTTTCCCTCCCTCAAGAAAATCAGAGAACCATTATAATTACACATTTATAAGTGCACCATTTCCATAGCATGGATCCATGATGTGGGTTGGTTTTTGCTGACAATATTGCCCAGACAGCAGCCAAATTTATGACCAACTACTCTTCTTGATCTTAAATGCGTGTAAATGCACAAGGGACAGGGATCTGTTAATTGCTGTTACCCGAAAAGGCTAGATATAGTATCTCATTCATCATCAAATACCGGGCCTGCTAGTGTAGGTGATCATGTCTCTTCACAACTTTTGATCTCGACAGTTATTGATCATTTCTGTTGTTGACTTTCTGCCAGGCTATTCTTTTAAGCGGTCCTGTATCTTTTCTCTTTGCTTCCCTCTATCTCTTCGTCCCTCATTTTTCCCAGTTGTTACAATATATTCCAGCTGTTCCCTTCTCATTCTACCTATCTATCTATTGATCTTTCGAGCCATAGCAAGCCCATAGGGCGTAGTCCAAGATACTCCTCTTATCTGAATTTCCGTTCTAGCAGTTTAAAATTCTTTTAAAGATATTTTATCAAATCTCGCCATTTGTCTCTGTTCTGTGCAAGCAGCTCTATCTCATTGAGGGAGCTGATTCCTGCTGCCCCTTCTCATTACATGATTACATGGCCAAAAAATGTTTGTCTTTTCCTAATATTGGAAATTAGCTCTCTTTTTGCTTTGGCTCTTTCAGAACATTTTAATTACTCTTCTTAGCTGTCCATGGTATTCTCAAAATTCTGTAAAACCACATTTCTACAAACTCCAGTGATTTCCTTGTCTGTTGTCCATGATTCAAATCCATATGTTAAGACTGGCTCTACATAATATTTAAGAACTCTTTTTCTTGTTCCTATGAAAATTGGATTGCACAGCATTTTCCTCATACTTTGGAAAGCTGCTTTTGCCTGAGCATTCTACATATCACCTCTGTTGTACATATTTCTGTCTGAGGTTAACAAAGTTCCCAAATACTCAATTTCATTTGCCTGTTTTAATATTGCTCCACTTGTTTTTATCTTGCACTGAGGTGATGTCTTTTTCTTTGTTGACACCATTACTTCTGTCTTTTTGCTATTAACACCTTTTGTCCTTTATTTTGGCTTTCTTTTACCCTAATGTCCAACATTTCTTGTAACTCATTTTCACTCTTAGTGATTAAATTAAGACTGTATCATTAGTATACCTTAGTTTATTTATACTATGACTTCCGATTGTTATTCCAGGCATGCCCCTTATGGATCTTTAAAAAATCTCACTATACATATTAAACAAATCTGGTAACAACACACAACCTTGCCTAACACCCTGTTTTATTTGTTGAAACATTCCCAATTGATTTCCATCTCTTATGGCCACTGTCTGTTGCCAGTACATGTTCATTATTCTTAGATCTTTGCTGTCTGTGTTTATGCTTTCTAAAATTTTGATTATTTCTTGGTGCTTTACTTTGTCAAATGCTTTGGTATAAACTATGAAACATAGGTACAGATCTACTTACACCTCTATGGCTCTAACTGCTAAGTCAATTTCTTCAATTTCACACCATTTAAGTTCATGTAATTTTATATGGATATATTAAGAATCAGTGCCCATTTGCACATAAGTATGTGAAATCTTTGTGATAGTTAGCTTCTTAATTATAACACCATTTAAAGCTAAATCCATGTAAATGTATATTTTGATTTAGCATTCATTTGTACATACATAAGCTTGCAAAATTTCTAGGCGACCTGTGATGTAATGATTTTATTGGCAGTTAAACGACCATACAACCGTTTGACTTTTTTAAAAAAAATACTATATGCCATTACTAGCATGTCAATTGAGCACTTTCTTAGTCTATGGAAGGGTCATAACCTTGTGTTTCACATTTTATCAGCTGATATGACTAAATCATTAAAATAAAATTAAGTTTATAAATAACTGACATACATTCATGAATTATTTTCAAATTATTTAAGTCAAAGGCTATCTAGTTATGTTTTTTCCCCAAAATTATATTAAAGTAAAGTGACTACATGTGGTGATGTAGTCTTTCAACTATTTCTTTATCAATCATGTGCATCTCTTGAGAAAAATTACAAATAATAAATAACTTGTTACATTGTAGACTATAGATAGATTTTTTCAATTATAAAAAAAAAATAAAGTATTTTATTATATTATTAACTGATTCAAAGTGTAATCATCATCAAGAACCAAAGCATGCTGGCATAGGCAATCATGTCTCTCCACAAGAGATTATGTGGAATAACATAAAATCCATTGTCTGAAGCTGTCTGGTTATCTTTTATGTTTTCTTTCCTGTGTATCTCTTAGTCCCTCAAATTTTCCAGCTGCTCCCTTCTCATTGACTGCATGGCCAAAAAATGATTGTTAATCAAGTTAATCCTCCTAATTTTGGAAATTAGCTATCTTTTTGCTTTGGCCTTTTTAATTACTCTCCATGGTATTCCAAAGTGTAATAGCAATTACTTGCTGATTTTTG
Source organism: Megaustenia siamemsis (assembly GCA_032433765.1). Classification (NCBI taxonomy): domain Eukaryota; kingdom Metazoa; phylum Mollusca; class Gastropoda; order Stylommatophora; family Ariophantidae; genus Megaustenia; species Megaustenia siamemsis. The sequence continues at coordinate 23,772,897 of JAVIAB010000106.1, forward strand.
TCTGAGCACTTTGAGGACACTTGACTCAGTCAATATTACCAAAAATAGTATTTTGACACTCAAATTTTATTTCACCGGCATTCTATATATTTAAAAAAAAAAAAAATTAAAATGAATGAATAGTCAAATAGTGAACTAGTTCAAACTTACAAACTAAGTCACTAGCTAGTCCTAGTGCCATGACACTCAGTTTTTGGACTGTCAGTGTGAGTGTTGTGTCTAAGACAGTAGTCTGTCTAAAGTGTCTTATCCATGTCTAGAAATGACTTCTTTAGTAAAGAGTAAAAAAAAAAGTGTCTTCCTTTGCTTAGTTCACTGCCATTGCTCTCTCTTTTAAGTTTTTAACCCAAAGGTGTGATAAGTACTAAGTATCAGTCAGTTGAGTTATTTAGCCAGCAGTTTGAGTTACTCAGTTACTGCTGCAGTTGACTGACAAGAGTTACTTGTTACTAGTGAGTAGTAAAAGTAAGACATTACAGTAGGTCAGTCATTACAGTATCAGTAGAGTAAATTATTGACTTGGGACATTTGATTGTAATCATAATCATAATGAAATGATACTGTAAAAAATGTATGTCATAAAATGATAAATCATTATTATTTTATGGGAATATATGTAAAAGAAAAAAAAGGTATATTATTTCAACAAGTCACAAAGTAAGCCCAATATAAACAACAAGATGGAAATTCACAAGGATAAAAAAAAAATAATTTAAAAAAAAAGATAATAGGTGGTGCAGGGCAGAGTGTGGATAAAAGTTAAAACTCGTAAATAAATACTTCTTACCTTAAATTAATAAAAATAAATAGTAAAATACCCGTTAAATTTGCAATTATTAATTTAACAGTTTAAACAGATTATTCCGATGAAATGCAGACAAATTGAATGATTTATTATATTTTATTGCTAGTGTTTAGCTTCTTACAGACAGTGGTATCCAAACATCAACAATACAATGTTACTGTTGTAAAGAAGTATGCAAACCTTTAGCTAACGCTACAGTTGCTTCATTTGGGTCGATCGTGTAGAGGGTGCCTTCATATCGAATTTCTGCCTTAGATATCAAACTTATTTTACTTCCAAGATATGGGACTCCAGTGGGTGCAGAAACCCCTGCTTGTCCTGGAACGCCCTGACCCTGGCTCATGACGGATTTGCCTGAACACTTAGCCTCACAAGCGATGTCGGCGGATAGTTTAATGACAACTTTTCTTAAATTTCAAAAGATGGCGATCATTTTAGATTGTTTTAAACCGGATGTATAGATGGCGCGGATGTTGCTATCCCACAGTTCTCTTTTGTGAGCATGCGCAGTACCATTTGATTGGCAGTCTAAGGAAATGGCGGACCAAGGGTCGATAGATGATCTACTCTCAAAAGAAATTGACCAAAACAAAGTGACAGCGTTAGTAGGGTCACTCGAATCACAACTAGCATCTTCTACAGGCAAGGAATCTCACAAAATAGTTTTAGGGTCTTCGTTTAATAACAATCATATCGGTGGAAATGCTTCTGTGGTTAGTGTACATAATATAGAACAGACTGTTGTCAATGTGCAGGCCTTGCGACGCAGTCCCAAGTGATATCTTCCAATAAAGCTATCTCTAACAATAGTTCTTCAGTTGTGAATTCGTCAGTTAAAGGTAATGTTAGTAATCCCCAAATAATTGGTATATCTTCCATCATAAATGCAAGCTCTCAAAATAGAACAAATTCAGTGAATTCTAACATAACAACTTCTGTTTCAAACACAAATGCAGCAATACCTTTAGTATCTAAGTCTGTAAGTTCCCCTTCTATAAGAATAGTAGCAAATAATTCAAAGCCCCAGAACTCTGTATCTCATACTCCAATTCCGGGTTCAAACACACAGTTTTTCAACAGTACTTCTTTGCCTCAGGGTGCAACTATGGTAAGACCACCACATCCTCTGACTAGAGTAAATATTACAAGTTCATCTGGTGCAAGCACAGCCATACATAATTTAGCCACAATTGCAGCTGAACAGAAGCCGCTAACAGTGTTACCTAATGGCAGTACACATTTACAAAATGTGCAGAATAAGGATGGGTCTGTGATACCTCAACATATTATTGTAAAGAATGACACAAATCATGTTGGTGTGAAACGGGAGCTAGGCACTCTAGTGAAAAGTGTTATTCCAATGCCAAATTCTGTGATACAAGGATTGTCTCAAGTTGTTCGGCAGCCTACTCCAATAATAACCAGCGGGTCTCAACAAATTATTAAAGCAGTCACCAGTGGTAGCAATCCTAGTGTTGTGACTGTTCGAGCGCCAACACCAATCTCACAGCAGCATGTAGTTGTGCGGGCAACTGTTGCTACTACTTTAGCAAATTCTTCTCCAGCTGTTCAAGTGGTAAATACATCATCTGCAGGCACCCCAGCAACAATAAGACCTGCTGTTGCTCAACAAATTAGACCAGGACAAATACGTATCCAGCAACCCAACTTGGCTCCAAGGCAGCAAACAGCGCAAACAGTAAGTTTTATATCTGTTGCTAGTGTTTGCAAGGTAATGAAAAAGCTTCTTTTAATTAAAATACAAGTATTAACCTCTTAGTTACAATACATAAGATAAACCATATGCATTTTTATCATTAGAATTTTATCTATTAACCTCTCAAGCTGTTTCTGGCCCATTGTGGATAGACCATGACACCTTTTCTAAATTTTCTTCCTAGCAGTCTCAATCCTTGCAAAAAACATTTATCAAATCTTGCCATTTATCTCTGTTCTGTTCTGTGCAAGCATCTCAATCTCATTGAGGGAGTCATTAGAATTAGAGCTATTAGAAAAGTATACATTTTTAAATGAAAACATTTCCTTTATTCTGTTTATTACAGTTTTAAACAGTCGTAACGTTTACCATCCACAATATATTTACAAATATGTATTTTAAAATTTACACAGGTTAAGGTATTCCTATAGTATATTGTGAAGGTGTTTTGACCTCACATTCATATAACCTCATAATTTTGAGGTCAGTTTAGGCCAGTGTTCACTGTCTTAGTTATTACCTACCCCTGGCTCTAAAGCTGGTACTGATTTTTTTCTCTAGTTTGTTTCACCTGGACAGTGTTAAGTGTTCTTTCAGAAGAAAACAAAATTCATTGGCTACTGAAGCCAAGTCCAATACTCTACCACTATGCTGTTTCCAGTATAAGATAAGTAGTAATAAAATCAGTTTTATGATTATAAAATTAGCAAAAGAGGAATTAATATTAACTAAACATTTCTTATACTAAGGCCCAGTCATATATTTTGATTCTTCCCAAATCTTAAAGTTGTTATAATTTTATATATAATGGCTATTTTATTTTTTATAGTTGATTTTTATTTACATTCAGTTTTGCACTTTTAGTGATATGTTATATTGTGGCATTGAATTTCCTCTATTTTGTTTCTTTTGAATTCTGTTGTGGGAGTTAGAATTCTATGCAGACTTGTTTATGATGTGAACTATTTTTGCCAGTTCTGTGGTGTTGAATAAATAAAATACATCAACATCAATCAAATCAAACCCTTTACACCTTTTTTTTAGAGCATGGGCCACAGGCATGATCTTAATCTTTCCCTATTCTTTGACATTTTCTCCAGATCCTTCCAGCCAAGGCCAATTCTCTAGACTAGAGGGTTTCCATGACTTATCTTCTTAATGTATTCCTGGACTTTCCTTGTTTTCTCTCTCCATGTTAGTTCTCCATGACAATTGAATAAATACAGCATACAGTTAACATTTAGAAATCATATGAAGTGCTTACATAACAAGACCTCTGGTATAAAAACTATATCTGAAAATGTGACAGTTCATTAATTGGGTCCATATATTACACTGTTCATATAGTTCATAAAGTATTAAATGAGTCAAATATCACTCACTGATTTAATGCAAAATACTATAAGTTTTGAGCAAAATTAATTTACAAACTTAAGAATACATTGAAAAATACTTACTTTATTGGAAATATTTGTCAACGTTTATAATGTTATGAAGTGGATAGTGATTTGATTTGTAATAATGATCACGTAACATCACATTTTAGATATAATTTCTGGTAGAAAAATTCTGATTGTGTGTATCATATGCATCAAATATTATATATGCAAGGGAACATGCAAATAACTGCAGTGCTGCAGTAAATCTGGTAGCAAGAGCAAGTAGTCGGGTGTAACGTACACTCCTACAAGGTATGGTGACAGCTTTACAAAAAAGGAACACAACAAAATATTGACGTTTCGGCCTACATGTGGCCTTCTTCAGAAAACGAGAACAACACAGGAAAACAAAATAAAGATAAACTTTACTACATCTAGAGTGAGCTGAATAGGTAAATCAAGGAGAAATAAAAAGAGGGATAAGAGATGAAAGGGAGATGTGCTACATATTGGAGGATAAAAATTGATAATATGTAAAAATTAGTAAGCTAAAATATATATAAAATGAAACCGAGACTTAACTAGGGCAAGATCCAAAAGCTTCCAGCGAGTAGATGACTGTGAGTCAAATGGGATGAGACACAAGACGGAGGAAGGGAGAAATCAGTCACATAATTAAATGAAAAGTTGGATGAGATTGGAAGGTGATAGAATGAAGTGTGAGATGCAGTAAAGTTACACAGGTAACAGCAAAAGATGAGAAATGTGTGCTATAAAGTGAAAACGAGCAAACAAAGCCAGATGTGACTAAGGAAACAAGGAGATATATGAGGCAAGTTACTAAATATGGATTATGATTACTGTGGAAAGGTGCCAACATACTACCAGATATGTAATATAGACCCTGAATATCGCCTTTGGAGATCACGTCAGAATGTAAGGGGCCAAAACAGGAGCAGGGGAGGGAAGAAAAGAGAGGAGGGTAAATCAGAAGGGAGATAGGAATGAAAGAAGGAAAGGAGAGAGAGAGGGATAATAGATTACCTGTCAGAAAGGGATACATTGATGCCCCGTGGGGTGAGGCAACTCATACAGGCGATCAGACGATTCTCTAAGGTGAATCAGCTATGGCTGTCAGAGGTACCTGACAACAGGCCAGTAACTTGGACATCCGCCTTACCCTGATGGCCCTTAGAGTTGAAGTGGGATGCTATTAGGGTGCCTTCATCTCGAGTGATATCTTATAGATGTTCCCGGCATCTATTTCTGAGGTGGCATCCTGATTTGCTTATGTAGGTCATCTTACATTGCTTACATATGATGGCATAAATAATGTGTGATGTACAAATGAATTCTTCACTGATCTCAAAAGGACCATTGAGGAAGAGAACCGTATCCTTCCATCATATATGCAACTTTGATCTATATTATCATTTATAAATTATTGTATGTAAACTATGTTCTATTATTTGTGATATTAACTTCTAATGATCATCTTGTTCCCTTAGGAAAAACCCATTATTGTTCTTCTTGGACGTTACTGTACTGCTAATTCTTGCAGGCCCTGTGCAGTTTTAAAACCTATGACTGACCATTCTATTCTGATGTTCGGCAAAGTCTTTTTTTGTGTGGGTCTTTTTCTTTTGTCTAATATCTGAGTGTTTACGTGGATATTCTGTTATTTTTTCATTCTGAGTGCATGTTCGATATATGTCCAACTCCATTCTTAATAACATTTTAGATCTTCACTTGATCTCTTTATGTTGATTCAATTTGGTTTGAATATTTTTATATTTAGCAGTCTTCAAAAGTATTTGTTTTCAATGGTATTCAGTTCATCCTCAGGTCACATGCACTTTGCAGAACGTTCTTTGAGTTTCACCTGTTTGCTTAGTGTTTTGGACTTCCAGATGTTTGTTTATTTGTTAAATGCATTGGAAGCTAAAGTGGTGCTTGTTGTGCTTTATTTTAATGTGCCATCATTTTGTGACTTGTTTTGTTGTTCACTCAGATGTGCATCTGCAATGATGTCTTTAAGAGCTCATGTGTAGAACTCTAAAGTTTTGTATATAATATAGTTCTGTTTGACCAGTATGCATCTCTTAGAGCATTGTATTGGCTGCTGTAGGAAGAGGTTAATAGATATATCTGTAGAGTACCAAGATATACAAACATTGATGAAGAAATAACTACAATTGTATTTTTGTAAAGATAATTTTGGTTTTATGTTAATTTATTTGGCTACGAAATATCTGCCTATCTGTCTAGCTATCTACTGAAGCATTGCAATATTTCTACAATGTCATTTCTTATTTAAATTTTACTGTTTTTGGTAGTTCATGCAGTGGTCTTGCTTTTGCCCGTAGTGTTGTATCTATAGGCCAGTGGTTTTCCTCAGTGTGCTAAATTAAAGTGGGCATATAATGATAACTTGTTCACATCTATTCATATTATATGTGTCTTGAATTGGGGCTTAGAGTCTTCTGATTGATTTGATTATTTGTTTCTTCTCATGGTATGTAACTGGTATATCTGGTTGTTTGCCTGCTGCGCCTCCCTTCGCCAGCTGTGCTGCTTTCTTGTTTCATAGGATCCACTTCAGGGTGACCCAGTGGTGCTTGCAGAATTCAGTCAATAAGGTCTGCAGATGTGGTAATTTACTTCATTGTGGTACCTGTACTGTTCAGTTTTTCTATTGCCAACTTTACTGTTTGGATTTTTGCATGGCAATTATAACACTATTCCCCTATAGCTATACTATTCATATCTTTAGTGTTACTTGGGTATTCTATATATGCTCCTGCTTTCTCTGCTCATCCATCTGTGTATACAAAAACCTGGAGATCTTGTGGATATTCTTCATCCAAGTACCTGAGAGTGGTCACTTTACAATTATACTGTTCTATTCCTTCTTGTTAAAGAATATCTTTCAATGGTGAAAGTTGCAGATATGGAGCTTATGTGCATATATAGCCCAGGGAACACCAGTGTGCATGGTAATGAGCACACACATTGTTTTGCTTGGAGGGCCCAAATACAGTGAATATCGAACTATTGCAAGTTGGATTTACTCATGTCTGTTAGACATATCTTATTGAAAAATAAAATGGGAGACTGATGCTCACATACATTGATTGAGGAGGGATCAGGGTTTAAGGCTGAGTGATGGAAGAACAAGTACTCTCTGTAGATGGAAATGAACTCACAGTCAGTACTTAACATGAAAGATCAGTGTAGCAGATATGAGAATATTGTGACTGTTGCGATGCTGTGTCTTTAAACCAAACCAAATCTCTCAAACTGATACTTAGTTAAATCTCTATGGCAAGTATGTTTTGTTGATGTGTACTTTCATCTTTTGATTATCAGTATTAGCATTATTAGCTGGTTATAGTAAAAGGTGTGTTTTCTCAGTGTGCCAACAGCAATTGACTTCACATTTTGAAAAGTTGTTTGTAATCTGTGTTGAGTTGATTGGTTATTGATCCATCACCATTGTCCCTGTCTTTTGACTCAATGCTGCATTGGTGTTTTCTGCATTAGAGTGGCCTGATTTTCTATTCATCCAGATCAGGGACCAAATAAGTGATTGGTACATGAATATGGGATATGTCAAATAAACTGCTACCGTTTGCTCCAAGATATAATTTTGCCAGGCAGGGGTCTCTGTTTACTTGTAACAAGTAGCTTTATGGTTACTTCAACTTTTTATCAGACTCCGGACAATCAGTCTATCAACCCTTTAATCTTCTTCTGGGAACATCGGCTATGGATAAGGTCTTTCCATCAATCCATATTCCAGGCATTTAACCATGTAAAGGGTTGTCACATCTGTGATGAGTTTATAAAAGAAAAATAGGGGTGAATTTTGCCTCCTCATCTTCAGTTCTGTGTAGTACAATTCTGGTTACTATCTGCAAAGTGATTATATAGGACACTGATTTGACATTTCTATAACATGATAAATTCATCAAGTACCATGCCTGTTGGCGTAGGTGATCATGCCTCTCCACAACTTTCGATCTCGACAGTTATTTATCATTTCCATTGTTGACCTTCTGCCAAGCCATTCTCTTCAGCTGTCTCTTATTTTTTCTCTTTGCTTCCCTCTATCTCTTCGTCCCTCAATTTTTCCAGTTGTTACAACATATTCCAGTTGTTCTCTTCTCATAACATGGCCAAAAAATGATGATTGTTTCTTCCTATTATTGGAAATTAGCTCTCTTTTTGCTTTGACCTCTCACAGAACATCTTCATTGCTCTTCTTAGCTGTCCATGGTACTCTCAACATTCTTCTGTAAAACCACATTTCTACAGACTCCTGTGATTTTCTTGTCTGTTGTCCTATTGTCCATGATTCGCATCCATATGTTAAGACTGGCTCTACATAACATTTAAGAACTCTTTTTCTTGTTTCTATTGTCAAAATTGGATTGCACAGTATCTTCCAAATTAATATATAATAAATAAATTCAAGAAAAATGTAATGGAATATGTGTATTAAATTGATAGTTGTTTAGCACCACAAATAATATGTGTTTTTGCATTTGGTATTTTAACAATGTTTACAGGCAGTGAATGATTAATTTCAATTGTTTGTTTTGCTATTCTCAGCAGAACACTTTCACCATACCACAGGGAACTCTTCTGATGCGCAATGAAAGTGGGCAATTTGTACTGGTTTCAGCTCCCCAGACAGCTCTTCAACAGACCCCTAGCAGCAACAGAGTCATTACCACAATGGCTACCAGTGGCTACAGAATACAGAATGTTAGGCTAATTTCATATTTTATTTAATTTGTGAAATTAATAGTACAAAATGGAGATTTGTGTTAATTAAAGTGGTGAGTTTTGGAGAAAGGTTTATGGGGCTAGTGAAAGCTGGACTTTGATTTATAAAGTGAATGTTCCGACCGACGTTTAACTATGTGGGACAGGAACAATTAAACCAGAATGTACACTGCAAGATTGCACTGTGTATGTTGACCATTACAAATGAAAAAGCAGAGCTGAAAAAAGGCAGTATTTGAAGGTTGTTTTTTTTTTTAAAACTATGTCTTACATCAAGAATGCAAACTCTACATTAAAGTATGTTGTGTCAAACAAACCCAACATTTGACCACAGGAATAGAAGACAAACATTTGTATGTTCATTGAGGACACAACAAGCCTTCAATAAACATTGTGAAAGCACTAAGGCCCAAGGGCTGACCACGAAAAAGATGGATCAACAGAATATTTGAAACACCAGGAAACAACAGTAGCAGAGGCGAACAGAAGAGCAAAAGACCACAAATTATATCTCCCCTCGACGCTCAAAAGAGCAAGGAAAGAAGAAGAAGAATTGAGGACACAACAGATTTGAATAACAAACATTGCCTCCTGTAGATCAAAGAGTAAGAGTTGATGAAACATGCTCTATATTGAGGGAAGAGGGTACATGTCAAATATTATAATAAATATCAAGATCCCCTTATCAAAACTATCTAGAACACACCAAGCAACTGCCAATCAGAGGACTCCAGTGGAAAGATGAAACAGACATACCAAGGCAACTTACTGGATCACAATGGAAACTGCAGTGGCTCAAAGTGGAGGAATTTTGTTGTTGCCCTGACCTATGCATTTTGTTGTTGTTGACCTATACTCTCTCTCTCTCTCTCTCTTCATCTACCCGATGAAACTAAAGGAGTTGATTGTCCCCTTCATTTGTTCTTAAAAGGACGTTATGTGGGCATAAATGCATTCTGGTTTCCCAGTCATATAGTTTAGTTACTCCAATGTAAAATCAGTACTATTATATGGCTGTGGAACATGGAGAACAACAAAAATGACAATCACGAAGATAAACACCTTCATTGGATGCTTGCACAGAATAAAGGGATGGAAATGGCAGAACAAAATGACTAACTTAGAACTATGGGAAAGTACCAGTCCAACACCAGTGTTCTGAAATGTCTTCTGCACTATGGATATGGACGATGTATTGAGTGTAGATATGCTGCTGTAAATGATGCAGAACCTGTTCATATAAAAAAAATTATGACATTTTGATATATTTTTATCATCCAGAAAACATCTTTTGTTTATTATTGATTGGCAGGTTATGTTATATATTAGTTAAGTGAATGGTATCAAATCATCTACATATTTCTGTTCAATAGTACTTTTATTGTCATAGTAATGGGGAGGGGATGTTTTCCTCCACATTTCAGGCGTATAAAGTACATAGTGTTGGTGCCTGTATTTTTCAATGACCAATGGCATATTTTTTAATGGGTGATGTTGTTGATAACACCTGATCACCCTACTTTCTCAGAAAAAAAAAAATTCAATATCTATTTAAGGCTGGGGATCCTAGAAGCTGTCTAAGGAGATTGAACCCAACCTTTTGTTATTAATAGTCCACTTCACTAACCGTTGAGCTACCATAGCTCCCATTTTTATGGCCTTAGTTCTTCTCAATTTTTAACAAATAAATAGCTGTAGAATGTCTAAAGGTTGTCATATTGAATTATATTTTGAATTGATGTTTCAGCCACTCACAACACAAGCACAAGTACGTGCTTCAGGGAACGGCCAGACCGTTGTTACAATCCAACCCCAGGGACAGCCACAGCAGCAGCCACTACAGGGCCAGGCCATATCTACAGTGGTCCCTACCACAAATCTACAGCAGCAACAGGTCCCGGCCTTGGCCATCACTAGCCAGTCAACCCTGACTATTGGTCAACCATCCCCAGTTACAGTGACCAGCGGAATCACTGCATCATCTGTAGAGATGAGTGAGTTTACTTGTTTTATTGTACATGGAACTGATTCAACTGTGCTTAAGTCCTTTTTTCTAGAGATGAAAATGAGTTTGAAAATAGATGGTTCCAGTATCTCGGTGATCCATAGAACATATGTAAATGTATCATCATAGCGAGATTCATGGGAAGACTCAACCTTGTGAGTATAGGAAAATTAGATCTACAGAAATCCACCTTTTGTCATCCTTTCGTTCCACAGGTCATGCCCCCTCCTATTCTAAATTTTGAGTTTCTGCTAGAGGAAGAGGTAGTAGAAAAGAAATATTAGGTTAGAAAAAATAAAAAATGGATGTCCTCTCAGCATGGTTGATTGTTGATTCTACATTCCATGGGCATCTACCTTTCTGCACAATGCCATATATTTATCACTTTCAATCTGATTTTTTCCCACTTTGGTGTGGAGCCAGTACAAAAGGACCAAGAAGTGCTATGTAGACTGATATTTTCGGGAAATATATTCAATTTCTCATCCTGGGCTAATATTTCTCTCTGTCCATCCTTTTCCATCTTATACCAGTTTTTAACTATTCTCCATGTATACTTTATAACTGAGATCACAAAACTGGACAAACAAGCAGTTGCTTGGCTGCTTTCAGCATCTAACAAAATGTATACAGATGATTTTAGTTGCATGTGAGTTGTGCTCACATCTAGTTTGCCCTTGCCGCTTGTCATTCCTACTTATTTAACATTGAATTCCATATTGTTACAGCCTCATCACTAATAGTTGTGTTGATTTTCAGCAGATATTCATAGATTCTTGTGCTTGTTTCTCAAGTGCACCTGATGGCAGCCTAATAGTTTTTTAACTGTCATGAATCCTCACTTCATCTGGATTGTGTCTTAATATTATATAACTGCAAAGGTGTAGCCATACATTTTCTCGTTTTCTTATAATATATTCCACAGCTTATTATATCTCGCCATACATTCTGGGCAAGCCTCTCATCAAAGGATGGACGCTGTTGTGACCTCTTGCCTCAGTGTTCTTCATTGTATTTCTCTAGGTCGGCCTCTTTTTTTTGTTTGCAGTTTCCCATTTGAGAGCTTGCTTTACTGTTCTCTTGTTGTCTCATTTTATCATATGGCTGACATATGCCCACCTTCTTTTCTTAATCTTAGATGATATTGTTGGATGCATGGCAATTTTTAACATATCTTTTACTTTTCTGCACAGGTCTTGAATATTATTTTCATGCGGCATTTGTTTTCGAATGCATCTATTTTATTTTCATTACTTTAAAATGTATTTGTTAATTTATGTGGCATGTAAGAATTTATTGTAATTTTACTTTTTTCCTTTACATTAATTTTTAGTGTACCTTTTTGTAGTGCTGATTTGATTTAAAACTTGCTTCTGTGTTATTTAGTATTTTATAGAGTTTGTAGGAAACAATTGATAAATTTTATGAGTTAAATGAGGCACTTCATAAATGCAATCCACATGAAAACACCATAGTTCTAGGGGATTTTAACGCAAAAGTAGGAAAGGAAAGCGTTGAGGAAGTAGTTGGTCATTATGGCTTAGGCGAGAGGAATGAAAGAGGTGAGAAACTTATTGACTGGGCAAGAACACACAACATGATGATAGGAAACACCTGGTTTAAGCAACATCCAAGACGTCTCTGGACATGGAAAGCCCAGGGGACATCACACATAATCAAATTGATTATATAATGATAAGCAATAGATTTAGAAACGGTCTGGTGTTTGTGAAAACTAGACCAGGGGCAGATTGCAATAGTGATCATGTACCAGTTGTGGGAAAGCTTAGAGTAAAATTAAAAACAACAAAACGGGCCTCAGTTAACATCAAGTTAAATTTAGATTTACTAAAATCAGACAAGAAGCTGCAAGACAAATATAAAATCACAATTCAGAACCGGTACAATGCAATAGAGAAAATACAAAGCATTGATGAACAGTGGGAAATGCTAAAAGAATCAATGCAACAAACATCAAAAGAGTTTATACCATCAGTGAGGACAAATTCAAGAAAGAAATGGATGACAGATGACATTTTGCAGCTAATGGAGACAAGAAGAAAAATAAAGATGAGTATAAGAGATTAAATAAAGAAATTGTAGTAAAATGCAATGAAGCAAAAGAAGCATGGCTAAAAGAGATTGAAATGCAACAAAAAGGAGATGCTAAACCTATATACAAACAAATTGAGGAATTAACAAGAAGAAAAACGCAATAACAAAATGGATGTCTAAGATCAAAGGAAGGAGAACTGCTGATTGATTAAGAAAACATAAGGGGACGATGGACAGAATACATTAAAGATCTTTATGATGATGAACGAACGGAAGTAAATATAAAGGATAATGGAGAAGGACCAGAAATACTCAAGAAGTGGAAGATGCCTTGCGCAATATGAAAGCAGGCAAAGCTCCTGGACCAGATAATATAACTAAAGAAGAGATTGAAGCCATGGGTGATTCTGGAATAGAAATAATAACAAAGATATTGAATGATATCTACAACAGCGGATATATACCAGACGACATGCTCAAATCAATATTCATTTCCCTACCAAAGAAATAGAGTGCGATTGAATGCGATGATCATCGCACAATAAGCCTTATGAGTCATATTACTAAGAATCATCATGCGAAGTGTGCGAAACAAAATCAGTCCAGAAATTAGCGATGAACAGTGTGGTTTTGTTAGAGATAAAGGAACAAGCAATGCCATTTATATCATAAGATCTTTATTAGAAAGAGCCATAGAGGTGAAAACAGATCTATACCTATGTTTCATAGATTACACCAAGGCATTTGACAAAGTAAAGCACCAAGAAATAATGAACATTTTAGAAAGCATAAACATAGACAGCAAAGATCTAAGAATAATAAAGAACATATACTGGCAACAAACAGCGGCCATAAGAACTGGAAACCAATTGGGAATGTTTCAACAAATAAAACAGGGTGTTAGACAAGGTTGTGTGCTGTCACCAGATTTGTTTAATATTTATAATGAGATTATTTTAAGATCCATCAAGGACATGCCTGGAATAACAATTGGAGGTCATAATATAAATAATCTAAGGTATGCTGATGATACAGTCTTAATCGCTAAGAGTGAAAATGAGTTACAAGAAATGTTGGACATTATAGTGAAAGAAAGCAAAAATAAAGGACTCAGCCTTAATAGCAAAATGACAAAGGTAATGGTAACAACAAAGAAAAAGACATCACCTCAGTGCAAAATAAAGACAAGTGGAACAATATTAAAACAGGTAAATGAATTTAAATATTTGGGAACTTTGTTAACCTCAGACGGAAGATGTACAAAAGAGGTGAGATGCAGAATGGCTCAGGCAAAAGCAGCTTTCCAAAAAATGAGGAAGATACTATGCAATCCATTTTTGACAATAGAAACAAGAAAAACAGTTCTTAAATGTTATGTAGAGCCAGTGTTAACATATGGATGCGAATCATGGACAATAGGACAACAGACAAGAAAATCACTGGAGTCTGTAGAAATGTGGTTTTACAGAAGAATGTTGAGAGTACCATGGACATCTAAGAAGAGTAATGTAGATGTTCTGTGAGAGGTCAAAGCAAAAAGAGAGCTAATTTCCAATATTAGGAAGAAATAATCATCATTTTTTGGCCATGTAATGAGAAGAGAACAACTGGAAAAATTGAGGGACGAAGAGATAGAGGGAAGCAAAGAGAAAAAATAACAGACAGCTTAAGAGAATGGCTTGGCAGAAGGTCAACAACAGAAATGATAAATAGCTGCCAAGATCGAAAGTTGTGGAGAGACATGGTCACCTACGCCAGTAGGCCCGATACTTGATGATGATGATGATAGAGTTTGTATGAGAGAATACAATTTTATTTAATTGTTTTTATTTGCTTTGCAGATAAAGCAATGCTTGAAAATGTTAAAAAGTGCAAGAACTTTCTGTCGACATTGATAAAATTAGCCTACAGTCAACCTACAGAAACAGTCAAAAATGTCAGGACACTCATTCAGGGCCTTATAGTAAGTGAATAGTTTGACTGTGTGAGAATAAACAGCTAGACTTTGATTATTATTTATGTTCCTTCATTTTATTTCATTGACTGTTGACTTCTGTGTCTATTCTTGTCTTTTTTTACTCTCCATTAGGATGTTAACCATTGATTGCTCTGCAGTCCTTGAATCTTTTTGCTGTTTCTTCCATTATTTGTGGAGAGCTCCCTTCCTCTTCCAGTACTGACACCTTTTCTGAGTTCTTCCTAATGTTTTACTAGCTGGTCATTTGCACTTTTATTCTATTGTGTTTTATTTTTTTCAAAGAATTGATTGACTTGTCCCCCATGCATCAATTCCCAAACTTCTTGCATCCATATCTTTGGATTACTGTAGGCAGTTACTTTTAGCTGAATTCCCAATTGCCCTAAATTAATTTGTTTATTTTGACTTGTAGGATTTCTGATTTAAGAGTATGATTGTTTGAATTTAAATCAATACAGGAGTTAACTCGGGTGACTGGAAATAGCCTGAGAAATAAGATCACAAAGGAAGAACTGAGAAACAAGGCTGGGAGTAATTTCTCTCATAGAATACATAACGAAACAGCAGACAAAGTGGTTTGGCTACATGATGGCACAGAAAGGTCACAAAACAACAGGCCTTTGATAAATGCTACAAAACCAATGGGTTGACCACGAAAAAGATGAATTTATGGAATATTAGAAACACTAGGAAACATAATAGCAGGAAAAGCCAACAAAAGACCGCAAATTATATCTCCCCTCGACACTGAAAGACAAAAAGACAAATGAGGAAGGAAAGAGGAAGAAAAAAATCTTTTATCTCTAGATCATTACATTTGTATTTAGATAGATCTATATATGTTCTTTCATAGATGATTAAAAAATAGCAGAAATTGATCTTTGATAGTGACTGTCAATTAGTGTTTTTCCAATCAGCTTCTTTCTTTGCTAGTAGAATTGTGATATTTATATACATTATTTGCACTTTTTGGCTCAACACATCCTACTTCAGAACAACATTTTTGAGTAATGGATGGCCTTCCCTCTTCTATCCCTACTCGCTTGGCCAGACTAGATTGGTTAGTCTGTTTCTAGAAGCACCATGATGAGGTGGTGTATGGTTTTGGTTCACTGGTCCTGGCACAGCCATCAGCGTATCTTGCTTCTGGCATGATGAAATGTCTAATATATTAATGTTTAAAGGTAGCTACATGGTCATATAAATAATATACATAAAATGTATAATTTGTTTCAAATCAGTCCATGAATCTGGGTATGTATTTTAAAAAAATGGAGTCTTTGCCAATGTCTTCTATGTTCATCCAACAATTAATCCTCTTTGTCTGCCCTTTTGGGGGGCTATCCTTTAGTGAGTGTTGGTTGTGCTGTGTCTATATTTACAACAATCTGTGATTCTATCTGCACCTTTCAATCAAACATATTCTATTTCATTGCAGCCTTTTGGGGTACCTGTCTTTCCTCTTAATTTCTACTTTCTTAGCCAGACTTAAAATCACCACTTGGAGTTAGAGTAATATCTTGACCAGGTATGGTTCTCTGATCTTGACACAAGAAGTCAACTGTGAGTTGTTGGCCACAGTCAGCCCATTTGCTATTTAAGAGACTGTGTGTGTATGATTTTTGTTTGTTGTTTCATGACACTTGTTTGTTTGTGTGGTATTTGTTATGTGTTCTATATTTTGGCAACTGCTAAAGCTAATCAAGACTTGTTCATGTACAGGATGGTAAGGTTGAACCAGAGAACTTTACAGAGCGCCTACAACATGAGCTTCAATCATCCCCGCAGCCTTATCTTGTCCCTTTCCTGAAGGTAATATGCTTGAATTATAAAATTCTGTGTATCACTGAAAAATAAAATAATATCTGATATATTATGTGAAATCCCACTGAAAGAATATCTATAACAGTATGGGAAAACCCCAAAAAACTATGTTTTAAATTACAATACAATTTTTAACCTGCCAAGACAGTATAAAATAAGTTTGACTGACACTAGATTACATTAAAAAAATTTATTCTGTATTTCTTTATATACATTTGAAGAAATAAAAGATAATGTCCATCTTTCCTAAGTTCCTTTACCAGAATGAATAGTCCTGATTTTTTTTCTTCTTTAATCATTTGCCTTCTAGTGTTGGGAAGAGATGCATTGTGGTCTTTTGCTTTTTAATATGCATTCTTCATTTTCTGAGCAGTGTGTTAATCCTCTGTTTGTTTACTTACTATGTCTGCCACAGACTTATGGCTTGTTCTAGGTCAGGTTAGTTGGTCAGATTCACTAGGGTTTTCTAGATTCATTGCACACATCTCTTTGAATAAACTTTCTTTCACAATTTTAGGTGAAATCACAATTGTAAAAATAAATCAATAACACAATATTCACTCCCACTCTTGATTTGTATTTTAAAAAAAGTTTGCTCATCATCTTGGTAGAAAGCGTCGTAAACATTATACACAAACAATAGCCTTGGCTAAAATTCAGCTGCTATGATGGTTTGTTTTTGATTTATTTTACATGAGTAACTTTCAAAAATACGATTATATACACACTAGTATCTCATACTTTGTATGACCTTAACTTCAAACATTTCAGAGTTTGAAAGCTAAATTAAAACAGTTTGAACAATGTTTCCCTGTTTGATCTGTGTGTACACAGGCTCTGTGAAAAATGTAACCCAAGGCTTTTTTCAATCAGAATGTTCCAGAACCTATTTATGTAAATAATATATATATATATACAGTCGAACCTGGTCTTAGGACCACCTGTTTAAAGCGTTTCCCTGGTTATAGGACCGGGTCTACAATTTCCCCGAGTTTTTTACTATATGCTAACACTGATTACGGCGCTCACCGTATGACGTGACCAGAGACCATGCTAATTAACCACCGCCAATGTTATTTATCCCGTTTACGACACGCGGGTAATCCGAGATAACGATACACTGACCAGCCAGTCCTTCTCCGTCTCGCTGGGAGCCATAAACGATCGACACAGGTGTCGAAGTTTTCCCGTATTTAGTGAGTCCCAGATTACAGTGGGACGTGTTACGTTTATCAGTCAATACTGGTGTATTATTTTTGTGGATTTTAAAAGTGTTACACACAATATAGGAAATGGCCAGTGTCAAAAGTGTAAAACCAAAAGCATTAACGCTGGAAGAACGAATATCAGTGATTCGACAAAATATTTTTGTGTGTTTAACTATCGTGTTTTATGAAAAGTGTCCAACCAGTGGCTATTGTAGACCGACATGTGCACTATGTTCTACTCATGGATTACGCTGATTTGCAGGTTAGTTTTCATAGTGCTTAGGATAAAATTTTTTTTATCGCTCTATTTATTATGTGAAACCTGTGAGGCAGGACCACCTGTCCTATGGGACCAGTTTTTGAAAGTCCCGTGAATGGTCGCCTTAGACAGGTTCGACTGTATATATATATATATATATATATATATATATATATATAGCTTAAATGGTCTTGAGATATATTTTTCATAAGTAATTGAAAATTTGGGTTTTTTGAGTCATGACCTCTCAAGTATTACATTTATAATTAGCAATTGGTATGGATGCAGAATATTAAAAAAAAAAGTAAATGATAATAAGTTACTGTGCCTTGGAATCATAGTCCTGATTAAGGTAGCAGTTTTCAAAAGCAACTACCACCATTTCCCATCCCGGAAAGAAAGACATCATTAATTCTTCCTTTCATCTTGAATTCCCTATGGTGTTAATTTCTGATTATCAAAGAAAATGTGATCATTGCATTCTGAGTTGATTTGGAAGATGAAAAGAGGTGTGCCACATAGGACAACACCACTCCTTGTTAATTTACAGGAAATAAAATGTGCATTTTATTATATAGTTTCTCTGTATTTTATTTATTATCTCCTTGTTTTAATTTAATATTTAGGTAATTTGAATGTGTTTATACCTTAAGTTTTATGTATTTGTTGTTTATGTTTATCAAAATGGTTATTATTTAGGGTTTGGGAATGGATTAATTCACTTTCTGCTATTTTTGATGGGGGAAACCCCATTCAAGGCTTGAACGGTCTTCTGAAGTGAATTAAGTTTGAAGTATTAGGCACATCTGTATTTCCATTTTTAAAAAAAAAGACTATTTTATTAAGTTTGAAGTATTAGGCACATCTGTATTTCCATTTAAAAAAAAAAGACTATTTAATTAAGTTTGAAGTACGAGGCACATCTGTATTTCCAATTTTTAATAAATAGACAATTTATCTACATGTTTTTTTAATGTTAATTATTTTTTTTTTAAACAATTTATTTACCGTAATTCTAATTTTTTATTTTTTTAACATTTCATTCCTTTCTGTATTGCATGTGGAATGCTGTTTCTTCTATATTCTCCCATGACCACATTTGTCTGCTGTATTAATTTTGATATTTATTTATTTTGCTTTATTGGTGCATGTTACATAGGTTTTTCTAGTAATTTCTTTCACAAGTGACACTGACTCTGATGTAGTAATTAAATTAATTGGTTTTGCATGCTTCTGCCTCTCCTCCATGCATTAAAAATATGACTTTATTTCCCATGACTAGCACATGTATAACTATCTCCTAGAGCTACATTTTAGTAGGAAAACAGTATGTGTATTTATATTTTATCGTACATAAGCTTTATTTTTATCTCCCCCTCTTTTTTTTTTTCAAAAATTTTATTTAAAAACTTAGTTTTCTGATTTCCTTGACAAATATCAGTGGATGTTGTCGTAGACTCATTTGCTGGCCAGGTAATACAAGCTCAATTTATGTTTTCCCAACATGGCTTTGGGGCTTCATCCAGCCTCAGACAATGGGAGCCAGAGATTTTTTTCTACAAAAGTAGGGTTGCCCTGTGTGATACTGACCACATACCCATCAAAATTCTGATGTTCAGAAGCAACAATATGCATTAACACCATATTTCCCATGCGCTGTAATTTAGCGTAATGGATACCTTTAATATAATAGTTTCTTAATTTTCATATGTTAAACCTGTGTAGTTTTCTTAATTATCTTATATAAAAACCATTGTTTTCTTATTTTCGTCTATTTAAATCTGCATTAGTATTCTTTATTTTAAAGTTTTTTTTTTTATTATTATTATTTATTTATAACCTGCATTTCATTTTCTTTATTTGTAAGTTGTGATTTTTCATACTTTTCTTTTTGATTGTCCATTTTTCCTCCCTCATTTAGAGTTGTGCTCTGAACCCTCTTATGGTAATTTTTTTTACCAAATTTTGCTGTTGTAACTGCTATATTTATACATGAAAAATAAAGACAATTGTTTGAAAAAGACATCTGTTTATGGCCCGGAGATACAGACTTAAATGTATGTTTACAGTAATGTGCTTATAATCTGTTAAAAGTGTTTTGTTTCTTTAGCGATAAATATTAGTAGCTCTGGTAAAATTTTTGGGGACAGTGCATCAAGTACATCATAGAGAAAATCAATTGCTGCATTTGAGTCTGTGTCACATTACATTAGTAAATGTTTTGCTTTGCCCTAGAATGTAGTACTTCATATATTTCATAAGCTTTAATTGCAGATTCTTTATATACTATAATTGTGGACATTTCATATCCTACTAGGATTTTCAAATAGTTCTTGTATTTGACTTGACTACTTCACATCTGTTTGGAGATTTTATGTAGATTGTTTTTGCTTTTTTATTTCCCATATTTCTCTATCTATCTATCTATTGTCTTTTCGAGCTGAAGACGGCACACAGGGCAGAACCACAATCTCAATAACAGAAACCTTTCATGCCAAAATGGCTCATATTGCAGAGATCACTGCTCTAAAATCTATGGCTCTGTTTCCATAACAATACTTTTTTTACAGTGACAGCTTGTCAAGCCATCAATCAATCTCCTTAGTCGCCTCATACGACATGCCAGAAAGGTCACAGAGTTACTATTCTTTACTTTCCTCATAATGAGGCCCTGGTAACACATGGGAATTTCTATATACACATGCATAATTTATATCAATCTTTACCTCTGAACAGTCACTTTATTTGAGGATTCATTTTTATCATTTGCACAGCTCGCGTATTTGGTGTCATTACGCATTGTTAGTGTCAGATATTTGGACAATATTGATGCTACTTTATCTATGTTCTATAAGTGTCAACTTTTCAGTACATGCACACTCTCTGCTTATCTGTATACCATCTTTGCACCTGAGCTATGATTTTTTTCTGGATAACCCTTTGCACAAATGTACAGTTATTGTGGTTAGTATACACATGTTGGGTGTAAAATATTTTGGCATTATCAGTGCTTGTGCAGTGTCTGTATATTCACATTTGAACCATCTGTACATGCAACACTTTGTAATATCAAAGTCATATGTGTGTCTTTGTTACCAATATTTGGAGAGTAAAATTATTGCTTTTTGCGAATATAGTAAGAGACCTGCTGGAATATATTGTGACATCCAGAAAAATTGAGGGAGAAAGAGATAGAGGGAAGCAGAAAAAATGCATGATAGTTTAAGAGAACGGTTTACTATGAAGTCAACAGCAGAGCTTTAAACAACTGTAGAGATTGAAAGTTATGGGGGCACACCACATCTAGCAAGCATGGTATTTGCTAATTCATCGTCATAACTTTATGAGGTGATGGTAAGAAAAGACAAGAAACACATGACAAAGGGATAAGATAAACAATAAGATATTATCACATTTGGATTTATATTTTCAAATGTAATCAAAATTATATAGTAAATTGATATTTTTCCTAATCTGGATTTGTTATATTGTTATTCATGTGAATCATAAAGGTTACAATCTATATCAAAGCCTTTTAAAAAAAAAAAATAGAACACTGGTCTTGATTTCAGATACTGTGTTTCTGTTTAATATTTTTATTCAGGCATTAGTTTATTACTTTAGTTCCCATACCTTAGTAGATTTGTTTCATAGCATTCATGCCATAAGTGTATAACGAATCATGTTTATTATTAATCTCTTTAGTATTGGATTTGAAAGGTTTTTGCTGTTTTCTTTCTGTCCCGTCTTTAAATAGTCCAGTCAGGACAAGAGAAACCAACATACAAGCACTGATCACTACTTATTCTGTTCCACTTTTAGTGGGAGTTTTTTTTCATTGAGAATATAGATTTTGATATTTGCATTTTAGCTAAATATTTGTGTCTCCTTTTGACTCCTTTGTGACCTTGTTTCACATATTATTTTGCTTCTTTCACGCATAGCTGATAGTTATTGTGTTTTGATTGAAGAAAATGTTTTTGCTTCCATGAAGTCATTTTTTACTGAAAGCTGTATTTCGCACTGTGTGTGTTTGTGTTGTATGTACAGAGCCATATTTGTAATATTGCTTTCATTTATCTTCAAATGACATTTTGTCAAATTAATGAAACTGGAGCCATTTGTACATTTACTGTAGGGATGAAAAAGGAGAAAATAGATATTTCAGAAATAATTGTGTTCACCTCTGTTGAATGACATTGAATACATAAGAAGAATATTGAATGGCTGATGGAATTTGATGAATAGAAAGAATTGGATGGAAAGAAAGGAAAAAAAAAACGATGAAGGCTTAAAACAACTAACAATGAAAAGAGAACTACTAAACAAAATTCAGTAAAGACAAATAAGATTTTTGGGGCATGTTAAAAGATACAGCAGCCTACTAAAAGTAATATTGGAATGTAAAATACAAGGTAAAAGAAGCAGACCAAGACAAACATGGACAATTAACATCAAAAGATG
This sequence comes from Megaustenia siamemsis, assembly GCA_032433765.1. NCBI lineage: Eukaryota > Metazoa > Mollusca > Gastropoda > Stylommatophora > Ariophantidae > Megaustenia > Megaustenia siamemsis. The sequence continues at coordinate 23,795,382 of JAVIAB010000106.1, forward strand.
GACAAGTCAGCATATGATAACGTGCACCATAAAAGCAAGAGAAAGAGCCGAATGGCGCTATGTGGTAGCCAACCTTTGATGTGGAGACGGCACTCAATTAATGAATGAATGATGGAATCTACTTGAAACTTGTATGTCTATAGTAGTTTCAGTTTAGTTTGACTTTTTTGTAAAGTTTGCATAAACATGTTGTAAAGATTAGACAACAATTAAAATTGTTTCTGTGATAGTATTATTTCTTCATGTTTGTATCAAGTTTTCTGATTTTTACTTTGAAGAGTCTTTATGGTTCATCTTTAATGAGACATATGTACTGACATAGCAATGGGAATTGGGCATAAACAACATAAAATAGTAGGCAGTCTGTACCAGCAATCATACCTATCAACACATCATCTTTCCATAAGACCAGTTTGTGATCAACAAACTCTGTATACTTGTTTCATGGCACACTGGCCTAGTGCCAAAGCACTCTTTTGAGTGTCTGGTCCAGATTGGTTGCTATTTTCTGTCGTTTCTCTTGTTTGATGTGTATTTTCAGGCCACTTCCTGCATGTTTATTATTGACATTTTGTTAGCCTATAATTTTTATATATATATTATTTTTTTTTTGGTATTTATAATTTTTAGGGAACAAAATTTGTATAGAAAATTATCTTACTTAATCCTCTCTGCCTGTATTTCCACAGAAGTCTTCAACTTCTTTAACAGAAGTTGTCCTTTTTTTTGTGTGCAAAATTATCACACTCATTGATATTCTGCTTATATCTCCTCAGAAAAGTCTCCCACTTCTTCGGCAGTCCATGATAAAGGGTCACATGACAATAGAGGGGATCAAGCCTCCACCTGTTGAGATGACAGGTCAAGTCCAGCCCACTGTACAGCCTCCACCCTCTCCCACAGTAGTAACTCAGCAAGTTATAACTGCCATGGGTACCCTTACACAGCGACCTGTTATGGCACCAAGACCAATTGGAGCACCAGTTCAACAATTGCCGGTACCTACACCATTTTATTGCTAGATTGGTATCAAATACATTATAAGTCTTTCTTGCTGTGAATATTAGATAAATTCCTAAGGACATAAATTATAGTGATGTCCCTTTAGTTGGTGTCACAACAAAACTCAATAAATTAAAGTGGTGTCCTATTAGTTGGTGTCACAACAAAATTCAGTGGTTCTCGATTATACTAAAATTTACCTCTATGTTCATCAATGTTTATCTCTAACACATTTTATTTTATTTTTGCGTTAGGGTCAGAAAGCATAAGGTTTATCCTCATTTTTTTTCTCTTTTCTCTACAATTAGGGGTCTTCATGTGACAGATTAAAGAACCACTGGATAAAGTCCAATGGGACGTTACGTTTCTAAACTGAAATAGTTTATATCCCTAAACTAGGACTTTACCAAAGATTATTTTTAAAATGGAACCTTTCCTGTTTACCTGGAAGTTTTTTCCATATATTTTGCAATTGTTAGGTTAACATTGTGCACTGTTATAATTTCTTATTGTGTATACTCAGGTCCGCCCATCTCCTGGTCCAGCCAGCAGCAAAGTAGCTCCCATCAGGCAACCTGTGTCACAAATGGCCATTGCTCCTGGTGGGAACAAGGTTGTAGTTCAAGCCTTTCCCCAGCCCCGTCCTCAGCTGATCCAGAACCAGGTTCGACCTAAAATGGCTGCTCGACCAGCTGCACCATTTGTCCGTGCCATTAAGCCTGCCACATCTGCATCAATCACAAAGATAGAGCCCACTAGTCCTGCAGCAGGTCACAGAGAAAAAAGGAAATTTGAATCCTTGAAGTAAGAATTTTACTGAGTTATTTTGTTACTATCTTCATATTCTTAGCTTGAACCCAGAGTAAGAATTAAAAAAAAATAGGAAAAGTGTTCTCTCCATGTCTTAATGCATATATGAGGTATTTTGGTAGCGCTCATATTTTTCAGTAACTAACAGTATTGGTGATATGGTCAGTATCACACCAGACTACTCTACTTTCAGAAGACACAATTTTTTACCCATTTCTGAAGGCTGGGTGGACCCTGAAGCCATGTCAGTTTGAAAAATATTCATCACATCTGGGAATTAAACCTGGAACCTTCTAGCTGGTCAGTAGTGCTCTAACTACTCTAAGAGTATGTCACATTCTATTTGTCTTTTGTATCTATTGCAGATAGAGCTAGCACTATTGTAGTAAGTGTTCTGGTGTTTGTGAACTTTGGCCACTAGTGCTAGGGTTTATTACAGTTCTGAGTCTTCCATATTTGATGGGTCTTGTTTTGCACTTTTTCTTGGTTACTGTGCATGCTGAAACAAAAGGGCGTCACAACTCAGTATCTTTAATTAATTCGCCAAAGTGTACCTTCAAGTTTCTATCTATCTATTGTCCTTTCGAGCCGAAGACGGCACATAGGGCAGAACCACAATCTCAAAAACAGAAACCTTGCATGTCAAAATGGCACATATTACAGAGATCACTGCTTCTAAAATCTATGGCGCTGTTTCCATAACAATACTTTTTACAATGACAGCTTGTCAAGCCATTGATCAACCTCCTTAGTCGCCTTCAAGTTTACTCCATTTTAAAAAAAGCCACTGTTGTCACTGTCACCTTCAGATTGTTCTTCTGTGATTATGACTCATTCAGACTGGGATTCTTGATTCTCTTCTCAAATTTGTTGTTTTAACAGTTTTGGTTGCACCATATAATTGACCTTAAAATGTTTGTAAGTGTTTGGTTTAATCAAGATGAGAATTAAAAATATTTTGTATCGAGAGTGCATAATCTTTTTAAATATCTGACAGAAGTTTAAAAATTAATTAAAAGCAGTTTGTATCCACTATGATTTTATAGTAAATTATTATCCATTCATAGCACATAATTAAGATTCAAGATAATTTATGCTTCACATAACATCTAAGTGCCATGACAATGTAAAAAAAGTAACTCACTGTAAGATAGTCTGACATGGGTTTAACTCAAGTTGATGTTGCTTTGTTGTTACCAGAGATGGAGATGATGACATCAATGATGTTGCAACAATGGGAGGAGTTAATTTATCAGAGGAGTCAAAAAATATACTTGCTACCACCAATGCTGAGTTCATAGGCGCTCAGTCACGGTCGTGTAAGGATGAGATTTTCATTGCAGCAGCGCCACTGCTCAGAAAAATTACTGCTGTTGGTAAGTTATTGTGTAAACAACCAAATTCTAGCCCAAATTATTTAGAGAATTGTTTACTAAAAGAATTCATGTATCTATGGAAATTACTGTAACTGTTCAACCACTTAATTGCCAGAGGGAGCCACAGAGCTGTGGTTAAATGAACTAGACTAGTGAAGATAAAGGTCATTACCATGTGATCAATAACTTCTAGGTTTACTCAACCTTAAATGGATACTGGATTTTTTAGCAAAAGGAGAAACAGTGAAATATTGATGACATTACCCACAGATGCATCAGTTGTAAAGAAAAAATATGTTCACTGACACCCCGTGCTTGTATGTTATGAAGCATGGCAAGATTTTTTTTCTTCTTTAATTGCTACGGCATTCTGCTTATTTAACCCTAGATTACAAGACCTATCTGTGAGTAACATTTTTATGAAACGTGAATTTAGCCGAGTTGGCAGTGTTCCTTAGCGTTTGGCTTTTTGTGGCAAGGAGTACGGGTTAGATCCTGCTTAGGACCATATATTGTTATTTGTTTTTTCTTTTCTGTTGTTTATTTGTCATTTTTTGAGTGCTGTAAACATACCTCTTCCTCTGAATTGATTCGCTGAAGATAGTTAGCCTTGACTTGGGCACATTGATAGTGATGGTTAAGTGAATAGTTTTGAGTAGGGCACAAAACTGGAGCACTATTAGCAGAATATGATACTGATGGATGGGCAAGCGTTTTTGACTTGCTGGATGCATTAGAACTACTGATTCGAGAAATAAGGAATGAAGGATATTTTAAATGCTTCTTCAGCACCACTTTACGTGACTGACACCCATACTACAGTAGACATTTCTTGGCCTTAATTTCCAAGTTTACTGTAAGGGAGATTGACAATATGAACCTCTTTAATAAAGCAAATATTTTACATATGTGACTTAATAAACCAGTTCTCTTCTATCTTAGGATATTGAGGTAAAACTGAGAAACCAAGCATAACCTTTACATATATATTAGTTTTTTTGGTATCAAGTAGAGGGAATATTTGATTGCCCTTGAGGAAAAAGTAACACACGCGAGATTCTAGAATACTTATGGCTGCCCAAACCACTCTTTTACTACATCATTTCCAACCAAGGAGTACAGAAATGAAGCAAATGGCTGCTGACAGTTCTTGAAACAAATCGCAAACATTTTCCTAGAAACAGTCAAGCTGATCTAGCAAGCGTGTAACTTGAAGAAATACAGAGCTGCGTGAATATATAACTTTAATAATAATTATTTAAAAAAACTACCTAAATATTTTCCATAATAATTTGAACAAAAACAATTTTCAGAGTGGTTAAAAATAATTTATGTCAATATCTTCTCTTTCTTTTTATTCCTCACTCAATAATAAAAGCCAAAAAATATGGAATTGAGGATGTCAGCCCAGCTGTTGTGAATCTTATGTCACATGCCACTCAGGAAAGATTACGGGATATGGTGTCTAAATTGTCCACAATTGCAGAGCACAGAGTAGAAATTTACAAGGTATGTTGACTTTTCTTATGTGTTTATAATTTATCTTGTTTTTGTTTTAGCATAATTGAAGAAGAAATTGAGAGATTAAAGTTTGAAGTTAAAATTGCTGAACTGCTTAAAGAGAATCTGCATTTTGATCTGTTCTGCCACCCACTCTCCTGCATTTAATTCTTTTTCAGCATTCAAGTCTTGTGTTCATGCAAACTTGACTCATTGTCCTGTTTCGCAATGGAAATGAACTGTCATATAGAATGTATCCAAGACACCAAGAGCACATAGATTGACTGTGGGCTATCCACGCTCACTTGACAACTTACATGAGGATCAATGAACTAAAACTGATCTGGAGTGTCTGCTCCACCATCCATCCCACAGTGGTCCTGGAAACAAGTAAGGATCAAGAAGAGAAGGTACCCCTGGTACCCAATAAATGCTAAGCTGAATTTGAGTATTTTCAGCCAAAAGGCACAGATATTTAATGCCTGTTGTTAGCCATGGTGCAACTCAACTACACCTAAGAGTGGATAAATAAGGGCATTAATCATAATATGTACAAGGAAGAAGAATTTACATCATAGGATGTTGTTTTATAGCCTGAGAGACAAGATCAGAAATGAAGAACTGAGAAAAAAGCTTGGAATAACCCCGGCCAAAGAATATATAAAGAAACAACTGTTAAAATGGTTTGTCCACGTGACAAGGCAGAGTGATCAAAACACAACACAACGAGCCCTCAATAAACATTGCGAGAATATCAGACCCAAGGGTCGACCACGAAAAAGATGGATTGACAGAATATTAAAAGCACTAGGAAACATAACAGCAGAAGAGCAAAATACTGCAAATTATATCTGCCCTCAATGCTGAAAAGCAAATGAGGAAGGAAAGAAGAGGTTGTTTTATTTCCTAGATTATTGTTCTTGCTTTCCTGCTATTTATTTACATCAAACTATTATGTCAATATAGAGATCTGTTTTAAAAAAAAACACGAGGCAGTTGAAAAGTTTGGTTCAGATAAGACACTATTTTTAATTCATAGAGGTTTACATTTTCAGCTGGACAATAGATATGATGCAGAATCAGATACAAAGCAAAAGCTGAAGTTTCTGGAAGAACTAGATAAATTGGAGAAAAAGCGTCATGAAGAGCAAGAAAGAGAAAAATTACTTAGAGCAATAAAGGTATGTATTTTTTAGTGAAATATATTTGTTGAAGATTTGGATTTTGCAAGAAACAAAATGAATGGTGCTGAGTAAATCACATTGATGGTTAATGTTTTCCGTAATTTGCAAGTCTGGAGTAGTTGCTGGACCACAAATTGCAAAACACACTACAACACAATGCACTTATTGTTAATGAAGAAGAATGATTTAGTGAGAAAGTTTGTTTGAGATGTTTTAAGTTAAGAGTTGTTGCAAAATTGTTGGAAATATTTCAGGTTTAGAATTGTCACGAAATTGTCATGTTTATTGTCGTTGGAGATGAGATTTTATCTGCCAGTGTCTTAATTAATGCTGGAAATGGAGTATTAATTTAAATGTTAAATTCATTATTAGAAAGTGGTGCTTAATAAATTCAATTAAATATTTTTTTTCTTTCAGAGTCGGTCAAAGAATGAAGATCCTGAACAATTGAAACTCAAGCAGAAAGCAAAAGAGGTAAAGAAAAATATTTGAAAATTACTAGCATGCAATCTATCTATCTATTGACCTTTCAAACCGTAGCCGGCCCTTAGGACATAGACCCAGATACTCTTTCTATTATCTAAATTTTTATTCTAGCAGGTTTCAATCCTTGTAAATATCTTACCCAATCTCGCCATTTGTCTCTGTTATTTTTAGGTTTTAGAAATGGATATTTTTATCTGTTTTAAAAAAAAAATTTCTCCAACAAAGATCTCCATGAGATAATCTGCATGAATGACATCACTATAGAGGTCCTAAAGAAAAGAGAAAAGATTGTGTTGCTTGAGACATCTTGTCATAATGCCTCTGGCAACTATACCAAGAGTATTCTTCTGCTGGACTCAAGATGGCAAGAGAATAAAGAGAAAAACCAAAAAAGACATATTGATAAATGATTGATAAATAAATGAAGGAAAATGTCTTGACATGGGGTAGACTTGAAAGGTTGGCTCAAGACAAACAACAATGGAGATCTCTAGTTGTGGCCTTATGTTTTAGAAGACAAAAAAGACGATTTATCAAGATCTCTCTCTTCCTCTAATGTCTCCAGTTATTCTGCAGAAGAACTGGTAGTTGCAAGAGTTGTCATCTCTCTAGATTCATTTTTTTTTCCAGGGTTATAGAGTTTGGCTAGGCTTTTCTGTCAGTTCTTGTGTATTCCCTCATCTCAGTTTGCCTGAAAGGGCTTAACATTGTAGCCACTTTACCAGGCACTTTGACCAGTTACAAAGTCATTATTGCACATCCAGTACAACTCTTACGGTTATAGGAAATACCATGGCATGGTTGGGCCACATCAGATAGTAATTAATAATGGTGAACTAGCAGCACTCTAGTTTTTTTTCTGTTCAGTGTCACAAGTCTATCTTGCATACCAAGGAAACACAACCTGAAAATATGTTACTGGGGAGAAAATCCAGTAAAAGAATCAGTGTGAGAAGCATGATAGTCCTGGCTGATAGCTTAAAAGAGAGAAAATTTGACACAAACTTGAGTGGGAAAGATTTGCTTAGTGACACAATTTTGTTAGGAACGGCAACACTGATTGCAAACATCTACTGCTTTGTATTTTTTTTTTCGTTCGTCGGCTTTTACTTCTGACGAAGTCCCTAGAGAATAGGAACTGCATTTTGCGTGTTAATCCTTTTTTCCCTGGCAGCCGTGTGCACAGGGGTCCCTCGCCGCACAGGCAGATAACTCTGACTTCGGAGGTACTCATATTTTTTCCGTTGATGAGTAATTGATGTTTCAAGCCGGGCCTCGCTGTTGAGACCAGGGGTGGTTGTCACTGAGAGAAATCATAAATAAAAATCACAACCTGTTTAGCCAGGATTTGAACCCATATCCTCTGTCTCGAGGCCGGTGTCTTGCCTCAAGATCAACCAGTCCTCCGCTGCTGTGTATCAGTCAAGGAAAACCATAGACTGTTAAGCAATCACAAACAAATGCATGCTATAGATGGATATGAAGCTGTAAAGTGCAAAACACATATTAGTATCAACGAAAGAATAGTTTTATTTATTGAATGTCTAGAGATATAAGCTTTAGCCTTGTTTACTCAGTTTTTTTTTTTCATTACCATAAATCATCCATCAAGTACCGTGCCTGCTGGCGTAGGTGATCATGTCTCTCCACAATTTTCAATCTCTTTATTTATCATTTCCATTGTTGACCTTCTGCCAAGCCATTCTCTTAAGCTGTCTGGTATCTTTTCTCTTATCTCTTTGTCCCTCGATTTTTCCATTATCTCTTTGTCCCTCAATTTTTCCAGTTATTACAATATATTCCAGCTGTTCCCTTTTCGTAACATGGCTTAAAATGTTTGTTTCTTTCGAATATTGGATATTAGCTCTCTTTTTGCTGTGGCCTCTTTCGGAATGTTTTCATTACTCTCCTTAGTTATTCACGGTATTCTCAACATTCTTCTGTAAAACCACATTTCTACAGCCTCCAGTGATTTTCTTGTCTGTTGTCCTGTTATCCATGATTCACATTTTAAAAAATGACAGTTAATGAGCCTTAAATATTAATACTTAAAATCTTTTGATATATTATTTTACAAACAATGGTAGAATTCCATTGAAATCTATAGACTAATGTGAAAGAAAAAAGTGTGAGAAAGGGAAAGATTGAAAACAAAGAAAATCAGGAATGACAGTGATTTTGTGAAAACATGTACGACTGACTAATTTAATGTTTGAAAAATCTCGTAGTCTAGAATGAAAATTCTTTGTAATGATAAACTTAGTATTGACCTTGTTTTTTTTTTGCCTATCCTCTGATCAGCTTCAGCAGGCAGAGGCAGAAGAGCTTCGACAAAGGGAGGCAAATCTCACAGCTTTGGCAGCTATAGGACCTAGAAAAAAGAGAAAATTGGATTTCTCTGATTCCACAACTTCTGGGGTATGTTTTTTATTAAAGCTTTTTTCTCAATTTATATTTTGTAATGAAAACAAATTATCTACGTACGTTTTAGTATTATTATTTCAAACACTTGTGTGTGTTGCATTCTTGTCTGCATTTTAAGGACATGTTAGTTCTTAGTTCAAGTTATCATTATATGCCTCAGAACAGGACACAGTGTACTCAGTAGTCATGTGTATTCAAAATTGGCACCTCAGCCACATGTACAGCCATATGGACAGGTGCCCCAGACTGTTGAATGCTTGCATCAAGACTGTACTGAATGTATCCATATTACACTGAGGAAAACTCATATATATATAACACAACAGACAAAATTCTATGGGCCTTTGCAAGAATTACAAAAACAAAAAAAAAAAACAAATAAAATATATACAAGTACTGACATTGCAGATATAGACAATATTTCAGGTGAAATAAAGAAGTTCTTACTTGAGTGTGTTCTTTTCCCAGATGTGGCATCTTCTGTGTATAAATATTCTTGTTTTCCAGATTTTTTTCAACCATAAAACAGTTTTGATTTTCAGAGTTAAAGATTCTTTACTTTACATACTGTAGATGTCCTAAATTTATTTATTTTTTCCAAGAAAAAAGGAAAAGAACTCATGTCTCAAGTATGGTGTTAAAGGAATATGGTGTTAGTGCTTCTTTTCTTATATATGTATATGGCCCTTTTTGTCTTGTTAGATGGTCTAGTAGAGGTTACTGTGTATTTTTTTTACGTTTTGTTTTTGTCGAACAGCTTCTCTTGTGACTAATTCTACCAATGTTTTGACAAACACACATGGTCACAGAATGAACAAGTCAGGCCCACTGGTCCACAGGGTTTTCCATCCTATTTCATGAGTCTTTTCTCTTCTAAGTTTTGCCTTAGCACAGTCTCAAATGATGTTATACCATTCCTTGTACATGCTCTCCATGATGTGCGATCACTTGCCAGATGTTCCCAGTCATTTTCACATATGGAGAAGTCATTCAGAGATGATTTACAGATTTCTCTACATCATAGTTTAGGTCTGCCAGTTTGTCTTTTTCCATGTGTTAGTTTGCCATATAGTATTTCTTATGACCACTGGGTAATGTGGTCAGAAAATATAAGGCTGTGCTTCCTTTCTGACAACAAAAATATTTTTTTTGTGTATATTTATTTCCGCAGGCCAGTTTTATATCATTAGTGAAGTCCTGAGGAAATGAATTTTGCATGATAATCACTTTTTCATATTCTTCACACTGGCAGCCATGTACACAGGTATACATCACAACGGAGCCAGATATTCTCTGACTTCATGGGTACTGTCCCAAATTATTGTCAAAATTTGATGTTTTTGTGTAGATTTGTTCTTATCAGTTTTGGTTTGGCAGGTTCCATTTTTGGCCTTCAGTTTTCAACTGCCCAAGGTTCTTTAACATGCTATGGGGACCTTCTGTCTTTTCCCATTTTCTGAGAAAGCTAGACATCAGATCTCACTTCTCATAGACCAGGGGAGAGTAAAGCCATGAAGAAACCACAAATTGAAAGTGAAAAATTTGCACAGCCTGTGGTACGAGTTAAACTTGAGACCTTCTTGTCAGGAGGCCGGCAACCTTATTATCTGGTTGGCATCAATCGCACTGGGCTGCATTACATATCCAGAAAAAAAAATCTGATTTTTTTTTTCTTCATGAAAACTAGAGTGGCCTGGCATATTACTGACCTCATCACTAATAGATGTGCTGTTGGTTGTGGAAAATTATGAGCATTAATGCAATATACCCCATATAATTCAAGCTCTGTTATGTAAAATTATATGTGCACTTATGAGGTCCAGGGGAGCTTCAGTGGCTGAGTGGTTTGTGTACTTGCTTCATGATCAGAAGTGTCTGGGTTTGATTCTCAAAAGTAGCACATTTTTTTTTTCCGGACCAACAAGGCTCTGTGGTTTACCCAGCCTCTAAATATGGGTACCAGGAGTCTTGGAAATTATGGTGGCTTGGCGTGATACCGACCACATCGCCTGATAATATGCCATGTCATAAAAAAATATGGTCACTAACACCATATTCCCCATACACCTATCAAAGCCTGGAGGGAACCTATACTTTTTTTTTTCTTCCTTTTAACTTTGCTTACTTATGACATTACGACACAAAAAATAGTGCAGTTTACAGCCTTTCAAAATATGTTCATATGCCCTTTTTATTGCTTTGATGTGTTTCTTGTTTTAATTTTATTTTATGCTCTTATTGTTCACATTTTTGAGTTTGAACATTTCTCATTATTATTTTAACAGTCAAATTCCAGCAGTAGTGCTTTAGCCTCTAGTGCCAATTCTTCCAATGTATCAGTGAGTATTGTGTTTTTTTTTGGAGAGAGAAAATTACTTTACTTATTGAAAGAGATTTTTTGTTCGTATGTGTTGCAAAGGGGAGAGAAAGTTTTTTTTGAATTAAATATCATTTTAAAATGCTGATGAAAAGGAAGATATCTGCATTGTGGAGAGAAAATGTAATTTTGATGTGCGTAGAACAAAATGGATCTGTATATCATGAATGAGAAAATAATTTTTATGTTGGATAAAAATTTTTTTTGGAAATAAATGTGTACGGTTCTCTTCTGTGTGTATTTATGTGGTGTGGTGTTTAACTTTGATTTTGACATGCTTTTAAAGCCATACCTAAAAACAAGGGTTAACATTATGTAGCCTCTATATACATTATCCTTTACCACGTAAAGCTGTCACCATACCACTTTTTTCTTCCTTTTTTTAAATATTGTCATTATCATCAGCTTTACAGCAGCTTCGCATCTCTACGCATCTTGGTGCATCTTGATGCCTTTACCTCTAGCCTCTATATAATATTCTGTAAGATTCTATATCCTGCTTTGATGCAACAGACTTATGTCTGGTACTTATTGCTACTATTTAATTATAGAATATATGCTATGTTTTGCTTTCTGATCTGTTAGTCAGTTTAAAACTCAAAGTTTGCTGTCTAAGGAGTGTATCATTTTTTTGCCTGTTTAATTTAGTCTCTTAGTTCAGTTATGAAGAAGTTTTTTTCTTTCTTCAAATTTCAGGTATTGCGTCCACGAACGAAGAGAGTGAATCTTCGAGATCTTCAGTTTTTATTGGAGTTAGAACGTCCAACAAGAAAGTCAGATCTTTTGTATAAGACATTCCTGAAATGAGCAGAGACTCAGCTAGACCTCAATTCTTTGGAAGTGTGTATCATAGGACCAACAGAGTCCTGCACATTGATCTTCTTATGGATTTGACAGGATGACTATTTTCATCAGTCACGAAATGATCTAAGCACGAAACGGATAAAACATTCATCGCATGAAAATGCGAGTCCAATAAAATGGTCTTCTCACGAGAGTGTGAAATGAATTCCATTGATGAAGTTTGCGTGAAACTTCTGTGCACCAGTCAGAGTCTCATGCCAGATAAGTGCTCAGTTAAGCACTTTCTACGTTGACTTCACACAAGTCTACTTGCCGCCAGTCTTGTACTGACATGCCCGGTGACAACGATCTTCAGGTGGCACTTCTGAACACGCCAAATGCATGCAGTGCATAAGAAACACCCTGTTGAACTGTGAAAGATGCATGTTATGACACTTCACAACCCTGGGATAACTAAGAAGTGTGAATTAATAATCATAATTCATGCAAGGAACATGGAGACACAATTTTCTTTGTAATGGATTAATATATATATATATCTATCATACATGAAAATGAAGTCATTTTATACACTGTTTAAAAGACACAAACTCTTCCTTTACAGAAAGCATTTTTGTGTCATCTTTTGTGTGAAAATGCTGTGACTCTGTATATTAGCATTCATGTATTGAGTCTTAGATTTTATTTGTGAAATGGGTGGAACTTAACAAAGGCAACTAGAGTCTAACACGATCATCTGCTGCTTCCAGTGATCTTCCGAATGGAGTAGACTGACCTTGTGGCCAGGCAATACAAAATTGCAGTGTATGTTGTATGTTTGATTTGATAGATTTCTTTTTTTGTCACAAAATACAATGCATAACAGAAAATATATGCCAAGAAATGTTCTCTTATATGTGTAAATCAGTGTAGAAGTATAGATGTGTGCACACACACACATGTGTATGTCATAATGACTGTTGACATATTTATGGATAATTCGGTTGGTATCATGTTAAGTTGCTGTATGTTCTCTGGTTTTAAGTTGCAGAGATTTTATGAACACCGAAACTGTACCGGCCGGGAATTTTTTGTGTGTGTGTGGAAAGAGGAGACCCTCCTGGTTGGTATGCTGGTGCACTAACCATTTTGCTACCATTCCTTCAGATTCAGGATATCTCCTATTTCTAGAACAAGAGCTGCAGTAAAAGACAGACAAAGATGTCTTCCCTCTCAGGAACAGGGAGCTGGCAAAACAAAAAACAAAGAATTAGCTTCATATCAATGTGGATAAAATAAAAGTGAAAGATAGACCCAGATAAATTTATGCATATCATTAATGGATTCCCATTTCTCACAGCAGTATGTTGCTGATGTTTAAGTTGTCTTGTTCCCTTGCTCATTCAATAAATGTATTTTGTATATCATTTTTTAAATGGTACATTTTGATGTAGTTAACACAGAGTTAGTACTTTAATTCCACAATATTTTGTTATGGTGAAATTGTATACACATGTCTAGTCCCTACACTTTGAGCTACTGAAATGTTAACTGAAGTAAAACTAACATATTTCCTAGAGCCATCACAAATTGATATCACTCACATATTTCAGTTTTAAGGATAAGAGTGAAATGTGTTAGATGCATGACAGAAAATAGGCTGAGAGATCAGAAATGAAGAACTGAGAAAAAAGGTAGGGCTATTTCTTGCCATATACATACAGAAAAAACAGATAAAATTGTTTGGCCACATGATAAAACTGAAAGACCAAAACACAACACAATGAGCCTTTAATAAACTGCAAGCATACCAGACCAAAGGGCTGACTATGACGAAGATGGATTGATGATACATTTGAAACGCTAGGAAACAACGGCATCAGAGGCCAACTGAAGAGCAAAAGACAGCAAATTATATCTCCCCTTGACACTGAAATGCAAATGAAGAAGGAAAGAGAAAGTGGAATGCGAGAAACATAACTTATTCTTTACATCTTCACACACTAGTAACTATTGTGTGTTTATTCTGTTTGTGATGGCTTGATCTAAAGCAGAAATATTTGTCTGTCTATATCACTCAAATGTATGATCATCATCATCATCATGTGCCATACCGGTTGGCGTAGGTGATCATGTCCCTCCACAATCCTCCATCTACAGTGCATCGTATCAGTTCTGTTGCCGACTGTTTTCCCATGCCATGACACCAAGCCATCCAGCATTTTCTCTCTCCGTCGCCCGCGATCTCTCTTTCCCTTTACACTGCCAGTTGCAACTAAGTATTCCAACTTTCCTCCTCTCATGATGTGCCTGAAAAATGTTGATTGCTTCTTTCTGATGTTTTTTAAGAGCTCCCTTTTTGTGTTGGTCTCTTTGAGAACTTCCTCATTAGTCTTTTTAGCTGTCCAGGAAACTTTCAACATTCTTCTGAGAAATCCCATCTCTGTGGCCTCCAATCATCCTTTCACCCGTTTGTCTACCGCCCATGATTCGCTTCCATAGGTCAGAATTGGTTCTATATAGCACCGATGAACTCTCTTTCTCATTTTTATTGACATAGATTTGTTGCATAAGATATTTTTCATTTTCTGAAATGCCACCTTGGCCTGAGCCATTCTGCCCTCTATTTCTGTGGTGCATCTCCCATCTGATGTTATTATTGTGCCCAAGTATTTGAAACGTTGCACTTGTTTCAGATTTGTCTCGTTTACTTTTATGCTGCATGACGACGATGAAGCCTCTTCGATATAACTGCCACCTCCGTTTTCTCACTATTCAGACTGAGACCCCTCCCGTTGCTCTCTTTTACTACCATGTCTATCATTTCTAAATGTATGATAAGTAATGTAAAAAAGTAAAGAGCCCCATCACGCTAAGTGGCGTATAGGGAATATGATGTTATTGACCATAATTTTTACAGACCTTCAGCACATGATTTTTTGAGGTAATGTGGTCAGTATACACGCCCGTGCCGCTTTATTTTCCCAGAAAAAATCTGTTACCTATTCAAGGCTGGGTGAACCCTGAAGCCTTCAATCAGGATAAAACCTAACATCTTGTCCATTGTAGTCCAGTTTACTAACCACTGAGCTATCGTGGCTCAAGTGTATGATAATCTTCGTTGAAATAGTTCTGCTTTTGTTACACTATCTATCTATCTATTGACCTTTCGAGCCATAGCTGGCCCATAGGGCATAGATCCAGATACTCTTTCTCTTATCTAACTTTTTATTCTAGCAGTTTTCAATCCTTGTAAAGATCGTTTGCCAAATCTCTTCATTTGTTAGACTAGATTTCTGTTTATCTTCATGGTTTCTTATACATTTTTTTATTTATTATTTCTGGTAATTCCACATTGTGATGGTATCCATTTTAGCATTAGCAGCTTGTGTATCTGGAAAGAGTTGGTGGATTTATATTTTTTTTTAAAATCCCCAGCTGATATGAGTGATGTTAGCTAAAACTGTTTTAAAAAAGGAATCATACTGATGAATATGACAAGCAAAAAATTAGACATGTATATCAAAAGACTAAAACTATGATCATACACAAGGATAATACTGAAAACCCACAAGTGGATATCAAAGATGAAGGAATAGACTTGGAGACAGTTCAGATCTACAACTACCTTGGACATACTATACCAGAGATGGAAAATGTAAAACAAATAAATAAAAGAATAGGAATGGCAAAAAGTAATTTTAATGCCATGAAAAATATACTAACATCAAACCTAATAACACCAGGGCTGAAACTAAGAATATCAAAATGTTTTATCTTCTCAGCATTCCTGTATGGTACAAAATCATGGACATTAGACAAGAAAACTGAATCCTTTAAAATGTGGAAGTATTGGAAGAAAAGAAAACAAATGATGAAGTCTTAAAATAACTAAAAATCAAGAGAACTCATAGATACAATTCAAACAAGACAAATGAGATTTTTGGGCCTTGATTAAAGACACAGTAGCTTACCGAAAGTAATCTTGGAAGAGAAAATACAAGGTAAAAGAGGCAGACCAAGATTAACATCGACGAGTAATATCAAAAGATGGACAAGTCAGCCTGTGCCAACCTGCACTATCAAAGCAAAAGACAGAAGGAAATGTTGCTCCATGGTAGCCAACTTTTGATGCAGAAACTGCACTCGGTGATGATGATTAATAAACAAGAATTATGCAAAGAATTTAAGAAAAAGTCTTTATGGCATTATCTCTTTTGTGTGTGTGGTGGGGGGGGGGGGGGGCGCATATAGGACTGGAGAGTAAAACCCACTTAAGAGAAAGAGTAACTGTTGGAATGTTACGTGATTGCACTTCTGTGTTGTTATTTCTTAACATTTAGAAACCACATAAAGAAAATATCTAGAGTACTTTTAAAAAAAAAAGAGGTAAGAACATATTAAATGCATAAAAATAATAATATAATATTTTTATTTTGTATTTTAGACCTTTTAGTATCATTCCGGTTGTATCCAAAATGGAGGAATTATTTTTCTCCGGTTTGGTATAGAACCGTTGATCAGAAGTTTAACAAGCCGCTATCGTAAAAACGATTTTGTTAATGAACAAACAAGGAAATTAGAGAAATCGCCAATCAACCACTAATATCTTTAGTAATAAAGAAAAGATGATGGTCATATGTTGTACATGTGATAAGAGATAATAACCGAATAGCTAAGCAAGCCCTCATGTGGGAAACAACAGGTAAGAGGAAGACCCAGAGAGACACTGAGAAGAAAACTGTTATGGTCAAGTTGCCATTGAAACACATTTGGTCAGGCAACTTAAGAACCTGTGCTCAGACTGATGTTGGTGAATCAAACTTATACTGTTCATGATGTACCTGAATCACCTCAGTGTGTAATAATTATTTTATTTCTGTTGAGTTGTTTCTATTATTAGTTTCAGAAATAATTAAAAACCTGTCCTGAAATATTTTTTTTACATATATATGTTGTATAAAATTGTGTATAGTAAAACAGTTACATTGTTTCTTTTCATAAACACAAATCAATTAGTGGTCCCTATACAAAGTGTAATTAATCTAGAACATTCCACATGTTTTTGATACAGGGAAAGTTGCTGGATACAGACATGCCATTTAGTAAGAACAAATGTTTAAGTATTGAAATATATTAGAAAGAACTGAAGAAGTAGAAAATAAATTAGGTGCATTTGAAAACAAATGTCTCAGGAAAGTGTTTTGTATACTGTGGAAAAGAATTAAAAACTGGCACAAAATAAAAATAGGCAGACTTATCACTAAAAGGACCACTGAAATGATAAGCAACACCAGCAGACATCAGCTCCCTTACTGAGGTGAAGAGACTTATCCAGGTTAGGGACATATGGCGGGATACAGTTGGGCTCTATTCAAAGACTGATGCATAATAGCAAAAATTGTTGAATCTAGAATTTCTGCCATGTGTGCTGTCTTTGATTTCAACGGTCAATAGAAGAATTCAAGTAGAATTAGACTTGTGTATTTGAGTCAACAACAGCAATGAACAGGCTTGTGTGCTGTTTCCATTTATTTTCAACTTATGTGAACTGAATAGTGAACTACTGAAACTAAAAGTGTGTACACACTTCTTCTGGGCCCATAACAACAACACGCTTCCACATCTGTTAAAAGGCAACTTGTTGATTTTCCTGGAGTGCTGTGATGTTAAATCTAATGACATTGAACAAGGGTAATATAACATCAGCAACAAGCCATAAAGACAAAGTAATGCCAGAAAGTAAATTAAACCCTATAGATGATGAAGCTCACAACATTATTCACTGTATAGCCACTTGTTGTCATAAGATCAATGATGAATAGATGAAAATGAGGATAACTGCAACACCACACAAGATACAACATACCACATCCAAGAAATAAGCTGATGATAAGTAGATCATTTGACCTCACTTACCATCCACGTCACTGGTACCAGACTCAGGCATGTCCCAGAATGTCTTGCCAATACTTCAACATCAAAGCATACAAATTTGCAACCAAACAAATAATGGGTTACATGTTTTTTTTTCATTCCTCGGTTATGTTTATTTTTTGTAATGACCCTTATTTAAAGTACAAGAGAGAAAGATAACAAATTATGAGATGAAATGCTTCAGAATAATCATTAATGCCACTAGAGAATGCAGAATAGATGACAATGGCATCTGAAAATGTGTTGGAACAACACCCAGTATAAAACACCAAAGAAAATAATGTGCTTCAGCCATCTCTAACCAACTAACATTATATAGTTACAGCAACTACAATCTGGCTTCGTGTAAAGATCAGGAGTCTGTCAGATGGTAAGACAGTGCTACAGCAATCCTACACTGGCACAGATAACTAACCACTGATTGCTTTGTTGGTGTGTAAGTAATGTAAAGAGCCCCATCACACTAAGTAACATATAGGGAATATGGTGTTGGTGACCATACTTTTTACAGACCTTTGGCACATGTTTTTTGGGGTAATGTGGTCTGTATTACACCCATGCCACTTTACTTTCCAAGAAAAAGATCTGGTGCCCATTTAAGGCTAGGTGAACCTGGAAGCTGCCGATCAGGATTGAACCCAACCTCTTGTCCTTTGTAGTCCAGTTTACTAACCACTGAGCTATTGTGGTTCCCTTTTGTAGGTGTGTGACCAAGAAAAAAAATGAGTATAGTAAATAATCAGATCCAAGACATATTTACTACAATTCTGCATCTCATTTGTACTGTTGTATTTTTTTTTTTTCACCTTTAGCAAAAAATGAGCATGCTTTTTGTCCTGTTGTGCTTGCACTTAGAAGACCACATACAAGGCTTGTTTGTAAAGTTCCAGGACTGAATTTTGTTTCTCCCAGTAAACTAATATGCAATTGGCATAGGATATGAGTTGTACTAACCCTTCCTGAGTGTGCATGTGAACTTTGAACTAATTTTTCAGTTAACTCAAGCATCCAAGTGAGTGCATAACTGCAGGTGGATGAATAAATTAAACAGTTTGTGTGCACTAATTTCTTGCTTTTGTATTGGGACAACTGATGTTGGAACTTACAAAATGCTACAGTCAGGTTCTGGGGAGTTTTGCCTAGGTTGATCAACATTTGTGTGGTTTTCCTGCTTCAAAAGTGGACGCTGGCCATTTTGAAGATGACCACCACTCTGACAGAACATTCACCCTCCCACAACAATGAGATCATGGTGCGAGAAATCATTAGTGCTACTGACATCTAACATTCAGAGTAGTGGCAGAGGATGTAGGAATAGCACTTGCTGCTTGCCATAAAAGTCAAAATGACACTGTGCAGACATCATCCTGAGAAGTGATGTATAGACAATTAGTTCTATTACCTTGACATTGCCCATGCACAAGTCTTTCAAAACAAATAAGTTTGTGGTGAAATGCCACATTCATATCCTTCACAGCCTCCTTGTTTTTGAACTTGTTCCCTGTGACTCCCATCTTCCAACATGTGAAGATAATATTAAAAGGTCATTAATTTGAGTTTCCAATGAATGTGATGAGACAGATGAGAGTCATCTCATAAAGTGACTTCCATAGGTGCTTCCAGAAATGACAGGACTACTGTAATAATTATATTCAATCACAAAGAGACTATCTGTGTGCTTGTGGACTGTTATTTGATGTGCAATGAAGATAATCCAATGACTAACACTCACAAAGAGACTATTTTGAAGGAACCTAAACCAACACACTGTTAGATCTACTTATTTTACTCTTTTTAAATCACATCCTGAACTTTATGAACACTCCTTGTATTGAGCAATCTTGCAAAATTGTATGCTGTTTGATTGGTTAGTGTGTTTCTGTCGATTTAATTTAGCAGCCTCATAAATGTTGATATTCCTCACAAAAATAAGATTGTTGCCTCCAGCATTCTTACACATTAATGACAGCCATGACGTACTTTCTTTTTTAACCTGAAGCGTACACACAATTCAAAATATGAAGCATGAACCAGTGCTGTAAAAGAATACACAGAAAACCTTTAACATTTCCACTTTTGTAAAATGAGAACTATTAATTGACTTGATATGAAAAAAGCTATTAAGTAATATTATTTTTTGCAGTATAAAAAGCTGTATTGTAGTCTAGCACATAATTGAATGGGAACAGACTGTGCTATTGTCCTGCAATGAATAACTGAAGACAGAAGAAAATGGATATGACTGACTAAAATACATTATTTTAGAGAACTAACACACAATTTCCAGATTATGGGGAAAGAAAATGTGTTCAAGTTGGCAAAATCTCCTAACAAATGAAAGCTAATGGTTGTAAAAGTAGCTTTTGTTTACTCTCTCCATCAGCCCAAGATTACGATACCGTAGTAAATATTACAGCATCAAAACAGAAATTCTTCAAAATTTTCTCCCTTCTGTGCACCTTCCTTATTACCACTTCTGGTGACCCCTGAGTTGGATTTGTTTCCATTGTTATTTTTTTTGTCTTCTTCCGATTTTGTGATATATGATCACTTATAATTTTTAAAAAATTTGCCGGTTTTCAAGAAATTGATTGATTTACCTTTTATTTTTATTATTTTTTTTTGCTGTGACAAGGGAAATTTCCTCAGTCGTTGGCTGACATCAAACAACCCTTTGTAACTTGGGAAATGCTGCAAATAACACTGAGGTACTAAACATCCTGGCGGATGATGTCTGTACCAATAGACATTGTAACACGTCCACCGATTCGGTCCAATTCAGGTCTTAAATCAACCTGAGGCAGGAAATCAGAGTTCCCTGTGTCTCTCCTTGTGTAAACACACAGATGTGTTTCAAAAAGTTCAGAGAAAACACTATTTTTAGAGCTTCTAATGTTACAATTAAGTAATAATTTTTACTACGGTATCGTAAACACGTTAGTCACATACAAGTATCATAATCTAGGGTTAAAGAGCTTTTAGTTTATAGAAAGGCCAATTTAGGTCAATGACTCTGTATCCATGTACCTTGAGTTAACTCAATTTCTCCTAAAAGTGACAGATTATTACAAACTAAAATAGTTTCAGTATTTTTAAAAATTAAAACCAAAATATGCACATATTCACTTCACATGTTTTCTGTATGGAAACCCAAATTCTTTTTGTTTACACATAATTAAATATGTTAGATGTGTGCACCATTGATCACACTACAGATATTAAGGTTGTAGTCACGTTATTCGCACAAACATTTTTCTGACTCTGAACCAACAACCATAAGAATCTTTAAGTGCTGAGGAAGTAACATCACTTTTGTTCTGCAGCATTTTGTTCTTTCTTTAATTCGATTTACACTTTGACAAGGTTTAATTAGGGGAAAAAAATGGATATGATTTGAATTGAATTTGTTGACTATAACATCAAGACAGATAAATCCTGTCAGAACAATCAAATTTATTCGGGAGTTTAAGAGTTAACGGCCCATCATGTTTATCAGCACCATGACTACTATTTCTTTCCTGACATCCATCGCAAGGACAATCTGAGTACTTCACATAAACATGCTAGTTTGATTTATATGTTTTCTCTAGTTTTCATTTGATGAAATATTAATTCCATTTATGTTAAACTTTGTGCATATTTCAACTTTATCCAGGATAGTTAAGATCAAATAATGAGTAATTACATTTTATACCTTCTGTAGAAGCACATGGTGCAACTCTGTCCCAGATCCCTTGATAGTATTCTGATATTAAGATATATGACCAGGGCTACTATTAACTCTTAATACCTATATCTGCCAAAAATTATATTGTAAAACTTGCTTGCTTTTTGGGTAATTTATCAGTTGATTTTTAATAAGTATTGACATTGTTGGTTGTTTAGTTCTCTTAGAGCAAAATATTCCTAGCGAGTTCATGACTATTTCTACTCTACTGTTTGAAAACGCCATATTTTTATGCACCATATTTTAATGACAATTCTTCAGCTGTGATAGCAAACTATGCAAAATTTATTTTTAATTATAGTTTCTATCATAGGAGTTAATGAGCTCTTTCTCAAACCAATAGAAATAGGTGCCCCATGTTTGTAAAATCATATCCATTTTTTTTAACTATAAGGTAAGTTCAAGGTAAAGTACGAGACTTGAATAGGCATCTTAGCATGTGAGTTTTCACCCATATGTGCTCGGCCACCTATCCAGAAGTGTTCTGAGACTTCTGGATTGTGTCACTTCAAGCATCAAAATTCTCGATGCAAGGCGGCATTCCTCACCTGCCCAGAGTACTACCCTGGTACCCATTTCTGCCACTGGCTGGGTCGACCGTGGGGGTATTTTTTTTCCAACCACGTGTACAACTCACACTACTTCCAGTGCGAAGCAAGCACGGGTTGTCCGAACATCGGTATCCCAATTGGGTGGTTTTCCCAATGAGGCTACCGAGGCCACCTTCCTGGTGTAACTATAAGGAGTATACATCACTTCAGTTTGCACCTGTTCCAAAGATATTAATTCATCTTGTTATAGCTTTTTTTCTTTCTTGCAAGTTCCGGTGCATAGATCTTTTAGATGCTTTTTAGAATATTCTTAGCCCACCATCTACTTAGTTATCTTCCACCCTAAAAGGTTGGCACAAAATAATAGTTTTTTTTTCTCTGCCTTTTAACACGTTTGTGGTATCTGCAGCTATTGGTCCAATTATCTGATTTTGACATGGTGATTATGCCAAACCATTACAACTCTCTTTAGTTGCTGTTTATCTCTTTATTAAGTATTAAATGATAATAGTAGACTAATTCTTCCACAAATTATGGTTTCACATGCATAGTAGTGTATTATATATGCCATTCTTTGAATATTGCCTTCGGTTTGAATTGTTTTAAAATTAATCGTGTATTACGGATTATCAATTAAATTGTCAAGAACAATATGCAAAATTTTAGTGTTTTCTAGGCAAATGAGACAAGAAGCTATCATCAAGGCAGACTCCAATACAATCCAAAGACATTTATCAATGATAAAACAGAAATAATGAAATCCCAAAACATCGAAATAATGAAATCCCAAATAGCTATTGACACTAGGATGAGAACCTCTAGGTCTCATATTCAACATATTGTTTAATTACATTATCAATGGGTGCTGTCTCCACATTGAAGATTGGCTACCATGGAGCACCATTTTACTCTCTCTTATCTTTGATAATGCATGTTGTTATAGGTTCATCTGTCCATCTTTTGATGTTATCAGTTCACTTTAGTGCTGGTCTACCTTGTACATTCCCTTCCAAAATGACTTTTAGTAGTGTATTATGTCGTTTAATTACACTTAGTAATTTAATTTGATTTATTTGCTTAATACTCAAGACATTTATCATTTTGTACGTAAAAAAATCAGTAACTTTTTAAAAAATAAGTGCTAGAGGATGATTGATGTTTTAGGTGATGAGGCGTGTGGTCATTTTTTTCTTCATTTTATCATCTTGTTGCCTGTCTAGTCAAGGGCATTGCTCTTTAACTGCCAGTGTGATTGTTTCATGTTGTCCAGCTGTGTTGGTTATGTCAGTCAGCGTTATCTGTGAGTCCTTAATGTATTAGGGTCTTCATCTTTAGATAATCCCCCTTCATTTCTTCAATACAAAACTGATGACCTACAAGTTATGATGCATTTATGAGAAACACCTGCTGTAGTCTAGGTTCACTGAGACCAACATATGTCTCTATGTGTTATGCTGAGTATAGGAAACTGAACACGCTAGAATTTTCTTTAATCCAAATTAACCCTCATAATCAATACTTGCAAAAAATAAAATTGTTATAGAATTATAGCAGCAGTTATTAACATTTTTTCATACAAACTTAAGGAAATTACTATTTATAGAATAATGATCAAGTAAGGTGCTATGTTTATGTATACTTTTTTCCTTGAAAGTGTTAATAAATCTGATTCTTTTTTTTTTGGATTGTTGCTATATGCAGTAGGTCATGTTAGTGTGAGTTAAATGCAAAATTGTTTATGTTTTGAAACGAGCATGTGTACGATGTAGTAAAGGTCAACAGGTAACCAACCAAATAATGCAGGCTCTGTGTTGCTGTGACTTGTTATTTGAGTAATAAAAAGTATGTGACCTTTTTTGATGAGATGCCATTAAGATAGGTGCTTAGGTTGCTTGTGCTCACCTGATGACTTTGTCATCCTCCCTTCAAATGATGTTATGTGGGTGTGCATGCATTCTGTTGTGGTTTGCAGTAGAGTGGATATTTGCACCTTTTTGGCCAAACACACAATTGACTTTAGCACAGCATTTTTGAGTACTGGATTGCCTTCCTTCTCGATTCCTACTCGCTTGGCCAGAATTGACTGGTTAGTCTGTTTCTAGGGGCACCATGAAGAGATGGAGTAGGCTATGGATAGTTCTGGTTGACTGATCCTGCGCAAGCCATCAGCTATTAGTTGCTGACACCTTTCAGCTCTGTAGCTGTCAGACATCTCTGTCCTCGGAGCATATTTTTTACATTTACTTTATTTTAAAAATTGTCCCATCTAATAATTGTCCTTGTAACTCTTTGAGCACAAAATACACTCATATTTGTGATTTTGTTTTTCACTTCGTTTACCTTTTTGTGTTGAGGGAAATACAAATTTCTAGTTCTTGCTGTCTGGCAGCCTCAACCATCATTTCATAATAAGGTTGCCATGCAGATCTTTAACAATGCACTTTTGGTGAATATTCTTCCAGTGTTTTCATTGACATTCATCATTACATTTTACGTGTATACTTTTATTAGATTTTCTGCAAGAGGTTTAAGTTTTTTTAATTTTAATCTGCTGAATTTGTTATTTCTTTATCTCTTCAACAATTTCTTCCTCAACACATATCACTGTTTAAAAAAAAATATCAAGATATAAAATAATGAGTTTTCTACTTTCTTTAGGTTCAAGACAGATTTGTAGTCTTCTCTCTTCTAGCAGTCTTAGTTATTGCCCTTTTATGTTGTATTAATGCCCATTTTACTCTGGGCCTGCCTTAGGCACTGTTTTCATCTTTCTACTCCTTTTCTTGGATGTTGCCTTTCAATGTATGAAAGAATTAGGACAGATGCCCTGGAAGACCAGCCTGGGGGACTCTCGGAAGCAGATGATTGCCTTCTTTTATTTTGCAGATAATATAAATGGGTTAGCAGGTGATAGTTGTATCAGTGCCCAAGGAGTTCATTGAGTGCCTAGAAAATGAAGATTGATGCTGACAAAACCAGATTAATGACAAACAAGAATTGGGGCATTGAAAGAATAGCTAAATTAAAAGGTTCTTGAAACCAGTCCAACCTCCTGGGCTGTTTTGTTATTGGTGAATCCTCCAAATCATAAACTTTAGTTACAATTGCACAGGTAAAGGCAGCACTGACAAGATTAAACCATATATGAAAGAGCAAAAACATAACTGATTGTTCTGAACAGTATTGGGATTTACATTTCAGTATACATGCAAAACATGGACACTCATTGTTGATTGTGAAAGATCATATCACCAGCAAGGAAATGAGCCTGAAAATCTCACATTTCACTGGACCAATTAAAGAGTTACTGTCAGTGGTAAAAGAATTAATATCAAAATGGTATTGACATTTTACAAGCATTTATAGGCCTTGCTAGGACACAGTGCCAGGAAAAAGAAGGCAAGACATAAAGAGGAATAGGTGAGAAGACACCATTGGAAAATAAACATGTGTAATCTTTATCACATCTCTTGTTTTAATCTTAAAAGTTGCAAGAAGATTGTGAAGTCAATAGTGCTTTATCATTTGGCAAAGCCATAGTCAAACTGTGAATGTATGGAATCACTTATAAAATCCTCTGGTAAATCATTCTTCCCTTGTGATAAACCCATTGCTGCTTATCTGTATGTTAGCAAGTTTCAATATTTAATTTGCTCAGAAAAGAGAAACAAAATATTAAATATATGTTGCTTTTAAGAGCATCAGAAATAATTACTCAGGTGTAACTTTTTTGTTTTACTCTTATTTCTCCATCATATGTGCCACATCATTATCATGTGCCATACCAGTTGGTGTAGGTAATCATGTTTTTCCACAATTTTCCACCCACAGTGCATCGTATCAATTCTGCTATTGACTATTTTCAACGACATGACACAAAGCTATATAGTATCTTATCTCTTTGTCGTCTGCGATCTCTCTTTCCCTGTACTTTGCCAGTTGTAACCAAATATTCCAACTTTTCTTCTGTCATGATGCACCAAAAAAATTTTGTTTCTTTCTGATGTTTTTTTAGGAGCTCCCTTTTGTGTTGGCCTCTGAGAATCTCCTCGTTGGTCTTTAGCTGTCCAGGGAACTTTCAACATTCTTCTGAGAAATTCCATCTCTGGGGCCTCCAATCATCTTTTCATTTGTTTGTCTACTGGCCATGAATGACTTCCATTGGTCAGAATTGGCTCCATATAGCACTGATATGTCACATTGTAGTAGTTTTAAGACAACATCATGGATCAGTCTGATTTTTTTAAAACAGGCCCACCAAAATTAATAAATAACAATTGTTATCTAAGTATAAAGTTTTCAGGTTTGATGGATAACAATTTTGACCCTTCTTCTTCTATCCTTCCTTGTTTGCCTTTCACTGTCAAGGGGAGATAGTTTGCAGTCTTTTGCTCTACTTTTGGCCTCTGCTGCTGTTATTTTTCCTAATTTTTCATCAATCCATCTTTTTCATAGTCGACCTTTGAGTCTGGTGTTCTCACAATGTTTATTAAAGGCTCTCGTTGTGTTGTGTTTTGGTCATTTTGTCTTATCATGTGGTCAAACCATGTTATTTTTTTTTTCTTTATGTATTAAATGACAGGGATTACTCCTAGCTTTTTTCTCAGTTCTTCATTTCTGATAGTTTCTTTTTTATGATTTTATCTCTCAGGCTGTTTTCTGTCATTCGTCTAACATATTTAATCTCTGTAGTGGTTAATTTTATTTTGGTTCTTGGGTCTAGAATCCAGGTTTGGATTTGGTAGCACAACATTAGGATGAAGATTATGTTGTAGAGTGCCCATTTTGCCTCTAATGTTATTTCCTTGTTGGACAGCAATGGTGATTGTCCCGGATAATTTGACAAGCTTTGCATCTTGAGTCTATTTCTGCTGCTTGTGAATTGTCATTTGTCACTGGACTTCCAAGATATTAAAATTCCTTCACTTGTTTTAATTGTGTGCTGTCTATCATAGTGTTGATGTTCTGTTTCACTTTTGCAATATTCATAACTTCTATCATTTTTTTGTGTTAATTTTCATGTTGTATTGAGCTCTTGTGCTGTTAAGTCTATTTAAGTGTTCTTGTAGGTCTTCTTTTAAAATTTTTACTGGGATATCTATTATATATTATTAAGACAACACAGTTATTAAAACAGTGATCAGTTTTGGTGTGTATGAGTCAAGATATCCCAAAAAAAAGATCCAAGATATCACAGATACCCTATCATCCATGGCGGAAAGAACATTACTTGAAATCAAAAGGGATAAAACTAAAATAATGAAAAATAAAAATACCCTGGAGGGCAATATATATCTAAATCATCAAACATAAGAAGGAGTAGACCACTATGTATATCTTGGTAGTAATGTAGATCAAAAAGGTGAAACGAAGAAGAGATCAGATGCAAGATAGCAAAAGCTGTAGCAAATTTTAAAAACCTGGACAAAATATGGAAATAAAAAATACTGAGCAAGAAAACTAAACTTAGAATATTCAGCTCAAATATATTATCACCTCTACTTGCGAATGGAAAACAGCCAAAGAGATTGAGAAAAAAACTAAATGCCTTTGAAGACAAATGCCTAAGAAGAATACTCTGCATACAATAGAATGAATTCAAGACTAATATAGAGATAAGAGAAATGGCCATAAAACCAACGATATCATGTACAATTAGGAAGAGAAGATGAACATATGTCAAACATGTGTTTAGAAGAGACAACAAAACTCCAAAACAGACTTTTCTATGAGAAACATCAGGATACAGACGAGGAAGATCTAGAGAGACACTAAAGAGATCACTATAAGAGAGGGTAAAGGTGGCAGGCAAAGTTAAAAAAAGGTAAAGAGCCATATCACGTCAAGTGGCATATAAGGAATATGGTGTTAGTGACCATAATTTTTATAGACCTTCGGCACATGATTTTTAGGGTAATGTGATCGGTATTACATGCAGGCATTTCAGATAAGAAAGAATAGAGATGGATGACAAAAAACACTATGGGGCTTTTGTGATGTTTAGCGGTTATGAAAGGTTCAAAATCGAAAGAAAAGACACAGAGCTAGAACTGAAAACATATATATGAGAGACAGGGAAGTCATGAATGGAGCTAAAGTGATTATCTCAAAGTAAAAATGAAATAAAAGAAATTTGCTGAGGATCCATTCTCAATGAGGAGTCCAAAGTTTTATATTGAAATGTTAATGCCAGAATAACACACATTGTTGATCATACTGTAAATCACTTTAGAGCAGTGGTTTTATAGAAGTCTACTGAGGGTAGGCTCACTTCCTAAATCATTCAGCTCACCCTAAAGATAACTTTAAACGCCGTTTTAGCACACAAGTTTCCTCCAATATGTGCTTGGCTGCCTATCCAGAAGTGTTTGAAAACTTCTGGATAGTGTCGCTTCAAGCATCGAAACTCATGTTGCAAAGCAGCATACTTCACCTTCCCAGAGTACTATCCTAGTAGCCATTTCTGCCAGCGACTGGGTCAACCGCAGAGGTATTTTTTTTCCAACCACGAGTACAATTCACAGTGCTTACAGTGGGAATCGAACATGGGTTGTTTGAATGTCGGTAGTCAGGCGGTATTCCCAACTAGGCTAACGGTAGCCCAGACGGGTGGCATTCCCAACTGGGCTGTTGGTAGCCCAGTCGGACGGCATTCCCAACTAGGCTGTCGGTAGCCAAGTCGGGCGGCATTCCCAACTAGGCTATCGGTAGCCCAGTCGGGTGGTATTCCCAACTAGGCTGTCGATAGCCCAGTCGGACGGCATTCCCAACTAGGCTACCGAGGCCTATTTTTTCTTGGAAGGAAAAATGGTCTGGTCTAATGCTGGCCACATTGCCCAAAAATGACTTTGTTTAAAAATCAATATTTGGGTACCCACATTGTATTCTCAATATACAATGTCTGAGATATCACAGGATTCCTTCATTCTTCTGATACTACATACAAGTATAAATCTTCTAATACAACATACAAAGATGATTGTTTGATAAGAAAAATAAAACATACTAAAGGAAAATTTAAGTGAGGGCATTACAACAAACTTGACAACTAAGTGACTTTACCAGAAACTGCAGATTTTGAAAGAAACTTCAACAAGTATTTATTGTAGTATTGTCTTTACTAGAGGGTCTTATTATGGGTGGAATTGTAAAGGATACCACTAGTCCATGATGTTGCTAGACAGTGAATGCGTTGATTTTTCTATTTTACTTCCAAACTAAACATTTTTAGAAATGTCCTGATTAAGAAATAAATATTCTAAGTGCCCAATAATCAGAATGATTCAAAAATTATTGTAATACATAGAATGTCAGGTCACAGAAAAACTGTGTTTCATTTTATGTCTGCTGAATTATTGAGTTTGTCTTGTTTATGTTTCTTTGATTTCCATTGCTAATGCAGTATTGTGTTTACACATTTCAATTTAGGCTTATGGCAAAGTCAGATACATAGCAAGGTGAAATTGGTAATGCATTATTAGTCCACTCAAATACATACTTTTGTATGATTAAAAATGCAGATAATTAATTCTCTTTTTCCTATGATATGTAGTTTCCACATTGTTGCTGAGTAACAACTTAGGCAAATAGTGAGTCAGCTTATTATAACTTGTGCATGCTTGTATATAGCAGTAATTGTCAGTTATATATGTAACTAATTTAATGATAGCAAAATGGCTGGTTTGAGATCTGTGTCGATAAAAGAATTAAAAAATTGTATAAGCCATTTATACTAAAGATGCAAACTGTTCAGAAGTATAAAGTAAAAAACATGACCCCATGAGAAAAACAGAAATAAAATTAAACTTTTGAGCAGATATAGCTATGATGATGATCTCTGTAAAAAATTTGGGGCAGGGGGATATTATTTCCTCCTCAATGGTGTGTGCTGTATATTTCAGCTTTTCCACTCACTGTATTTTTGCAATAAAATTATTACCCCTGTCAAGATAATACCTCTCAAACTTCTCAACTTCTTTTGTCTTCAATTTTTTTGTTGCCACATGTTTGTTTTCAGACCCTCTTTTCTATAATACATATCTGTAGCCTGATAAATTCTTTCTGTGCTGTGAAAATATAATGAAGTTCAGGTCAGTCATCCTTTTTAATCTTTTGAATTCATTTAACTCTTAAGTATTCATGTCTTCAACAAATCTTTTACATTTTTGTTCTTGTCTTTGGCTAATAATTCCAGCTTTGTCCATGTCTTCCTTCCAACATTCCTCATCATGTCTATCTCTTCTTCTTAATATTCCTTCTTGTAATTCTTTGAGCTAACTTAAGTGTCCAATCCAAGACTATTTTCTTCCTGTTAGTTCTCTCACTACTTGCTTTTGATTGTTTCTATTAGCCACTTGGTAGTGGTTATATTTTAATTTAATACATTCCTACATAGAGCTAGAAGCACCTCAGCCAATTTTTGGTTGATGAATCATAAAACACTAATTATTATAGCTTTACTAACACAATGAAGAAGAGTAAAGATGCTATTTTTATTAATAACAAATAAATTTTTTCACTAAAATAATGACATAGATTTAATTACTTTGGTTTGCTAACATCAGACTGGATTTTAATTATTGGGCTTACTAATATCAAGTGGAAGACAAATAGGAAGTGAAGGATATAATGTAAAAGAAATAATTCAAGACACTCAAAGGACCTCTAGATGTTCAGTTTCATTCAGCAGATTGCAAGAAGAAATGCATGCTGATGGTTCCTATCCTGTACTTCACAGATTTCATCACTTGTCCTCATCAGTCACTTCTTTATTCAAGTATTTTCTTCCTTGTAAATTTTGGCAAAAGAAGATGACTGCTTGTGGTGTTGTCTTGAAGTGTAGAGGTTTCTGATTTAGTGGATTAAATAGGCAAGAAGACAATCAACATCAGGTTGTGTGTCCTTTACAATCCCTACTCTCATGGTAGCCTGTAGGAAAGAACCTGTCTCTAGCCATATCTCTCACTTCATTTGTTGTCAAGTTCAAGGTCTCTTTGATGTCTTGAAATAAACTTTTTCTTGGTTTGCCCCTGTCTCGTATTCCTGGACACATGCCTTCCATTATTGTTCTTTCTATTTATAACCTCTTTGTGTCTTTTGACATGTCCCTAGTATTTTAATTTCCTCTGCAAGACGTTTAAAAGCCAATTCTCTTCAATGTTTAGGTATTTTAATGTTTTGATTTCTATTTTTTTATTATCCAGATTATTCAAAGATCTTTTCTGTAGCATTTTGTTTCAAATGAATCAGTTTTCTTCATTGTTGTTTGGGAGATTGTCCAGGAGGGCAATAAAAAAGCTAAAAACAGTGTTTGAGAAATCATTCAAAACAAATCTATGTTGATTAAAGCAGGAAGTAGAGTTATTCATGAATAGAAATGAATCATGGAAATCTATTAGTAAATGAACTTGTATCTTGAGTCCATGTATGTAGTGCTAAAGAGAAGTGTCAACAATCTGATTTAAACAGCAGTAGGATAGTGCTATTTTTGATGTACCTTGAATTATGAACATCAAAAATATACTATGTATTTTTTGTGGGGGTTATGTTTTGAGAAGTGGATTATTAAATGCCTAATATATGGCCATTTTTATTTTTACTAATGATTAGAAGTAAGCTGTTGCTGATCTACGGTAGACGCACTCAGATGTTTATTGCCAAGCGTCTCTATAGTCCTTATACACCACATTGTGGCATATCCAGAACGTTAGTGTTTGTGCCATTTTTAAAAATAGACCTTTGATGCATTTATTTTCTATGTAATGAGGTTGGCATTATGTACGTGCTAACTTTCTCCCCATGACAAATTAGGTACCCATTTATGGCTGGGGGAACCTTGAAGCTGCCAATCAGGATCGAACTGACCTCTTGTCCTTAGTAATCCACAGTTCAATAACCACTGATCTCCACTTCTCTCATAGTTGAAACAATAGTTGAATGACAGGTCTGGCAGTATAAGGAACAAGACAGATTTATGACAAAGGTCTCACCTACATTCTCTTGCATCAATTATCCTCTAATTTTATTTCATTATTGAATGATCTGCCATTTCTACCTTTATTCTTTGTGTGCTACTGTTTTTTGTCCTATTATCCTATTTGTTTTCAAATAGGTCTCTCTGTGTCAGGTCTTGCAGACAACTTTGGGTGTTTATGTTGTTCTGCTGATAGGCCATTTCTTTTTATGAATCCCACATTTAGTATTTGCCTGAAGATGTTTTTGTTGTCCATTCATTTAATGTTTAATAAACTTACTCTTCTGCTTTGAATGTTGTCATAATGAGGTGAAAGATTAGCAAACCGTGGAACAACTAAGTTAGATATCTTGTCCTGCCATTTGATATTCATTATACTAATATTTCAGCAACAGCAAACTATAACTTCCCTCTAGTTCAGGATATTCTTATATCCATCTTGACAAACATCTTATCTGAATTATTCTAAATTTAAAAAAAAATTAATTTAATTATCTGTGTAATAAAACAAACATGTTTTTCACCTACACTATGAACAGCAGGTAACATTAATGAGAACAAAGACAAAGCACAAGAAAGCAATACTGGACACATTTATCTTCATTGGAAGGAAAATAGCAGCAGATTTACTAGATGACCTTAAGGAGAGACAGACAAGAGGTAGGGTTTGATTCCAACTGATGGCTTCTGGGTTCACCCAACCTTAAATGGGTACTGGATTTTTTTCTGGGAAAGTAAAGTAGCACGGGCGTAATACCAACCACATTACCCCAAAAATCATGTGCTGAAGGTCTGTAAAATTTATGGTCACTAACAACATATTCCCTATACGGCACTTGGCGTGACGGGGGCTCTATACTTTATTTAAGGAGCGATAATTGATTTCACAAAGACTGTTTACTTGGTTTTAGAAACAATTACACATGGAGATGTAATTGTGAGCAATTTACTGCTTCTAGCTTTTTATTCTGTTTTTTTTAACTGTAATATCTTTATACATTCTTTTTTTTTAGTGACATTTAGTGAATAGTGTTCATCTTTTTGTGAAGAATTATATGATAGTCATATTTAACCAAAACTCATTCACTGATCCCCACTATACAGTACCAATACAATTAACTATTTCACAATGAATTTGGGAATAGTGCAGGTTTTGCAACTCACATCTCATAAGTTTATTTTCAAGTGCAGTCACCACTTGGTCTACTGGTCAGAGTTTTTGTTTCATGATAATGGAAGAAACCCATCAAAACCATATTAGGAATCAGACATTGTGTCCACTTTAGTGCAAATAAAAGAAAGAAAGAGGCCAGTTATGCTTTGTGATGGTATATAGGATATATTTTGTTAGAGTCAATATTTGGTATAAAACTTTGGCACATTAATTTTTGAATAATGTGGCCAGCATTATGCCAGTTTTATCTTTCTTTCCAGAAAAATCTGTTTCCATTTAAGGCTGCGTGAACCTAAAAGCAATTTGTTAACCACTGAGCTACCATGGCTCCCTTATTTCAAGTGACATACTTTAATTCCCTCATTTGCCAGCTTCCAACTTTTCAGTACTAACACATTTAAAGTAATTTACAAATGTGGGCACATGGCAGCCCACAACTCAAATATTGTCTTCTCCCCAGACAGAGACTTCTAATTAATTAACCTTGTTGGAAAATTTGTGACCTGATTGACAGTGAAGAGGGGGTCCTATCACTGAAAGTGGTTACACTTTGTAGCTGACTGTTTACATCAAGCATGATCAGTGAACCAATAACAAGTCTTGCCAAGCAAGTAAGGATCAAGAATGAAAGGAATCCAATGCCAAAAAAATGCCTTGCTGAGGACAGATTTGTGGGACAAAGAGGCTCAAATATACGTAGTAACTTCTGTAAAGTTACACATAGTGCTTCTATGCTATGTCTTGTTGACAGATAATGAAGACGTGCAGTTACCTGGTTAACAAGAAAAGAAAAAGTGTTAAAATGAAGGTGACATTGGCAAAGAAGAGCATTGGTAGCCCCGCCTCCAAAAACTTTAGCTTATCTCAGTGAGGTTAAAACATTGGCCCCCAAAAATTGTAGCTTATCTCAGTGAGGTTAAAACAATGGTCCCCCAAAATTGTAGCTTATCTCAGTGAGGTTAAAACAATGGTCCCCCAAAATTGTAGCTTATCTCAGTGAGGTTAAAACAATGATATCCCAGCAGCATCATAAAGCATTGAGACCGGGACTACTTTAGTCTCTTGTTTGTAGTAACACATTGAATGTCTGGTGACGGTCATGCAGTTTTAACTTGTTGGATTGTGCATGAGAGTTATGTATTTTTACTTGTAATAAATTACTACACCTGCTACATAGAAAAATAATGCACTACATTAGATTAATCTTTTAGAACATCCTTTTAATCATAGGAAAAATGTTTATGCTGTATTAATGTTATGCTATTTATTTTTAATTTTTATACACTAGTATCTAAGTGTAAGGAAATGATTGCATATCCTTAATGTATGTATTCATTTAGAGCTGATGGGGATAACAAAACAACAAATCATTGCATTGTCAATTCTCCTTACCCAAAGTGGTTCAATTCTGAGCACACCTTTACACCTTTAGTTTTATCATATTTTTGTTGGTCAAACTGGGTTCATCTAGACTTTAAAAAAATGGATTCCAGTGATTTTTCTGGAAGTAAGAGCAACCTGGCACAATACTTCCACAGCACCCAAAAATGTGGCCATTGGTTGCTGACTCCATATTCCCTTTATGCCTATCAAGTCGTGGATGAAACCTAGAGTTGCTTTACTTTTACTAGGATTCCATCCTCAATATATTCTGTTATGCACAAACAAATACACACACACACAAATAAGAAAAAATGAAACTCAGTTAAACAAAGAAAAGCAACATGTTTTGGCCGCAACAAACACCATAATGGCATTGAAAAGTCAATAATGGAGGGTATAACTCATGGAAAATGAAGTAAGGGATGGTGAATGGGAAACATAGTGGATGATGAACACACAAAATGGACTCATTACAAACTTCAATTATGAGGCAATCAACATAGCTAGATGATGAAAGTCATTCTTAAGAAAGAAAGCAGTGACCTTGACTAAGCTGTGACCTGATGATGATAAACAAATATTAAACAATTTTTAATTGTTAAAAATCCTAAACTGAAACACATTTTCCCCCACATGCTTTCAGCATGGGTTACTCATCCGACATGTAGAAGCAAAGTTGACCGCAAGTGACCAGAGTTGTATTTATCATGCAACATAATGAGGACAAGCGATAGGATTTATTTTAAAATCAGTTTTCATAACACTATTCTTCCTTTTAGAACAATCTTAAACCAGTTCTGCGTTTGAGTAAAATGGTAAGGTAGCTACATAGCATTGATCTCAGGAGTGTGAATTGTTTTGCTCTCAATTATAATTATTCAGAGCATCTGGAAGATAATGAGGCAAGTAATTTAAAACAAAAATATTTTTTTTTATTTTTTGGCGTTTGCCAGCTTTCACCTCTGGTGAAGTCCCTAGAGACTAGGAACTTAATTTTGCGTGTTAATCCATTTTTCCCTGGCAGCCGTGTACACAGGAGTCCTTCACCGCACAGGCAGATAACGCAGTCTTCAAAGGTACTCATATTGTTTCCGTCAATGAATAATTGATGTTTCAAGCTGGGCCTCTTTGCTGAGACTAGGGGTGGTTGCCGCAGAGATAAATTATAAATAAAAATCCCAAGTAGTACAGCTGAGATTTGAACTCACAACCTCTCTGTCTCGAGGCCAGCGTCTTGCCTCAAGACCAACCAGTCCCCAAAAAAAATCTTTTATTACCTTCCTAAACTTTCCAATCGAGGTACTGATTTTTACTATTAGGTCGACTGAAGCGTGTACATCAGGAACAAATCCACAATACTGTGGTTGTGAAACCAGCTCTCAATCTATGTGCTTTTCATGCTCTGGAATTTAAAAATTTAAAAAATTCAGACAATTAAGTAAACATTTAAATAATATTTATTGATCTCCTTCAGTTTAACCAGTGCTGCGCTCAAATGTCTGCATACAGACATTAGTATTCACTGATATTTCTTATTCTTGTCTTTAGGTCAATTTGTTGATAAAACACATAGTTTAGTTTAATTTAATCGACAGATAATCCTCATTTCATTTTGGACACTAAGTGCTCAGTCAGATCTCCTCTCCAGTACACCCTTTATTGTTTGGAGACTGATGATTCCTGTTCTGTGTTGATTTGTTATTCTTCTGTGTCTCTCAGCACAGTGCTTCTTCCTGGCATCCCAAGTTTTTTAGAATGACAGTGATTGAGACTCCAGAAGTGTAGGAATTAAAACTGATATCTTCTTCAAAATATCAGTGTAAAGATACAATCATTGTTGACTATTTAATATACTAATTTACTGTTTGTCATGACTACATGAGCATTAGAGTGCTATTTGTATTTGTGCACTGGCATCATAGGGAGCCGCGATAGCTCAGTGGTTAGTGAACTGGACTACAAAGGACAAGGGGTAGGGTTCGATCCCAACCGACGGCTTCCGGGTTCACCCAGCCTTAAATGGGTACCGGATATTTTTCTGGGAAAGTAAAGCAGCACGGGCGTAATACCGACCACATTATCCCAAAAATCATGTGCTGAAGGTCTGTAAAATATAGGGTCACTAGCACCATATTTCCCTATACGCCACTTGGCGTGACGGGGGTACTTTACTTTTTTTTTTTACTTTACTGGCATCATAACATTTATGGATTTGTTCCTGGACAAAAATACCCCTAAATTCTAGTTGTAAAAGTTGGTGCCTGGTTTACAACAGAACTGTCATTCTCACTTAAAGATTCTAGTATCTTTAATACTGAGAGAAAATAGCTCTTTTACATTTCTTCTACATTCTATGCAATAGTGCTACTGCATAGTTGCCAGAATAGTGACACTGTGACCTTCCAGGCATGTTGTAAGAGGCGACTAAGGAGGTTGATCGATGGCTTGACAAGCTGTCATTGTAAAAAGTATTGTTATGGAAACGGCGCCATATATTTTAGAACAGTGATCTCTGCAATATGTGCCACTTTGGCACGCAAGGTTTCTGTTTTTTGAGATTGTGGTTCTGCCCTATGTGCCGTCTTCGGCTCGAAAGGAGAATAGATAGATAGATAGTTGCCACTGGGTGTTCAGGCTAGAGCTGTTACTTCAGTAGAAACATTTTTGTTTAACACAACCATAATTTGAACCTTCATTCAACCTATTTGGAGAATGACATCATATTTCTTGTTCAAGCTATTGTTAACTTGACATTTATACTGCAGGCACTCAGTAAAGTTCAGAGCAACACGTAGAAAATAATTTATTATTTTTTTCCTTTGGAAAATACTTACATATTTTTTAATGAAATAACTAAGATCTGCACAGAATACTATATGATGTTTTTTTTTAGTTGTTCAGACATATCACTAATTATTAGATTTAATATACTTGGCATATATTTACTTATGCATTGTTTGTCTTGTGTTCCTTCAGATAACTACTCCTGAAAACTTGTTTTGGGTCTGTGTTCTTTTTTACAATGATTTCTTCCATAACTAATTATATCTCTACTAGTGTTTGCCGTGAAGATGTCCATCCTAAAGTTGACCTATTTAGTATTCATTTTTTTTAACACCGTAAGTAATCAAA
This sequence comes from Megaustenia siamemsis, assembly GCA_032433765.1. Taxonomy (NCBI): domain Eukaryota; kingdom Metazoa; phylum Mollusca; class Gastropoda; order Stylommatophora; family Ariophantidae; genus Megaustenia; species Megaustenia siamemsis. Next base: position 23,833,201 of record JAVIAB010000106.1, read on the forward strand.
AGAAGCTGATGCTAACTTTCAGCCTCGTTTTGATGTTTTAATTCTTTTAACTACTCTCCAGTTTAAAAGACAGTTTTGTCAAATCATAACATTTCTTCTTTTAATGAAACTCCATTTTGTGAAATAAAAAGTATGTTTTCATTGATTAACACCACATTCCCCAGAAGCCTATAAAGGGTTGGTGGGAATCTTCACTTACATGTTTCAATTTGCAATGTCTGCCACAGACAAACCTATTCTTTAGCCTATGTAAATAGCATAATAATGACACGATTCTGGTGGCAGCTTTTGATTTTAGTATGAAAGTGTTAAAGAAACATGGTGGAACTATTTTTCTGTACAAATTTCTTGTGCATCATTATCATCATCTTCACCATCATCATTGCACACGGAAATTGTATTTACAGCACGTTTTGATGTGAAATTAACAATCACTTGTAATGTACCTAAAAGTACTATGGAGTAATCAATTTATTGGTGATGAGAATTTTTAGAATCAAGTAACGAATGTGCCTTTTAATTTACAGGTGTTAACCACATGTAATGAATTCATGAAGAGTGCAGTTATAATAGAAATATATGGCCAACGAGGCAAAGTGAGAGGTTTATAATTGCATATATTACATGTCCATGATTGTAAGGAGAAAAATGAGGGACTTGTTCATAAAATATGTGTCAATGATTATAAAGAAGGAAAATGAGAGGGTTGTTCATGAAATACATGTCCATGATTTTGTAAGGAAGGAAAATGAGAGGGTTGTTCATGAAATACATGTCTATGATTGTAAGGATAGAAAATGAGAGGGTTGTTCATGAAATATATGTCCATGATTGTAAGGATGGAAAATGAGAGGGTTGTTCATGAAATACATGTCCATGATTGTAAGGATGGAAATTGAGAGGGTTGTTCATGAAATACATGTCCATGATTGTAAGGATGGAAAATGAGAGGGTTGTTCATGAAATACATGTCCATGATTGTAAGGATGGAAAATGAGAGAGTTCATGAAATACATGTCCATGATTGTAAGGATGGAAAATGAGAGAGTTGTTCATGAAATACATGTCCATGATTGTAAGGATGGAAATTGAGAGGGTTGTTCATGAAATACATGTCCATGATTGTAAGGATGGAAAATGAGAGGGTTGTTCATGAAATACATGTCCATAATTGTAAAGATGGAAAATGAGAGGGTTGTTCATGAAATACATGTCCATGATTGTAAGGATGGAAAATGAGAGGGTTGTTCATGAAATATATGTCCATGATTGTAAGGATGGAAAATGAGAGAGTTGTTCATGAAATACATGTCCATGATTGTAAGGATGGAAAATGAGAGAGTTGTTCATGAAATACATGTCCATAATTGTAAGTAAGGAAAATGAGAGAGTTGTTCATGAAATATGTGTCTATGATTACAGTGAATGTGAGAGGGTCAACACTTGTCCATGGTTGTGGGGAAAGAGAGTGTGAGAATTAATCATTAAGTGCATGTTTATAATTTGCAGGGAGGGAATGTGAAGGAGTTAGTAATAAAATACATGTCTATGATTGCAAGTGAGTACATGATCTTCATAATCAGCCTCCAAGTACTGTCAAATCTCACTCTGTGTACCTCACCATAGGTCCTTGGTCTTGGTGAGCTTTTTAACATCAATAAGGGAATCAATGCCTGCTTTCCTTGCCTCTTTTATTAATGCCTTTCTTTGTGTCTCACTAGGTCACCTCTTTATCTTTTTCCAGTGGTTTCCCATTTTTTTGTGTTATTCTCTGATCCACCTTCTTTTCTTGATTATAGGTGAGATTGTTGGTTGCAAGGTAATTTCTCTTATTTCTGATTTCTGCTCTAGTCTTAATTTAATACCATTATATACAAAGTAGAATTAAGCATAACTGATATTCCACTCACTAAAGTTGGTTTTTATGTTTTAATTATATTGCTGTATTTGTTTGGTCACTTCTTTAGTAAATAATTTGTGGTGATAGTAGAACCTTTGTTTAGATATGGTGAAACATAAAATCACTGTGGAGATAAAAAATGAAATAGAACTGCTGAGATTGTCACTCTTCTATCAGATGTCAATCTGGATTTGTTATGTAGCTTGTTAGCTGAGACGTGTCCTAGAGTTTTTGTGATTATTTGATGTGTTGCTTGTTAGCTGAGACATGTCCTAGAGTCTTTGTGATTATTTGTTGTGTTGCTTGTTAGTTGAGACATGTCCTAGAGTTTTTGTGATTATTTGTTGTGTTGCTTGTTAGTTGAGACATGTCCTAGAGTTTTTGTGATTATTTGTTGTGTTGCTTGTTAGTTGAGACATGTCCTAGAGTTTTTGTGATTATTTGTTGTGTTGCTTGTTAGTTGAGACATGTCCTAGAGTTTTTGTGATTATTTGGTGTGTTGCTTGTTAGTTGAGACATGTCCTATAATTTTTGTGATTATTTGGTGTGTTGCTGGTTAGTTGGAGACATGTCCTAGAATTTTTGTGATTATTTGGTGTGTTGCTTGTTAGTTGAGACATGTCCTAGAATTTTTGTGATTATTTGGTGTGTTGCTTGTTAGTTGAGACATGTCCTAGAGTTTTTGTGATTATTTGGTGTGTTGCTTGTTAGTTGAGACATGTCCTAGAGTTTTTGTGATTATTTGGTGTGTTGCTTGTTAGTTGAGACATGTCCTAGAGTATTTGTGATTATTTGTTGTGTTGCTTGTTAGTTGAGACATGTCCTAGAATCTTTGTGATTATTTGATGTGTTGCTTGTTAGCTGAGACATGTCCTAGAGTTTTTGTGATTATTTGTTGTGTTGCTTGTTAGCTGAGACATGTCCTAGAATTTTTGTGATTATTTGTTGTGTTGCTTGTTAGTTGAGACATGTCCTAGAGTTTTTGTGATTATTTGTTGTGTTGCTTGTTAGCTGAGACATGTCCTAGAATTTTTGTGATTATTTGTTGTGTTGCTTGTTAGCTGAGACATGTCCTAGAGTTTTTGTGATTATTTGTTGTGTTGCTTGTTAGCTGAGACATGTCCTAGAGTTTTTGTGATTATTTGGTGTGTTGCTTGTTAGTTGAGACATGTCCTAGAGTTTTTGTGATTATTTGTTGTGTTGCTTGTTAGTTGAGACATGTCCTAGAGTTTTTGTGATTATTTGTTGTGTTGCTTGTTAGTTGAGACATGTCCTAGAGTTTTTGTGATTATTTGTTGTGTTGCTTGTTAGTTGAGACATGTCCTAGAGTTTTTGTGATTATTTGTTGGCTGCCAGACCTTCTTTCTTTACATAACTTGGTCTCAACCTTGTATAGCTGAAGCTGACAAACTGATTTTTTTTTTCCTGTATCCAATGTTAAGAGCAAGAATCTGTACATGTTCTGTAGTTTTCATGTACAGAGTGTTTGGTATATTGGTGACCCAGAAATTGTTTTGTTGTTGGAGCTTGGATAGTTATGCAAACTTGTGTTTGTTATATTTGAGATAAACAGCCCAGTTAAATGCCATTCCATTGAAATATTAACTCCTTTTTCTCTTTAACATTTCACCTGCTACCCATTAAACATTCATTTGTGTTTCTGTTCACATTTGAGAATATGCAGAGATTTCAATAATCGACGTGCCACTTTATGCCTGTTTGTACTGATCATAAACATCATAAAATGATTTAATTTGAAATTTTTGGTTTTTCTAAAACTGCAGGGTAACTGAATTTTGCTCTCATCTTTTGTTACACTTTCATAAGTCATCTAGGGTGTGTTGAAAGAAAGTGTGTGCTCAATAACAGCTTCAAGCTGAATTAGAATTCTGGAAAAAAGCTAGGAATAGTGCCTCCTATTGAATACATAAGGAGACTGCAGATAAAATAATTTGGCTATAGGATATGGCAGAAAGAGTAGAGCGTGACAGTATGGGCTGTTAACAAACTCTACAAGAATATTAATCAAGATGGATTAAGGGTATATTACAGACACTAGTTATGGACTTGTCCAATTTACAGTGAGGATGACCTTGTCGACTGAACTTGAGACTCAAGGAAACTTATAGTAGCAGCAGTGACCAAAAGCAGAACTAAAGACTGCAAACTGTGTCTCTCCTTATGCATAATGACAAATAAGGAGTGACGGAAGGAAAAGAAGAAGATTGGAGAAGTTGCTAAGGAGCAGTGTAAAATAGTACTAGCTATTGACTGTAACATGGTATTCATGGGTAGAGAGTAAGATACAAGAACAAAGTTCTTGAAGAAGGGTCAGAACTTTCAATAACATGTATACCATAAGAAAAAGACAATTGTAGTTTTTTGAACATGTTGCGAGAAAGGATATGTTTGAATATTTAATCATTGCAGAGAAAGTGAAGGCAAGGAGAAAACAAGGAAGATTATGAAAAGAAGAATATCTGTCAGGATTATCCAGATGGCACAATGAACAAATGATGGGAGACCTTACCAGGCAAACAAAGGACATGAAATAGGAAAGCAGAATCACCACTACCAGGCAATACCTCTACTTATTTTGTTTTTCTTTTTTCGCCTTTCAGCAGGGGATTGCTTGCTTGTGTTCACCCGATGACTAAAGTAATAGACCTTTTTGTCATCCATCTTTAAGTGGACGTGGATATGCTGTGTTGTAGTTTACTGTAGAACTTTGATATTTGCACCTTTTGACCCAACACATTTACTTCAGCATGTCATTTTTGTGTACTGGGATTCCTTCTCTCTCAATCCCTAATCACTTGGCCAGACTAGACTGGTCAATATGTTTCTAGTGTCACCTCAAAATGGTGGAGTTGGTTCTGGATATTTCTGATTCACCAATATATTGTGGCATGATTCTCTGACAGCTTTCCACTCTGTTGCTGAACAGCACCTTATCCCCCTGTGAAGATGTAGTTTGTGGTCTTTTCTTTCTTCGGTTGGCCGTTTCTGTTGTCATGTTTCTAAGTGTTTCTAGTATTCTGTCTGCCCATCTTTTTCAAGATGATCTGTGAAAAATGTCGAACACATTTTGTCTGATTAGAGTTCTCATTGTTGTTGAATTCAATGGTTTACTGGTGACATCTCCCAATGCAAGAAGGACAAGATTTGTCAAGTTTGTAGCCAGTAAAGAACTTCATTAATATCTGAAATGAACATCAAGCTGTCGTTGATTTAGCCATTTTTTTAAAACCCATGAGATACTAAATTGAATAATAGGGTGTGAGCCATTTATTTTTCTTTAACTCATTAGATATTGAATAGAAAAGCGTGTTGTGACTAATTTAACCTTGTTTAGGTGTGCACTCAGCTGTTCTTGGTACACAGGATTGTTGTTACTAGCATGCCACAACACACAGTTTTGTTCTTATTCTGCCTTGTCATGATTCGCCAGATTCAGCAGTAAAACAATTTTAGCTAGTGTTTCCCCTTGCTGTCAACATCCTCAGCTGTCAGCATCCTCAGCTGTCAGCATCCACAGCTGTCAACATCCATAGCTGTCAACATCCTCAGCTGTCAACATCCTCAGCTGTCAACATCCACAGCTGTCAACATCCTCAGCTGTCGACATTCACAGCTGTTGACATCCAAAGCTGTCGAGATTCTCAGCTGTCAACATTCACAGCTGTTGACACCCACAGCTGTCAGCATCCTCAGCTGTCAGCATCCTCAGGTGTCAACATCCGTAGCTGTCAAGATTCACATGTCAAAGTAATAAATTTCATCAGTGACAAGCTTCTGATTGTTGGAACCAAATGCCCTTTTCAAACTGCAGCAGAACTGTCAGCTCATTCTATTACTAGATACTCAGTTCTCTAAACACATTACCTGCACCACTTTATGCTTTATTTTAATCCTGCCAGAGCTGGTGAGAATTTTTCATTTCAAATCTGTGGTTTCTTCATGGATCCTCCTATGGTCTCTGGATAGTTAGATCCAATGTCTAGCTCTCTCAGATAACAGCAAAAAACAGGAGGTTCTGTGTGTACCCACAAATGTTAACAAATTCTTGGCAATTATAAGTAGAAAAAGCAGCAGCAAATTGAAAAAATATGGAAATCAAAAGTACTAAGCAAGAAAACTAAACTTAGAATATTCAACTCAAACATATTATCAACCCATACTTACGCTTGTGAAACAATATAAGAGATTGAGAGAAAAGTAAACACTTTTGAAAACAAACATCTAAGAATGATACTCTGTGTACAATGGAATAAAGTCAAGATTGATATAGAGGTAAGAGAAATGGCCATGCAACCAACGATCTCATTTACAATTAGGAAATGAAGATGGACACACTTCGGACATGTATTGAGAAGAGACAACAAGAGAATTCCAAAACAGGCTCTTCTATGTGAAACAGAATACAGAAAAAAAAAGGAAGACCTGGAGCGACACTAAAATCAGTACTTATAAGAGAAGCAAAGTTGGCAGTCATAGACTCATTAGATAAGATCAAACATCTCGCCAAGAACTGGATGGCAAAAAACACTATGAGCCCTATGTGATATCTAGCAGTGATGAAAGGATCAAGATGAATAATTAAAAGTCTAAAAGAGTAGGCCATAATGACCGATGTGCTAACAAAATTGTTACCCAAATCTACCCACGCTGAAGATGGATGTGTTTGGCCGAAAGGTACAGATGTTGCAGCTCTGTTGTAAACTATTGACACAACACATTCATGCCCACAAACACTGACCTGGAAGAGGAAGAACCCTCCTGCCAGAAAGGTGAGCCATTCATTGGCTTTTGATATTTAACAAGAAGTTTGTGTGTAATTTATTGAGACGCTGCAAATGGATCACATATTATATAAAGCATTTTCATTACCATTGTATATGTCAAACGTGGGTACTCAGGACAAGTGAGAGGCAAAAGCTAATCCACTCAGAAATGAGATAGAATCTTAGGAAGGCCTCTGAAGTGAGCAGTTGTAATACAATTTTAAGGGGGAGATCAGAACTGAGAAAATAGCTAGGAGTAATATCCACCATTGAATACATAAAGAAACAACAGAAAAAATGGTTTGGCCACATGATAAGACTGAAATTCACAATACAAGGAGTCTTTAATAAATGTTACGAGAACACCAGACTCAAGGGTCAACCATGAAAGAGATGGATTGATAGAATGTTAGAAACACTAGGAAACAACAGCAGCAGAGACCAACAAAAGATCGCAGATTTTATCTCTCCTCGATGCTTAAGGATAAATGAGGAAGGACTGAATAAGATGAGAAGATAGAGAGGGCATAGCACCAATTTTGACATCTATGAGACCGCAACAACATAAAATAAATGGCCAGAAGAAAAACTAGTGTCTTCCTCGACATAAGAAAGACTATAAGAGAAAATAAAAACAAAAATTGAAATGATCTTGATCCTTCCAGCACCTCTAGATGCCACATAGAGCTTGTAGTGTTTGTTGTCATCCATCTCTATTCTTGGCAAGATGTTCAATCTTATCTAATGAGTCAATGCCTACCAGCTTTGCTTCTCTTATAAGTTTTCTTTTTAGTGTCTCTATAGGACTTCCTCTTTTCCTGTATCCTAATGTTTACCATAGAAGACCCTATTTTGAAATTCTTTTGTTGGCTCTTCTCAACATATGTCCGATATGTGCATCTTTTCTTCCTATTTGTAGATGGGATCGTTAGTTATGTGGCCTTTTCCCTTATCTCTATATTAATCTTGATTTCATTCCATTGTAAAATTGAAATGTTGCAACAGTTTAAATCTCCTCTGAATCATTTCACAGAAGGTAATGTTTACAGCACTCTGTAAAAATTACAGGTAACAACAGAAAATTAAAAAAAACCATATATGGTCCGAACCAGGATATATATTGTTCTTTGATTTTTTTCCCTATTGTTGATTATTTGTTATTTTTTCTGAGTACTGTAAACTTACCTCTCCTCTGAAATGATTCGCTGATCTGCCTCCTCGGAAGTTTCCCTCAATAATAAAATTCATTTATTATTATTTGTTTCCAGTCTTAAATCTCCCCCATTTGACATACACTACATAATGTGCTCTAGTGACTCAAGTTAACTCATTTAGCCTTCTGTCATTATTTGCTTTTTATGAATACATTATTTTCTGTACATTTGATAGGAGTGAAAATTTTATTTTTCCAGTTTACTCAGTTGCAGCTTGGTGTATGATTGTTGTGTGTTTTGTCCCTGACGAAGATCTTCCGGTCTTAAAACTAGTTTCTGTTTTTATGTTGTTTCATTAACATGTAAATTTGATCATATACTAGCTTGCTATTATTTTTTTTTACACTTTTGTTTTCTCTAATCACAGTTTTACTGCAACCTTGCACTATGCTGAGTACACCAATTACATAGTGTCTTCTTCTGTGTACACCAATTACAGTGTCTTCTTCTGTTCTTCTGTATACACCAATTAAATAGTGTCTTCTTCTGTGTACACCAATTACAGTGTCTTCTTCTGTGTACACCAATTACAGTGTCTTCTTCTGTGTACACCAATTACAGTGTCTTCTTCTGTGTACACCAATTACAGTGTCTTCTTCTGTATACACCAATTACATAGTGTCTTCTTCTGTATACACCAATTACATAGTGTCTTCTTCTGTATACACCAATTACATAGTGTCTTCTTCTGTATACACCAATTACATAGTGTCTTCTTCTGTATACACCAATTACATAGTGTCTTCTTCTGTATACACCAGTTACACAGTGTCTTCTTCTGTATACACCAGTTACATAGTACGGTGATGTATCTTTGAAAACTGACAGGAAAAAATGTCATTACAGCTGTTGGTGTTGTACCAAGTGATTGATGGAAAGATGTTCTCTTTCTGCTATGATCATGACTCATTTAGACTGGGATTCTGGATTTCCTATGAAGTCTACTATATCAAAGTTTCATCTTCTTCAGTTTCTCTGCAAAGGTAGCGGGTGTGTGGGGCCACATTTCCCTCATCAAGACTATGTACTAGATAAACCTTGTAGAATGTGTTTTGTTCCCATGTCTGCTAGGGCACAATGGCATAGACTGTCAGTACCTGTATTGAGTTTGAAGTACTGGTAGCGTCTCATTCAGTTGTGGAAAGGTGGCATAATAGCATAGACTGTCAGTACCTGTCTTGAGTTTGAAGTACTGGTAGCGTCTCATTCGGTTGTGGAAAGGTGGCACAATGGCATAGACTGTCAGTACCTGTCTTGAGTTTGAAGTACTGGTAGCGTCTCATTCAGTTGTGGAAAGGTGGCACAATGGCATAGACTGTCAGTACCTGTCTTGAGTTTGAAGTACTGGTAGCGTCTCATTCAGTTGTGGAAAGGTGGCACAATGGCATAGACTGTCAGTACCTGTCTTGAGTTTGAAGTACTGGTAGCGTCTCATTCAGTTGTGGAAAGGTGGCACAATGGCATAGACTGTCAGTACCTGTCTTGAGTTTGAAGTACTGGTAGTGTCTCATTCGGTTGTGGAAAGGCGGAGTATGATAACTTGGTCTCTGATGGACTGTTGGTAATATTCTCCATCCTCCATGTTGTGTTTGGAATATCACATTTCCATTGAAAGTAAAAAAAAAAAAGTAAAGAGCCCCAGTCACGCCAAGTGGCGCATAGGGAATATGGTGTTAGTGACCACAATAAATTTTACAGACCTTCAGCACATGATTTTTGGGGTAATATATTTCCATTGTGCACTGTTTTATTTTTTTGAGATGAATTTGACTTTTTCAAAGTTGACCAGATGATTATTTTGTGGTAGCGTCACTCCCTGAAAGAAGGTGAAGAATTGATAGTTTGTAAAGGAAAGTATGTAGACTGCTCAGATACACCTTACATATAATGGATTAATAATGAAGTTTGATAAGAGTAAATTGTGAAATAAAATATCTCAGCCAGAAATATGTTCTTGTATTCATAGTTGTGTTTGATGCTCACTGCAATTTACAATTGTGTGCTGCAGTGTTTACAACTTGTAAATGTGTGTTAATATAAGCTGGGTAGAGTAGAAGGTAACTATTGGCCAGGGAGTTGGATGTTATTGCTGCTGGCCAGATAGTACAGGGGTGGGGTGTTTTTGCTGTTTGGCCAATTATACAGGGGAAGGATGTTATTATTATTATTTGGCCAATTAGTACAGGGGTGTGGTGTTATTACTATTGTTGGTCGATTAGTACTAGGGTGGGATATTGTTGTTGGTCGATTAGTACAAGGGTGAGATGTTATTGTTGGTCGATTAGTACTAGGGTGAGATGTTATTGTTGGTCGATTAGTACAAGGGTGAGATGTTATTGTTGGTTGATCAGTACAAGGGTGAGATGTTATTGTTGGTCGATTAGTACAAGGGTGAGATGTTATTGTTGGTCGATTAGTACAAGGGTGAGATGTTATTGTTGGTCGATTAGTACAAGGATGAGATGTTATTGTTGGTCGATTAGTACAAGGGTGGGATATTGTTGTTAGTCGATTAGTACAAGGGTGAGATGTTATTGTTGGTCGATTAGTACAAGGGTGGGATATTGTTGTTGGTCGATTAGTACAAGGGTGAGATGTTATTGTTGGTCGATTAGTACAAGGGTGAGATGTTATTGTTTTGTTGGTCGATTAGTACAAGGGTGGGATATTGTTGTTGGTCGATTTGTTCAAGCCTTGGGTGTTATTACTATTGGCCAATTAGTACAGGGGTGGGATATTATTACTATAGTTGATTAGAACATGGGTGGGGTTTTATTTCTATTTGGCCAATTAGTGCAGAGGTGGGATGTTATTACTACTTGTTAAATGGAACAACCGTGGGGTGTTATGACCCTTGGCTGGTTAGAATAGAGGTGGGGTGTTATTACTATTGGCCAGTTAATAATAATAATTATGACAAATCAGGACAGGTAGATGAGCTGAGTATCAGAGTTGTTACAGTTATAATGTCAAGAAAGACCTCACTCCCAGCCAGTAGTATTGTGTGTTAGGAGCTTACCTATGTCATTGATGTCCTATACTATAGGAATAACCTACTATCTACAATTTAAAGGACCTAGACTCCCTTTGGCACACACTATGTGAGCCCAAACATTTCACACAATATTTAAGAATTCAAAAATTGTATAAATTATTTTATCTTGTTTCTATTTCAGCTTTCATTTCAAATACAAAGATTTTTTTATATTATTGCAGTGACTTGTGTATATATATCTCTTAAAATAGAAATGTGTCTATTGTTTGCAAGACATGCTTCAGTTTTTTTTTCCTCCTTCAAATTTTTAGTTGATTGTATTATGTATATGTGGTAGTTGATTGTGCATGTGGTAGCTAAGTCTGCAGTAAAGTAAAAAATAAGTACATGTTTCCTCTATGGTGTTAATATCCAAATTTTAAAGTGTTGGAATCATCAGGGAGAAGAAAAAGAAGACCAAAATATTCTTGGAGAAGACAGACGAAAGTAGACATAGAACAATCTTAAGAGATAGCAAGAAACAGTATGGCTTGGAAAGTGTTTGTTGAAGACCTCTGCTCCACAAGGAGCTGAAAGGAATAAGAATGGTACATTTTTGAGTGATATGGTCAGCATCACATCAGGTCCTCCCAGAAAAATCTGGTACCCATTTTTAGAGGTTGTGCAACATTTTGGAATTGGACCTGGACCCTACAGATCCGCAGCAAGCATACTAACCACTCAGCAATTGAGGCTCTTGAGTTTGTAGTAGTTAAGTAAAAGTAAAGTGCCCCCGTCATGCCAAGTGGCATATAGGGAATATAGTGTTAGTGACCATAATTTTTACAGACCTTCGATACATGATTTTTGGTGTAATGTGGCTGTATTACGCCTATGCCACTCTACTTTGCCAGAAAAAATCTGGTACCCATTAAGGCAGGGTGAAGCTGGAAGCCGTCAATCAGGATCAAACCCAACCTCTTGTCCTTAATAGTCCAGTTCACTAACCACTGAGCTATTGCGGCTCCCCTTGAGTCTGTAGTGGTCACTTTTAAATCTGATGTTCATCACTTAGTCTTGTCATAAGGAGCGTGGCTTTCTTTTCTGTGAACTTTCACATTCACAGAATGATAACTTTTGCCATCTTTGATCTTATGAATTGGCAAACTTTATGGTGATAAAATCTTTGTTCTTACTGGTGTTCACCCAGTATTAAAGGAATGAATAGTGCTTTTAATTATTCACCCTTAAAAGGAAGTTAAGTGAGTGTAGATGCGTTGTGGTTTGCAGTTAAGCTGTGATATTTGCACCTTTCGGCCCAACACATATGACTTTGCCATGGCACTTTAGAGTAATGGGTTGCCTTTCCTGTTTGATATCAACTCATTTGGCTTGACTGGTTAGTCTTTGCCCCTGAGCACCACTGTGTCATAGCAAGGTCTTGATCTGCTCTGGTGTTCACCACTCCAGATACATGCAGTCAGCTGTGGGTCTCTGACTGCACTCAGCTTGTTTGGATGGGCGTCTTGGCCTTGTAATAACCTAAAACACTTGCCCTTTTGATTGATTTTAAAATTAATTTAGTTATATAAGAGCAAGCAATTTGGTTGGGGAAAATTGACTCAGATGTTTTGAGATATGTGGGCCAGTGAGTTTTTGCATTTTACTGTAAGTTATTTCAGTTTGAAATATTCATTTGGCACAAGTTTGAGTATGTTGATATCTGTGTGTTTTGATTTATGTAAAATTGTATTTTTGTTAGATTCTTGCCTATTTATATTTATTGATGAATGTCATTATTTTAGACTTGCGTGTTATTTAATTAGATCTAAATGTTATTGTTACATGAAATGTAATATATTCATGTTATCAATGAAGTTTTGTATATATTATAATTTCACCTGTTAATATTTACCATATGATCATCTTTTCATAACATAATGATGTATTAAAAGAAATATACTTGATACCTTTTGTTTCCCCGAGTTCTTTTTAAATGTAATATTTTTGTCTAAATTTTGTGCACATAAAAAACATCAGATGTATAATTTTGACAGCTACATATATGGAGCTTAACACATTTATAAAATTAGCAAAAGATGTTTTGTAGCAATTGTCATATGGGGGAGAGAACAGGTGAATCAATGTGACATCTATTCAAGTGAGCAACTCTTTCATCTGTGTCTTCAGCTATCCATTTTGAATTCTTCAAGCACCGATTTATAGAGACACTACTACTTTCTTTAATGTTCTCCCTGAGAGCAAGCCATTTATGGCTTCAGTGGCCACTTTTATCAATCTTTCTAATTTCTTTTTCTTTTGCTGAAATTTTCTATTAAAAAAAGTAAATGTACCCTCCATGCCATGCTAGGCATATGGGGAATATGGTGTTAGTGACCATATTTTTCTATGACCACAGAACATTTTTGAGTGATGTGGTCAGTATGATTATTTACTTCCCAGAAAAATCTCAGGTACCCATTTTTAGAGGCTGCGTGAACCCTGGAGCCTTGTCAGTCCAAAAAAAAATCTGCCACTGCTGGGGATCGAACCCGGACCCTTCTGATCAGGAAGCCAGCACACTTAACCATTCATCCACTGAGGCTCCACACTTTCTATTGCATATATATAATTTTCAATTTTAAACAACTATTGCCTTTAGGATCCCTACCATAATATGAATAGATGGGAACATGTTATCATTATACGCCTCAGAACAGGACACAATCCAATCCATAGTTACACGTATACAGCATTCAAGATTGGCACCTCAGCCATATGTACATGTCCCCAGACTGTATCGTATATAGTGCACTAAGGAAAATCCATTGGCCCATACATACACGACTACAGATAAAACTATATCGCCACTACAAAAAACAGTAAAATTTATACAAGAAACAAATACATGAAATGACATTACAGATATAGACCCACAACACAACGCAGACATACCCACTTAACGTCCTTTTAAGGACAGATGATGAAGAGGTATACTCCTTTAGTCATTGGGTGAACGCAAGCAAGCAACAGATGTAGACAACACTTTAGGCTAGCGAAAGATAGATCCTTCTGTAAATTATTATAGTCAGATATTAAATACAAACTAGCACTTTTTTCTTCTTTGTCCCCTCTTAAGTATGTTCTACTCCTTAAGGTGGTGTTTTTCCACACAGACACAGCTATTTTACCCTGAAAATGAGTACCATATTTTTTTTATTTGGGAAAATGTGGTGGCCTGTCATGATACTAACCGCATCATAAATGTCTGTGGAAAAATCACCATATTTCCCATATGTTACAAGTTGTTATGTTGGTTAAAAAGAACAAAAAAATGGAAGATTTTGAAATGTGAATCTACAGAAAATTGGAGACAGTTGGGTGAAAGGAAATTAATACAAGCCGTGAAATTCTGAACCAAATGAGAATTAAAAAAGAACTACTTAACACAATTAGAACAAGACAACTGAAATTTTTGGGATATGTTGAGAAGACAACTAAAGGTCATCTTAGAAGGGGAGGAACAAGATAGATGAGGCAGACCAAGACTAAAGTGGAGAGATAACATCAGAAGGTGGACAGGTGAGCCTAAGACTATATACATTATATCAAGGTAAGAGACAGAGTAAATTGGTGCTCCATGTTAGCCAACTTTTGATGTGGAGACTGCACCCAATAATATGATGGGTGTCCTTTCTTCTTCTATCTTTCAGCTCCCTGTGGAGCATAGGTCTTGAACAAACACTTTCCAAGTCGTTCTGTTTCTTGCCATTCTTCTAAGATCATTCCATGTCTTCCCCATCTTCATCTCTGCTTCTATCTGTCTTCTCCAAGAATTTCTTGGTCTTCCTCTTTGTCTTTTCCTCTGGGGATTCCAAAAAAGGGCCTGTTGTGTAATACTCTCAGTTGGCTTCCACAGTGTGTGTCCTATCCAGCCCCATCATCTTCGCTGTATCTCTTTATCCACTGGTATTTGGTCATCATCATCAAATACCGGGCCTAGTGGCGTAGGTGATCATGTCTCTCCACAACTTTCGATCTCAGCAGCTATTTATCATTTCTGTTGTTGACCTTCTGCCAAGCCATTCTCTTAAGCTGTCTGTTATTTTTTCTCTTTGCTTCCCTCTATCTCTTCGTCCCTCAATTTTTCCAATTGTTACAATATATATTCAAGTTGCTCTCTTCTCATTACATGGCCAAAAAATGATGATTGTCTCTTCCTAACATTGGAAATTAGCTCTCTTTTTGCTTTGACCTTTCTCAGAACCTCTTCATTACTTTGTGGCGATTCATGATTATACAAAGAAATTACGACGGTGGTATTTGGTACATTTCCATAATTCTATGTTAGTGAATTTGTCCTGCCATTTCTATCCTTTTATTCTGCATAAGCATCCATTAATGAAAGTCTGTATCTTCATGATTGTCAGTTTTTGTTATTCTCCATGTTTCACAGCCATATAATAGGTGCCTATTTCTATTTTTGTATTTAACCTAATTTCTTTGGACTTTCGTATGTTTCCCAGTGCAACAATGGGTGCCCTTTGCTTCAAGAAAATAATTACAAAACATTTATCGAATTAAGGAGTAGTCATTTTAATTGTGATTTCAGGTCATAGAAATATTATAAATAAACACTAATTTATTTTAATCATTGACGTACTTAAAGAGAAAGCTTACAGGTAAAGGTCAAAGATGTATTTTAGTCTTCTTTAGATTGTCTTTTAAACTGGCAGATAATCCTTTAGTGAGCATGCATTGGCTCAACTACTTGATCCAGTGACTGATATTGTTTTCACAAAAACTTTGAAAAACCTTGCTGAATCTAATATATGATCCAGGCATTCTTATTTTATCAAAATGAAAAGTCTCAACATATAAAAGCACATAATTAAAATTACTTTTAAATCACGATCTTAATTAAAGAATATAAGTCAATAGAAAAGCGAAAGATTGCAAACTATATCTTCCCTCTGCGTTGAAAGCCAAGTGGTGATAAAAAGAGAAAAGAAATATATTAATTACTGAAGGACACAATGAAGAGTTAAATTTGATTGGTGTAATAAAAAATATTTAAACAATAATTGAAATAAAGTTTTAAAATATTGTCTTTGATCAGAAATCTGATGTGGATGTTTATATAATAAACATCTGCCCTTTTCATAAAAAGTTCATGATCTAATACTGTTTTATTTTGTTAAGTAAAAATATGCAGATGTGGTGAGGAAGATATAATACACAATTTTGTATGCTAAAATATAATCAATGACTAAAGTTAAAAATAAACACAAGTTTTGACATTTTTAGTCAGTAGTTTAGTTCAACTTCAATGCATTTATACAGTAATTTCTATCATCATCATTCTTCCAGTGGCATCAGACAGAGCTTGCAGTGTACCTCAGATAAATCTTTTTGTCTGGATATGCTACTCAGTACAGTAGTTGCTGCCTGCTGTTCTTCTCTCATCAGTGTTCTTAGTATTGGCCTCTTTCTTTTTTCCTGCTGCTTCCTTTTTGGGGGCTTGATTTGTGTCTCCTTTGTTATTTCTTCTTTACTTGTCTAACATGTGCCCACCCTCTTCACCTGACTGTAGGTGATATTTTGTTGATATATGTCTATTGAAGATTTCAAAGTGACTTGACTCATATTGCAGCCTCCTGAGCCAACTTCACCGCCTATCTATAACCCACACTGATGAGCCATGGCGAAAGGTGGGGAGGGGGGTTTGCTGTCTCAAGAACACCTTCTTCAGTCATGCAATAACTTTGCTGAACTTCAAAGTCAAATCTGAACTTATGTCATAAACAAAGAATGAAAATTGTGGGGACAATGTAAAGATCTGGAGAGGACTGCAAACTTTGTCCTCACAAAAAGGGAAAAGACAGAATAACTAAAAGCATCTTGAATGAGTGAAAAGAGAGAGAGGGAGAGAGAGAGAGAGAGAGAGAGAGAGAGAGAGAGAGAGATGTGATACCAGCTTGTATTGTAATTGTTATTGTTTGTAAGGATTGCACTCAGAGGCTATCTCATTTTGTCTCGTTGTGTATCTTGTCTACCCTCAACAGCTGGGTCTTCTTCCTCAAGTTTCTTATTTATATCTCTTGAAGGTAGCTCCCACAGCTTATATGACTCCTCTCATGCATATACTAGCACTGGCAGAAAGGCTAATAGCAAAGGTATCCCAAAGCACTGTTATCTTGCGGAGTAGAAATTATGGTATTATCTTGGACATGGATTGGGGGGGGGGGGGGAGAGAGAGAGAGATGGTGGGAGGGTAAGTATAGCCCAATGATATCATTCCTTCCCTAACCAAAGACCAAGTAATTATATTATATTTTTAGCTGTGTCAATCGGTGGTCATGTTTGGAACCTTAGAGACAGCATGAAATAGGAGCACTGTCATGGTATACATATTAAAATGAACAGAGTTTATATTTACAGAACATTGTCATGGAGAGAAAAAAAATATTTTTTATATAAACGAGTATATATACATGTGTGTTTATTGTTTTGAAGTATGTTCAACATTTTGCCATTCAATGGTTATGATGATTGCTAAAGGTTTTGACAAGTTTGGAGATTTGATATATGTTACAGATTTGTATGTTATGTTGAAAATTATGCTGATATGTTAAAGATTCTAATGTTATATTGAACATCCAATGTTATGTTGGAGATTTTAGTGATGTTTAAAGGTGCTTATTTATGTTGTGGATTCTGATATTGAAGAATAAGATACACATATGTGTATTGTTATATATATGTTGTAGATTCGGTCTGTATGTTGTAGACGCTGTCTGTATGTTGTAAACTTTCTGTACATTATATACTATCTGTATGTTGTAAACTATTTGTACATTATACACAATCTATATGTTGTAGACTATCTGTATGTTGTAGAATCTGTCTGTATGTTGTAGAATGTGTCTTAGACTCTGTATGTTGTAGACTATCTGTATGTTGTACACTATTTGTATTTTGTAGATTCTGAATATCTTGTAAACTATCTATATGTTGTAGACTCTGTATGTTGCAGACTATCTGTATGTTGTAGAATTTGTCTGTATGTTGTAGACTCTCTGTTGTAGACTGACTGCATGTTGTTGACTATCTGTATGTTGTTGATCCTGCTATATGTTGTTGATTCTGATGTATGTTGTAGGTTCTGATCTATGTTGTAGATCTGTCGTGAGTTGTAGAGTAGGTTATTTGTTGTACAGTATGTTGTAGATGATTCATCCTAGTATGAACATTCAGCTTCACCATTCTAATGAACAGATTTGCAGTTTCTTGTAAACAGATATTCACTGAACTGTTGTCCTTCCACCCCACCTCCTGTTGATGCTGAAATGACAAAAGAATGATTGAAGAGTCTCTGCATGACCTGTATGGAGTTCAGTTTACAAAATCCATTAAGTGGAAACCTGATGACATAATGATTATCCAGGTGCCAGCCAGAGTTTCTTGTATCCATCAAAGCTGTGCAAAGTTCTGGAAAAATTTCTTCTATCAGGGGTCGTTCGGCACTAAGACAAATTCTTTCCCCCAAATCGGGACTTATGCTCACAGCTATGCAGTCTATAAACTCTTGACTTGTGCCACGCTCAGTTTTAATTTCATGAACGACCCTATTGATATCTTTGGCTTTCTTTATGTTCTCCAGATCTTTCAGCAATCCAGCAAGCTCATAGTATCTGTTGATTGGACAAACATTGTTTAAAAGCTTCTTATACTCATAATATGTAATATACTATTAAACTAAAAACGAATTTAAAAAATCATTATTTTTTTTTTACTAACTGTGTCACGACGCTTACAATATATATATATATATATATATATATATATATATATATATATATATATATATATATATATATATATATATATATGTATATATCATCATCTTCGTCTTCTACCTTTTCAGCTCCCTGTGGAGCATAGGTCTTCAACAAACACTTTCCTAGACGTTCTGTTACTTGACATTCTTTTAAGCTAATTCTATGTTTTCCTTATCATCTTTATCTCTGCTTCCATCTGTCTTCTCCAAGAATATCTTGGTCTTCCTCTTTGTCTTTTTCCTTTGGGGTTCCAAATAAAGAGCCTCTTGTGTAATACTCTCAGTTGGCTTCCGCAGTGTGTTTTATCCAGGACCATCGTTTTCAATGTATCTCTTTATCCACAGGTATTTGACTTGTACATTTGCATAATTCTATGTTAGTGATTTTTTCCTGCCATTTCCATCCTTTTATTCTGCGTAAGCATCCATTTTTCCATTTCAGGCTAAAATAGCATTTCAGAAAATGAAAAATATCTTATGCAACAAATCTGTGTCGATAGAAGTGAGAAAGAGAGTTCATCGGTGCTATATAGAACCAATTCTGACCTATGGAAGCGAATCATGAACAGTAGACAAACAAATGAAAAGACGATTAGAGGCCACAGAGATGGGATTTCTCAGAAGAATGTTGAAAGTTCCCTGGACAGCTAAAAAGACCAATAAGGAAGTTCTCAAAGAGGCCAACACAAAAAGGGAGCTCTTAAAAAACATCAGAAAGAAGTAATCAACATTTTTTTCGGGCACATCACGAGAAGAGGAAAGTTGGAATACTTGGTTACAACTGGCAAAATAAAAGGAAAGAGAGATCGCGGACGACAAAGAGAGAAAATACTGGATAGCTTGGTGTCATGGCATGGAAAACAGTCAACAACAGAACTGATACGATGCACTGTGGATAGAAGATTGTGGAGGGACATGATCGCCTACGCCAACCGGTATGGCACATGATGATGATGAAGCATCCATTAATGAAGATCTGTAGTATATATCATAGGAGCACACAGATATTTGCTATAGCATGTTCACAAACATCTGCCATTATTTAAAAATCAATATCTCAGTATTAGTGAAGTAAAAATGATTGAAAATACACATTTATATCATTTTCAACCCTGTGCAACAATCTTTCCCTCCTGTCAGGTAATTAAGAAAGATTATTTCTTCTTTGAGATATAGAAATGTATTGTAATCCTCAATTGTTATTTACAGACTATATGGCCACCTGGTCAGAATGAATCATCACCAATCACCATCAAGGGCGTTCTTCTCGAGAATGCATGGAAAAAGACCAAGAGGAAGACCCAGAAGAAGATGGATAGATGCAGTGACAGAAACATGTACCAACAAAGGAAAGTCACTAATTCAGACAGTTCGAGCAGCTCAAGAACGACAAATGATATAAACCACGACACCTTTTCGGTACCAGTGAAAAGAGAAAAAGAAAAGAAAAAAAAACAGACTATATTTAGACGCGCTGAAAATTTAAAATCATTATGTGCAAGGTCATTCATAAAAGAAACCTGAAATGCACATATTGAAGGGCCAGATGGCTGCAGCATCAATATATGGTTTGTAAAACTCAAAAAGAAACAAAGCAAGGATTATGATATACTTCTACACCTCAAAGAAGAAACAAAATCTTTCCTAATTACAAGTAAGTAAAGTAAAGGTTCTACCCTTCACGCCTTGCTAGGCGTATGGGGAATATGGTGTTAGTGGCCAGATTTTTCTATAACCACGGCACATTTTTGTGTGATGTGCTCGGTATCGCGCTAATTACAAAACAGAACAAATCAATTAAGACACAGGGTTGACGATAATATAAATATGTGTTTTCAACAATTTTTACTTCATCAATGTTGAGATATTAATTTTTAAATAACGGCAAACATTTGTGAACGTGCTACAGGGATAAGTTGAATGAGGTAAATGATAGGATTGATACGAAGTGTGTATAACCAGATAGCAATAGGAATTATCATTGCACATACACTTCCTTCACGCCATCTTTTTTCAAGAACTGTCACTTATGAGTCTGCCTGACTGCAGTGGTGTCACTTATTTTTATTAATTATTAAACAGTGCTTAAAAAATTAAACAAAAAGCAACAGGAGATAATAGACTCCATTAAAAAAACCAACCAATCAAGAAACGAACCAACGATCAAACCAACAAATCAATCAGTGAATCAACCAACTAATTACTCGACTAATTTAAATCTACCAGCAACCAAGGAACAAAACAACTAACTAATCACCCAGAGGCGGATTCTACTAAATAAGTTAAAGGACCTCACAATCCGAGGGGGCCTGACATTTGTTTATATTTTAATCTGTGACAGGGACCTTCTTGGGTTAATATTCTTAACAAGCGCCCTCAACGTTCCATTTAGCATAGCCAGCATCGGGCCCCAGGAAGTCTAAATCCAGGCCTGTAATCACCCTACAAACCAATCAACCAACGAACGATTACCAAACCAAGCAAGCAAGCAAGAAACGAATCAATCTAGCAACCAGGCCAACCAATGAATCAATCAACCCAAATCAACTAAGCAATAATAATTTTCTGTGACTAAACCATATACATAGCATAAGTTCTTAAACATTAAAATGTCAAGTGACTGAATAGAGAGGGCTAGACATCGGATCTCACTTCCCAGAGAGGGCTAGACATCGGATCTCACTACCCAGAGAGGGCTAGATATCATATCTCAATAGCCAGAGAGGGTTAGACATCGGATCTCACTGCCCAGAGAGGGCTAGATGTCTGTTCTCATTGCCCAGAGATCAGGGAGGATAAAGCCACGAAAAAACCACGGACTTGAAGTGAAGAATTTCCACCGTCTGTGGTGGGAACTCGAACACAGGACTGTTTTGTCCGGACCCCGACGCCTTACGACTTAACCACACATCCCCTCTTCTCTCTCTCTCTCTCTCTCTCTCTCTCACACACACACACACTCAGTTTTTCTATGTTTTTCTTTTTCATATCTTCTCTCTTTCTCTAGTTTCATCAATTTATCTCTCTCGCTCGATTTGTCTGTCTTCTTCTCCCACATCGCTTTTGTTTCTCTCGCTCTATCTCCCGGTTTCTTCCTCTTTTCTTTTCTGTTTCTCTAACTTGTTTATATTCCCGCATAAGTGCCATCATTTCTTTATCTCTTCTTGTCTCTACTTCTTTCTCGCCAGAAAAGCCTGAGACTCGTGTGAAGTGAAATCTGTGCCTAAAAGAAGTCATGGCAGAAACTATGAAATCTCCAGGTCCTAGATTGTAAAGCCAATCTGTCAAGATCTCGCAGTGACACGTGTCATGTCTTGTGTTTATAAGAAACTCGAAGAGCAGAAATTTGGTCCTCAAGTGAGACATACTTCTCAGCGATGATTCTCCACCCACAACAGATACCTGGTCGCTGTCAGCAGGTTTTGGGTCAGTTTGGTCAGAAAGCTAGTTACCCGAGGGCCAACGACCTGCGCGGGTCGCTGGCCATAATACATACATACATATATTCGGGGTGTTAGTAAAATCGCTGTGCAGTGGAATCTATAAGTGGATCTCAAAGTTGAAGGAGATCTGTTCTCTGTTGAACATTCCGAAGATATTCACAAAATTTACCCGCTAAACGTCTCACGGACTCGCCAAAATAAGTTATGTTACGTCGTTGGCATATGATGCCATAAATGATGTTGCGGGACACACATATGAAACCATCCTTGAGATTTTTGGGGCATGTTAAAAGACACAACAGCCTATTAAAAGTATCTTGGAGGAGAAAATACAAAGTAAAAGAGGCAGACCAAGATTAACATGGACGAGTAACATCAAAAGATGGACAAGTCAGTCTATGACAACCTGTACCATCAAAGCAAAAGACAGAGCGGAATGGCGCACCGTGACAGCCAACCTTCGATGCGGAGACGGCACCCTATGTTCATCATTATGATGTGCAGTGAACATTTTTGCGAAATTGTGGGAAATTATAGTCTTCTTGTAGCCTTCAGTTCCAATGTGAAGCATAGTTCTGCCTCCAACATGAGCCATGAAAGCATCAACATCTTCCTTCACAGTTGTACTTCCAACTTTAACCGTGAAAGCCTACGACCTCCGTACGTGCCCAGTAACAGACCCATCTGTGTCCCAGATTGCTAGAGTTTAACGATTCCAGGAACTGCGGGTTTTCCCGATATAAAACAGAAATAAGGCGGGTCCAGGTTTTTTAGTGCGTCACAAATGACGTCACTAGGATTGCGTTGCTTTCTTGATAGTCCGCGCTGCTAGTACATTAGAGTTGTTTCTCCAGTGGCAGGTCCCATGAATTATGGAAGTTAATTTATAGAGAGCAGGCCTAGCAACCATTCAGGCCTTCAACGTAGAATTTTGAACTAGTTATCTCCTACACAGACCAAGCCGTAGAAATGCGGAACTATAGAAGAATATGTAGAATTGGATGAAAAGGAAGCGAGGACAAATTCGGGGCAGTAACAAATCCGGGATTCTACCAACTCTGTGCTATCAGTGCCAGAATTGGACGCTGGACTTTAGAACAATAAGAAAGATACTGACCACTGAAATTAACTATACAAGAATATGTAGAATTGGATTTAATTCGGTCGGCGGCACATAATTTGGATAGAAGAAGAAGAAGAACAAATCCGGGACAAAGGTAACAAAAAACAAACAAACAAACAAACAGTAAAAATTGAAGGTCAACCTTAAGTTTGGTCTCACTTCCTGGATAGAAGAAGAAAAAGAAGAAGAAATCCGGGACAAAGGTAACAAAAAACAAACAAACAAACAGTAAAAAACTGAAGGTCAACCTTAAGTTTGGTCTCATTTCCTGAATAGAAGAAGAAGAAAAGAAGAAGAAAACAAACAGTAACACATTGAAGGTCAACCTTAAGTTTGGTCTCATTTCCTGAATAGAAGAAAAGAAGAAGAAAACAAACAGTAACACATTGAAGGTCAACCTTAAGTTTGGTCTCATTTCCTGAATAGAAGAAGAAGAAAAGAAGAAGAAAACAAACAGTAACACATTGAAGGTCAACCTTAAGTTTGGTCTCATTTCCTGAATAGAAGAAGAAGAAAAGAAGAAGAAAACAAACAGTAACACATTGAAGGTCAACCTTAAGTTTGGTCTCATTTCCTGAAAAAGAAGAAGAAAACAAACAGTAACAAATTGAAAGTCAACCTTAAGTTTGGTCTCACTTCCTGAAAAAGAAGAAGAAAACAAACAGTAAAAAATTGAAGGTCAACCTTAAGTTTGGTCTCATTTCCTGAATAGAAGAAGAAAACAAACAGTAAAAAATTGAAGGTCAACCTTAAGTTTGGTCTCACTTCCTGGATAGAAGAAGAAAAAGAAGAAGAAATCCGGGACAAAGGTAACAAAAAAAAAAAACAGTAAAAAATTAGAGGTCAAATAAGCAAAACAAGTTTAAAAAATTATGTACCGCCGACCGAATTAAATCCAATTCTACATATTCTTGTATAGTTCATTTCAGTGGTCAGTATCTTTCTTATTGTTCTAGAGTCCAGCGTCCAATTCTGGCACTGATAGCACAGAGTTGGTAGAATCCCGGATTTGTTACTGCCCCGATTTTGTCCTCGCTTCCTTTTCATCCATTTCTACATATTCTTCTATAGTTCCGCATTTCTACGGCTTCATCTGTGTAGGAGATCACTAGTTCAAAATTCTACGTTGAAGGCCTGAATGGTTGCTAGGGCTGCTCTCTGTAGATTGACTTCCGTAATTCACGCGGCCACACACACACCTCACAACACACAACACACACACACACACACCACACAACACACAAATAACACCACACAACACAACACAACACCACACAACACAACACCACACAACACAACACCACACACCACAACACAACACACACAACACAACAACACAACACAACAACACACCACACAATACACACAAAACAACAACACAACACACCACACACACACCACACACACACCATACACACCACACACACACCATACACACCACACACACACCATACACACCACACACACACCATACACACCACACACACACCACACACACACACCATACACACCACACACACACCATACACACCACACACACACCATACACACCACACAACAAACACACACCACACACAACACCACACACACACCACACACAACACCACACACACACCACACACACACCACACCACACACACACACCACACCCACACAACACAAACACACCACACACAACACTACAACACACACACACCGAACACACACACCGCACACACAGTACACACACATACAAACCACACACACACCACACAAACAAACAACACACACACACCACACACACACACCACACACGGGGAGCGTAAGCGTCTGTGATAGCAGGGTCGGCGCACCATCAGCCGACCAAGACCTAGCAGTTCTACCTCCTCGTGGTCTCCCCTGGAAACAGTCTGCGTCAAACCAGGCTGGCTAACAGAAGCTAGGATCGCCGTGTTCCCTGTAGTGGTGGCTGTTACTGATATAGAGGACCCAGTATTGCAGTACTTCTGGGCTGGACTAGTAGTTTCCCAGCATAGCCTGGGATAGACGAAATCCAACCTCTCCAGTAAGAGCCGGGAATGTCAAGAAAGCCATTACGACCCGCCACATCTTATGAGTCAAAGGGCAAACAAGCTCGTATCAACTCGTGGTATTCCGTCAACAACACCACACACACACACGCACGCACACACACACACAACACACCACACACACACAACACACCACACACACAACACACCACACACACAACACACCACATACCACACACACAACACACCACACACACACAACACACCCAACACACCACACACACACCACACCACACCACACACAACACACCACACCACACACCACACACACACACCACACACACCACACACACCACACACACCACACACACAGTACACACACAAACCACACACAAACCACACACATCACACAGACACCACACATACAACACACAGACACCACACACACACCACACACACCACACACTCAACACACACACAACACACACACCACACCACACACACCACACACACAATACACCACACACACAATACACCACACAACACACACCTCATATCAACACACACACCACACACAAACTTACACATTCACCATACACACAAACCACCACACACACACCACAAAAAGTCACACACATCACAAACACACACACACACACAACACACACACAAAACATAAAACACACACACACAACACACACACACATAAACACACAAAACAAAAACATATACGCAAAACAAAAAAAAACACACATAAAACACACACACACACAACAAAAACACACACATAAAACACACACACACACACACACACAACACAGACACACAACAAACACACAATACACACGCACAGCACAAAACATACACAGCACAAAACACACAACACACATACACACAACACACACACAACACATACACACAACACATACACACAACACACACAAAAACACACACACACAAAACACACCCAGCACAAAACACACACACACTCAAACACTCACTCACTCACACACAGACTCACACTCACTCACACACAACACAACACACAGCACATACACAACACACACACAAAAACACACACTACACACACACAACACACACACAAACACACACAATATATATAGACACACAAAACACACACACATAAAACTAAAACACACACAACACACACACACACAAAACACACACACACACACACACAACAAAAACAAACAAAAAACAAAAGCACACACACACAAAACACACACACACACAAAACACACACACACACAAAATACACACACACACAAACACAAAACACACACAAAACACACAACACCAAACATACAGAAGCAAAAAAAACACAAAACACACAAAATACACACACACACAACACACACACACACACACACACACACACACACACACACACAAATACACACAAAACAGACACAACACACTTACACACAAAACAGACACAACACACAAAACACACACACACACTCACACACAACACACACACACAACACACACACAAACACACACAAAACAAAAACAGACACACAAAACAAACACACACAAAACACACACACAAACACACACGCAAAACATACACAACACAAAACACACAAAACACACAAAATACACAACACACACAACACACACAACACACACACACCACACCACACACTCCACACACACCACACACACAATACACCACACACACACTACACGCTGCACACACACAATACACCACACAACACACACCTCATATTCACACACACACCACACACACAAATACACACACCACACATAAACTTACACATTCACTATACACACAAACCACCACACACAAACCACCACACACACACCACAAAAAGTCACACACATCACAAACACACACACACACACAACACACACACAAAACATACAACAAACACACACAACACAGACGATACACAAAAAACACACGATACACAACACAAAACATAAAACACACAACACACACAAACATAAACACGCAAAACACACACACAAAACAAAAACATATACGCAAAACAAAAACACACACACAAAACAAACACACACACAAAACAAACACACACACACAACAAAACACACACACACAAACACACACAAACACGCACAAACACAAACACACAACAAACACACAATACACACGCACAACAAAAAACATACACAGCACAAAACACACATACACACAACACACACACACAAAACAAAACACACACACACAAAACACACGCAGACACAAAACACACACACACACACACTCAAACACTCACTCACTCACACTCACACACAGACTCACACTCACTGACTCGCTCACTCACTCTCACTCACTCACACACTCACTCACTCACACACTCACTCACTCACACACTCACTCACTCACACACAACACACACACAACACATACACAACACACATCACATACACAACACACACACAAACACACACAAAAACACACACAACACATACACACACAGAACACACACACAACACACACAGAACACACACAAACAACACACACAAAACACACAAAATACACACATACACAACACACACAAACACACACAACACACACAAACACACACAATACATATATACACACACAAAACACACGCACACACAAAACACACACACATAAAACTAAAACACACACAAAACAAAAGAACACACACAAAACACACACACACAAAACACAAAACAAACAACACACAAATACTCACACACAACACACACACAAAACACACACAAAACACACACACACACAAAACAAACACACACACACAAAACACACACACACACAAATACAAAACACACACACACAAAACATACACAACACAAAACACACAAAATGCACAAAACACACAACACTCACACAAAACACAAACATAAAACACACACAAACACACACACAAAACACACAAAATACACAAAACACACAACACTCACACAAAACACAAACATAAAACATACACAAAACACACACACACAAAACACACACAACTCACAACACACACACACACAAAACACACACACACAGATTAACATACTAACACAGACTCACACACTCACACACACACTCATTCACTCACACACAGACTCACAAACTCACACACAGACTCACAAACTCACACACAGACTCACACACTCACTCACACTTGCACACACACACACACACACACACACAGATTCACTCACTCACACTCACTCACTCGCTCACTCACACTCACTTACTCACTCACAAAACTCTGTGTTGTGTGTGTGTTGTGTGAGTGTGTGTGAGTGAGTGTGTGAGTGTGTGTGTGTGTGTGAGTGTGTGTGTGAGTGTGTGTGAGTGTGTGTATGTGAGTGTGTGTATGTGAGTGTGTGTATGTGAGTATGTGTATGTTAGTGAGTGTGTGAGTGAGTGAGTGAGTGTGAGAGTGAGTGTGTTTGTGTGTGTGAGTGTGTGAGTTAGTGTGTCTGTGTGTGTGTGTTTGTGAGTATGTGAGTGAGTGTGTTAGTAAGTGTGTGTGTATGAGTGTGTGTGTATACGTGAGTGAGTTAGTAAGTGAGTGAGTGTGAGTGAGTGAGTGTGAGTGAGTGAGTGTGACTGTGTGTGTGAGTGATTGATCGAGTGAGTGAATGTGAGTGAGTGTGTGAGTGAGTGTGAGTGAGTGTTGAGTGTGTGAATGTGTGAGTGTGAATGTGTGTGTGTGAGTGATTGATTGAGTGAGTGAATGTGAGTGAGTGTGTGAGTGAGTGTGAGTGAGTGTTGAGTGTGTGAGTGTGAATGTGTGAGTGTGAATGTGTGAGTGTGAGTGTGAGTGTGTGAGTCTCTGAGTGTTAGTGAGTGTGAGTGAGTGTTGTCACACACACACTCTCACTCAATCACACTCACTCAATCACACACACACATACACACACACACACACACTCACACACTCACTCACTCACAGCCACACTCACTCACAGTCACACTCACTCACAGTCACACTCATTCACTCACACACACAAACACACACACACTCATACACACACTCACACACACACTTACACACACACACAAACATACTCACACACACACTCGCTTCACTCGCTCCACTCACTCGCTCTACACGCCCCACTCACTCGCTCTATATAAAAATTAAAAAAATATTAATAAAAAATATTAATATAGCAATAACATATAAATAAAATAATAAAACATATTTTAAAAAATTAACATAAAAAAAAATAAAAAAAATTAATTGTTTAAAATGTCTACCACAGCTAGTCCAATGTAAAGTGTCATAAGATTGTATCGAATTGAGGAAATGTTTTATCTTCAAGTGTTTTCTTTTTATATAGGTCAGGTTAATATTTTATCAATAAATTGGAGGTTCCAAACAGCATTCTTCTTCAAGTTGAACCTCCTCTCCATCTCTCTCTCTCATTTTCCCTATTACATATTCAGTGTTTTATCGAAGTTACGTGATACAGAATATTTGAACAAATTTAAAGGGTAGCTTAAAGTCACATCATCATCATCAAGCACCGGGCCTACTGGCGTAGGTGATCATGTCTCTCCACAACTTCCGATCTCGACAGCTATTTATCATTTCTGTTGTTGATCTTCTGCCAAGCCATTCTCTTAAGCTGTCTGTTATTTTTTCTCTTTGCTTCCCTCTATCTCTTCGTCCTTCAATTTTTCCAGTTGTTACAATATATTCCAATAGTCACATATTGTAAATAAAATCCTATGAATGCAATAACCTCTATCACTAAACACCACAATAATAAGAATTAATTCGTCGGTTTGGCCACCTGGTCAGAATGAATCCTCACCAATCACCATCAAGGGCGTTCTTCTCGAGAATGCATGGAAAAAGACCAAGAGGAAGATCCAGACGAAGATGGATAGATGCAGTGACAGAGACATGTAACAACAAAGGAAAATCACTAATTCAGACAATTCGAGCAGCACAAGAACGACAAATGATATAAACCACGACACCTTTTAGGTATCAGTGAAAGAGAAAAGAAGAAGAAGAGGAAGAAATTCGTCGGTAAACGAAAGTATCATAATGAATATACACGAATATGAAATATATATGTAAATTTTTAAGTCGAAGAGACGTTTACCATATTGGCAAAATTGGTAAATGTTTGTGCCCCTAATGTATTTTAATAAATCCGGGACAAATCGGCTAAAATCGGGACAAATTCTGGACAGTAACAAATCCGGGACAAAGGTTGAAAAAAAAACAGTAAAAAATCGGAGGTCAACCTTAAGTTCGGTCTCACTTCCTGTCCTCCTCGAGTTTAGAATCTACTGTCCGCTGCTGACACACAAGAATGTATATAGTTAAAACTAAATGGAGCAATCCTAAAACAAGAGCATAGATTCAAATACCTGGGATCAATAACAACATCAGATGATGGATACAACAAAAAAAAAGTAAAGTATCCCCGTCACGCCAAGTGGCCAATAGGGGATATGGTGTTAATGACCATACATTTTACAGACCTTCGGCACATGATTTTTAGGGTAATGTGGTCGGTATTACGCCCGTGCCGCTTTACTTTCCCAGAAAAAAATCCGATATCCATTAAAGGCTGGGTGAACCGGAAGCCGTCGGTTGGGATCGAACCCTACCTCACGCAGATGATGGATGTACTACAGAAATTAGAAGCAAAATAGGACAAACAAAGAAAAATATCCATCGAATGAAAAACATCATAAGTAACATTAGGGGCAGCTGAGAAGAGGTTATCAGAACAATGCTACGAATTCTATGGATAGCAAAGATTAGTAATGAAGAATATTTTAAAAAGAGCCGGAGAAACCAGAAATATCAAAATCATACGAAAAAGACAATACAATCTGCATTTATTGGGTAAGTGATGCGAAAAGAAGACATTGAGAATAATATAACCACGGACAGGACGAATGGAAGGAATAGCACAAGAAAATCAAGAGAAAAATTATTGAATACCTTATTCGCGTACCATATTAAAGATCGCCGACTGAAATTATGACTTGCACGAAAGACCGAGAAAAGTGGAAAGAGATCATCACCTACGCCAGCCGACATGGTACCTGATGATGACTACTGGCAGCCTCAGCTATTATCTTAACGTTTGATGCTGCGTAATGTCACCGAAGTTGTTTATTTATCTAAACATGGATCTACCTTAGAATTTGCTTTATTCTTTTCTTTTCATATACTGGTGTGGGCCTCCTTGTGCTTCGCTGCAAGTGCGCCAAATTCTTATTATAGCCAGTTTAATTGATTTGCTGCATTTTGAAGCAAATGAATTTTATTTTTAAAGTAAATATTTATTTAAAAAAAGGGTTTCTTTTCTTTTTGTGAATTATAGATTTTTTAAAGAAGTCAGGAATGCGTCAAATAAGCCAAGCAAGTCTAAAGAATTATGTGCCGCCGACCGAATTAAAAAAAAGAGCCGAGTTATTAAATTTGGCGTCCATATAGCCAATATGCCAACCGTGGCTTCGTATGGCCGTAAAAAGAATGGTATGGTCGATTTCGATTATGGTTAGGATTAGTCGAAGGCCCTGGTATCACTGCAAAGAAATTAAAATCCATAATTGCTCAAGCGCCCGTGCCAGTGGAATCATCCGAATTAAAATTAATCTCACTGAAGGATCCAACCAAAGAAAAACAGCCGCAGTTCCCTTCGTAGCAGATACAGCACACGCCAAAAGACATAAGGCCAAGCGGCACTGAAAGTGAATGCAGCTGAACTGTCCTTCGTAATACGATAACATCATTTATCGTAAACAATCGAAATATCGAAACATGATCCGGAAGAAAAACGCAGCTCACTGTGTGCACAGAGCACTAAACACAGTAGCTCCGACAGCAAGCTAGATTTGGAATATGTGGAAAATGCAACAAGGAACACTTTTCAGATTGAGTCTTAATGGTTCCTGCCGCCTATTCACCATATTGACCGGAAGACCTCGATTTCGATTAATTTTCCCCAAGTGGTAAAAACTATGAAGTTATTGAGTTATTAGCGGGTCGTCATCATAATTGCACTCCGAACATGTCCATAGGTGCTGAGATCCCTTCCTCAGCAATTCTCGAAGTGTCCAGCGACTGACGACTTCAGTTCTGTGTTGGTTGATTAGTCTTCTTACACGTCCACTAAGTTTCTCGTTTCTGGTTGTGGCCATCTTAAGTACCATCTCTTTCAACCGAAGGAGTGACGTGGACTCATGGTTGTCGAAGTCCTGTGCCCTTCCTACTTCCCGGAGGGCATTGATGATGTCCTCCCGATCCATTGGTTGACCGTCCTCAACAACAGCGCAGCTAGCCAACCTGTCCGCTCTTTCATTTCCCCGTACTTCCGCATGGCCTAAAAAGAATGGTGCAGTTGAATGCAGTGATTTCAGAACAATAAGCCTAATGAGCCAGGTAACAAAAATTTTACTAAAAGTTATACAGGGAAGGTTTCAGAATAAAATCAATACTGAATTAGATGAGCAACAATTTGGATTCAGGAAAAACAGTGGGACAAAAGAAGCCATATTCAGCATGAGAACATTGATTGAAAAGTACACAGAAGTAAACAAACCAATATATGCCTGCTTCATAGACTACACCAAAGCTTTCGATAGAATACACCATAACCAACTCATAGACTGCCTAAAGGATATAAATCTAGACGACACAGACATACGACTAATTTGTAATTTGTACTTGGAGCAAACAGCAATAATAAGATATAACAAGGAGAACTCTACACCCATGGACATAAAAAGAGGAGTAAGACAAGGATGCATCCTATCACCAAGCTTGTTCAATCTATACACTGAGCAAATCTTTAAAAACATCTCAGAGATACCAGGCCTAAACATTAATGGAAAGATAATCAATAACCTAAGATATGCTGATGATACTGTTCTACAAGCAAAAAATCCTAAAGACCTACAACAATTGCTTAATGTGATAAACATAACAAGCAAAAAATATGGACTAGAAATGAATATCAAAAAGACTAAAACTATGATCATAAACAAAGAAAATTCTCAGAGAACTACTAAATACAATTAAGTCAAGACAAATGAAATTTTTGGGGCATGTTAAAAGACACAACAGCCTACTAAAAGTAATATTGGAAGAAAAATACAAGGTAAAAGAGGCAGAGGCAGACCAAGACTAACATGGACGAGTAACATCAAAAGATGGACACGTCAATCTATGACAGCCTGCACCATCAAAGCAAGAAACAGAGTAGAATGGCGATCCATGGTAGCCAACCTTCGTTGCGGAGAAGGCACTCGATGATGATGATGATGACTCCCACATGTACTGCGACATAGACAAAGGTGACCTTACGTATTTTGACTTCTGCAATGACTCTACCCATTGCATACGTACAGATTTCACCTCCACGTTTCTTATCATGCTCATCGAATCACTGAGTATACGGATATGAAGTTAATCCAATTTGAAACTAGATAAGTAAATATCTTTTATTATATTAACTATTCTCACCTGGCTTCCTCGTACAGCTGCTCGTATTCATCAAACTCAGTAGGCACCACTAGCCGTTGCGTCCTCAGGTAATTCAGGACGTACCTGAACAGTTTCCCGTCTCTGTCGATAAAGTAATGCTGCTTGAGCGTATCAAGAACAATTGGAATGCTTCCGTTGAACATGCGTGCCAGCTTGGAGTCTGGAAACCTACAGTTAAAAATAAATTTAGTTTTATTTTGTTGTTGTTTCTTTGTTTAAATAAAATGTACATATTTTTTGTTACATATATAACCAAGGAGACTTTTAGTACATGTATACTCTAATGTAAACACCATTCAAACAAGACAAATGCGATTTTTGTGCCATGTTAATAGACACAACAGCCTACTAAAAGTAATCATGGAGGGGAAAATACAAGGTAAAAGAGGCAGAGGCAGACCAAGACTAACATGGACGAGTAACATTAAAAGATGGACAAACCAGCCTATGACAACCTGCACCAACAAAGCAAGAGATAGAGCAGAATGGCGCTCCATGGTAGCCAACCTTCGTTGCGAAGATGGCGCTCGATGATGATTATACTCTAATTTATTGCTGCAGTGGAATACAGGCTTATACTAGAAGAGGAGAATAAATTTGTATACGCGGAGAGAGAATAGTAAAAATAAATAAATAATAAAACAAGTTTATCATTTCAAAAACGAATCAACGACATAACTGGTTTTTCGGTCAATGTGGAAAACAAAACAACTTTAACCAAAACAATTTACACAACAAAATGTATTTATCCATATTGATATGTTTCTTTCTCACATTCACCCGATATCTACTAAAGGTAATGACTAGTCCCGGTGTGAGTTTTACTCGTGGTTGGAAAAAAATACCCTCGCGGTCGACCCTGTCGCTGGCAGAAATGGGTACTAGAGTAGTAGGGAATAATAGAACAAAGAAGTATGTGTTAGCACTCGGAAAAATTGACAGACAAACAACAACAGAAAAAAACTAAGAACAATATATGGTCCGAAGCGGGATCGAACCCGTACTCCCTGGCACCGCGCCTTGCCACGAGAAGCCGAACGCTTGGCACACTGCCACGCAGCTAACTAAAAAATTAGCTATTGTAGCATTGTCTTACACGAAGGCGTTCTCAATTACTATAGCATAGGGTAACGATCACAGACCGGAAATAAATTGTATATTTGTACTTTCCTATTAATGCAAGTATCTCCCAGTAGGGCTGAATACTTGTGTTGCAGACAAACATTTATTTGACGAAACAGAACAAATAGTAGTTTCCAGTGTGCCAAGCGCTCGGCTTCTCGTGGCAAGGCGCGGTGCCAGGGAGTACGGGTTCGATCCCGCTTCGGACCATATATTGTTCTTCGTTTTTTTCTGTTGTTGTTTGTCTGTCAATTTTTCCGAGTGCTAACACATACTTCTTTGTTCTATTATTCCCTATTATCGCCTAGGAAGTTCCCTATATAATAATATTTATTTATTATTATTTGTATATACTAGGGTAGTACTGTGGGAAGGTGAGGAATGCCGCCTCGCATCGTGAGTTTCGATGCTTGAAGCGACACTATCCAAAAGTCTCCGATCACTTCTGGATAGGCGACGGAGCACATATGCGTGAAAACTCGCGTGCTAAGACGCCGGTTCAAGTCTCGTACCTTATCCTTACTTTGAAGAAAATGGCGAAATCGTTAAAAAAAAAAAAAAAAAAGCGAAGAGGAAACTAAACAGTTGTGATGAAAGATGTCTCATAACTTTAAATCGCCCTGTTTTAGACAGGCAGAAAACTTTTGTAGTTAAATTCTGGAGATATATCTACTTGGTCCAGATTTGAGCAGCCTTGCAGTACCGACCAACCAAAGGATCAGAGAACAAATATTAAACAATGATCAAATATTTGATGCGGTTGTTATTGCAAAAAGTTGTTGGGCTTCTAAAGCAGAAATTTGATCAACGCAAAACTTTTCAGTGTGGAAGAAAAACAGCAATGCTTATTTTGCTGATTGCAAAGAAAGACATTAGTACAAGAAACAAAAAATCTTAGCCCTGTAGTGGAGAATGCATTCCTTGTCTCTCTGGCACATATGCAGCAGTTCAACGAGTGGTGTTTGTAATAAATAATATGTCGTCTGAAAGGTCAGCAATGAGAGGGTATAGAAGATATGTACATTCCCTTTAGTAGTCCACACTGCATCACTTCGTCTGTCCCCTATATCTATTACTCAACTCTACGACCACCTCTATCTTTCCACCTCCCTAGTCTGTTTCTTGCGCTTTTTTATGCACAAGGATCTGTTTTTTGGAAACTTCTGTCACTGCGTACCGTATGCGCACATTTTCACTTTTGTGCACCCACATGCACCCAGTGCGCACTTCCGTTCTTCCAGAAGAAAGATTCGTCTGGGATCTTACAGGGAACTTTTTTATTAACATTGTACTCTCCTTTACTTTTCATTTCTCTTTCTAGTTCGATTTTATTATTATTTCTTAATTTTAAATACATATTTGTCGGTGTGTTGTATGTTTGTTCCTGTGGAAGGCCTTTGAAGGCTCAGGTTTTAGCTCAGAAAACATCCTATTGGTTCAGACTTTAGCTCAGAAAACATTCTATTGGTCCAGATTTTAGCTCAGAAAACATTCTATTGGTCAAAATTTTAGCTCAGAAAACATCCTATTGGTCCAGGTTTTAGCTCAGAAAACATTCGATTGGTCCAGATTTTAGCTCAGAAAATATCCTATTGGTCCAGATTTTAGCTTAGAAAACATCCTATTGGTCCAGATTTTAGCTCAGAAAACATCCTATTGGTCCAGATTTTAGCTCAGAAAACATCCTATTGGTCCAGATTTTAGCTCAGAAAACATCCTATTGGTCCAGGTTTCTATGTGGAAAATTATGGTGGGGCTACCCAGAGGTGACCCAGAAGCAAACACAGAAAGTGCTCGTCTGTGGAATCAAAAAAAGGTTGACTTCTACCTTTCGAGCCGTAACCGGCCCATAGGGCGTAGACCAAGATACACCTTCTCCTATATGAATTTTTGTTCTAGCAGTTTTCTTTTAAAGATATTTTATCAAATCTCGCCATCTGTCTCTGTTCTGTGCAAGCAGTTCTATCTCATTGAGGGAGCCGATTCCTGCTGCTCTTGCCTCTCTCATCAATGTTCTTCTCAGTGTCTCCCTGGGTCTTCCTCTTTTTCTTTTACCTGTTGTTTCCCATATGAGGGCTTGCTTTGCTATTCGATTATTATCTCTTCTCATCACATGTCCAACGTATGACCATCGTCTTTTCTTTATTACTGAAGATATTAGTGGTTGATTGGCGATTTCTCTAATTTCCTCGTTTGTTTTGAATTCGTTCCATTCTATACCAAGTATTTTCCTTAGACATTTATTTTCGAATGCGTTCAACTTTGTTTCTATATCTCTTGTTGTTTTCCAGCTTTCACACGCATACGTAAGGGTTGATAGTACATTTGATTTGAATAGCCTAAGTTTTGTGTTTGTGCTAATGAGTTTTGATTTCCACAACTTTTCAAGGCTTCTGAAAGACATTGCTGCTTTAGCCAGTCTGATTCTAATTTCTTTGCTCGTATCCCCTTCTCGATCAATGTGACTTCCAAGATAGATGAAGTGATCGATCTCTTCTACTGGTTTGTTTTCCATGTATATTTTGTCACTTGTTGGAATTAAACTTTTCATGACTTTAGTCTTTTCATGATTGACCTCAAGCCCAATTTTGCTGGCTATTGATGATAGTTCATTTGTGTTTTCCTGCATCGTTTTTATCTGATTGCTGATGAGAACTATGTCATCAGCAAAGTCCAGGTCCTCCAAATGGTCTCCTTGTATCCATTCGATGCCTTTATTACCAGTGCAGCATTTCTTCATTATGAAGTCCATAACAATTCCAAATAACAAGGGCGATAAAATACATCCTTGTTTAACCCCAGTTTCTATTGGGAAACATTCGCTCAGTCCTTCCTCTGTTCGAACTGCACATGTGTAACCATCATACATGTCTTTGATAATATTTATGATTTTTGATGGTAAGCCATATTGCTTCAGAATTTTCCACAAAGAATCTCTATGAATACTATCAAATGCTTTTTTGAAGTCGATGAAGTTAAGTACAAAAGGTTTTTGCTTTTCAATGTGTTCCTCCAATATAAGTCGTAGAGTGAAAATGTGGTCAAGACAGCTTCTCCCTTTTCTAAACCCAGCCTGTTCTTCACGCATTACTGTATCTATTGAATCCTTTATTCTATTTAGGATGATTTTACAGAATAATTTTGAGGCAACTGACAAAAGTGTCACGCCTCTCCAATTGTTACAATCTCTAAGATTGCCCTTTTTTGGGATCTTAACAATGATTCCTTTTTTCCATTTATGAGGCGTCTTCTCTGTTTTCCAAATGATGTTGAACATTTTTTGGAGATGTATTAAATTATGGCTATCAATTGCCTTGAGGATCTCAGCTGTTAACTTATCCTCTCCAGCAGCCTTGTTATTGGTCATTAGCTTTAAGGTGGTTTCTATTTCACTCAAGGTGAAGTCATCTAAATTTACATCTAATTCTGCTGCTGGTGTTTCAGCTTCAAAATCTATTAAACTGTGAGGTAGTGGACGGTTAAGAATTTCAAAAAAGGTGCAGGCCAAAAATAATTTAGCTGAGAACGCTGGAAATATTTTTAAAAGCGTAGACTAGAATTGAGGCGCCCCATGAAGAATGGTAACGAAACTTGCAAAGTAAAGGAACTTATTGTAATTTTTAAAATGTCACAAAACTTGTGCGCCACTGATTTCTTTAACAGTTTGTGGTTGGAGAGGAAGATTTCACACTAAAAATGTCACAAAACTGATACGCCACTGATTTAATTGACGGTCTGTAGCCGGGGAGAAAGATTTCACACTAAAAATTAAAATGTAACATTTATTCTGCTGAAATAAAATTGCTCTTTTCTAAATGCCAGTCCTTCCATCTTTTCTATGCTTTTTTTTCTTTGATCTTCTGGCTATTGAAGTTTCTTGTCATATTTCATGCTCCCCGTGTCTCCATATCGATACTACATAAAAATCGTTCATATTGATTTCGTCAAAAAATGCACACCAGACGGTGTTGACACCCTCCATGTTAGACTTTCCCAACGACTGAAACTATGCTTCAGGCCATTTTCTTGGAACTTCAAATTGCCTCGTTCATTTTGCTGCTCGGCAAGCCAGCCTACTCTAAATCATGCCTGAGAAGACCACGTATTGTATTGGATGCTAAAGAACAGTTTCAGAATATGCCCAGAAAGTTGGAAAATATCGGCTATTATGTTGTCTATTAAAAATAGTAAGAGAAGAAAAACATTTAGCAAAAAACTAAACAGGAATTACTGTAATTAAACATTTTGGTCAAATTAATGTATTGTTTGGCTTGCAAAAATAATATATTTTAAAAAGTCTAATATTGTATTGAACTTTCACTGCTGGAAGTAGTTCAGTGAGATGTATTCTTTTTGGTTCCGTTAAATTTCTCCTAAAGGGTTAAGGCAAAGAAATGCAAATGAATGCATACAAATTCGAAGCTGCAGTAAAGCTAAATGTGAGGGAGAATTGAAAAAAAAAAATAGAAAAAATGGTATGGTAAAAGCTTTACGTGATTAGAAGATAACACAGATTAGAGCGACGTTTCGGCTCAATAGGCCTTCAGCAGGAACAAACAAACAACACGCACACACAGATATGTAAGTAAATAAAAACTAATCCTACATAGCTAACTAGTAATGAAACATCCAAAACAAAACAAAAAATCGAAACTGGTTAAAGAAAAGAAAAATGACTTCCCTGTGTCGTGGACCGTGGTCAGACTGGGAAAGAAATAGTCACACGGGTGTGGCTGTAATAGAAAATTTCTCCAAATATGTCGCTCTAGAATTAGGTGTAGTTTACAAAACAGCCAAATCAGAACATGAGATCAATTTTACACATAGCCAGTACTATATAATAAGTCTCCCGTGTGTTACCTGGGCCTCATTGTGTGGAATGTAAAGAATAGTGACACTGTGACCTTCCAGGCATGTCGTAAGAGGCGACTAAGGAGGTTGATCGAAGGCTTGACAAGCTGTCAATGTAAAAAGCATTGTTATGGAAACAGAGCCATAGATTTTAGAAGCAGTGATCTCTGCAAGATGTGCCATTTTTGGCACGCAAGGTTTCTGTTTTTGAGATTGTGGTTCTGCCCTATGTGCCGTCTTCGGCTCGAAAGGACAATAGATAGATAGTACTATAAACTTGAGGTCGATTCAACAGATAACTAAGAGCAGACTTTAAATAATCCAGTTTTGTAAATAGCGATGTAAACAATAATAAAAAAAACTACTACTCGAGGTGGTTTCAACAAATAGCCAATAACTGTACTTGAGGCCTACTAAACATATAAACTAAAAATATGCTAAACAAATAAAAGTACTTGATAATGCTTCAAGAAACCACTAATAGCAGAACTTGATCTCTGTTCCACAAAGAGAAATAAACAATAAATACTTGAGGTCTCCTCAACAAATAGCGATAACAATAAATACTTGAAGTCTCCTCAACAAAAAGCCAATAGCGGTACTTAAGGTCTATTCTTGGGAACTGGGTGATCTAGAGGTAAGAGGGCGACTTCTGGACAGGCAGGTCCTTGGTTTGATTCCTACCACAGGCGATTGAAATTTGTCAAAAATTTAACCTGCGCTTTCTTCGTGGCTTTACCCTCCCCCGTTCACTGGGTGGTGAGATTCGATGTCTACCCCTCTCTGGGTAGTGAGATTCGATGTCTAGCCCTCTCTGGGTAGTGAGATCCGATGTCTAGCTCTCTCAGGGTAGTGAGATTCGATGTCTAGCCCTCTCTGGGTAGTGAGATCCGATGTCTAGCTCTCTCATGGTAGTGAGATTCGATGTCTAGCCCTCTCTGGGTAGTGAGATCCGATGTCTAGCCCTCTCTGGGTAGTGAGATCCGATGTCTAGCTCTCTCATGGTAGTGAGATTCGATGTCTAGCCCTCTCAGGGTAGTGAGATCCGATGTCTAGCTCTCTCAGGGTAGTGAGATCCGATGTCTAGCCCTCTCGGAAAACGGCGAAAAACAGGAGCTCCGTGTGCGCACGTTAAGGAACCATTAGCAGTTGAAGTCGAAAAGAATAGGCCAAAAATGGCCGCTGTCCGGACAAAAAACTGTTAAGCAAATCTACCCATCCATGGCGAAGACGGATGTGTCGGGTCGAAAGGCGCAGATATGGCGGCTATGCCGTAAACTAGCGACACATCTTATCCACGCCCAATTAACGGGTGAACGCTAAGAAAAAGAAGAGGAGAGAGAGAGAGAGAGAGAGAGAGAGAGAGAGAGGGAGAGAGAGAGTGAGAGAGAGAGAGAGAGAGAGAGAGAGAGAGAGATCTCCTCAGCAAAATACCAATAGCGGTACTTGAAGTCTCCTCAATAAATAGCGGTACTTGAAGTCTCCTCAATAAATAGAGGTACTTGAAGTCTCCTCAATAAATAGCGGCACTTGAGGTCTCCTCAATAAATAGCGGTACTTGAGGTCTCCTCAATAAATAGAGGTACTTGAGGTCTCCTCAATAAATAGCGATACTTGAGGTCTCCTCAATAAATATCAATACTTGAGGTCTCCTCAATAAATAGCGGTACTTGAGGTCTTCTCAATAAATAGAGGTACTTGAGGTCTCCTAAATAAATGGTGGTTCTTGAAGTCTCCTCAATAAATATCAATACTTGAGGTCTCCTCAATCAAGAGCGGTAAATGATATTGGTTAAACAAACAGCTAACAGCGGAACTTGTGGTTTTTTATGCAAACAGCGACTAGCAGCACACGAAGCGTATCTTGTTGGGACAAATCACGTAGATATCGTAGTTTGCTCTAAATCTCTTTGCAAACTAAGTCAAAATAGCGCTCATGTAAACGCGAGCGACGAAGAGGCGTAATTGTCAGACCAACAGAGAGGAAAGAAGACTGTTTTTAACCCAACAAAACACAGTATGTGCTAAGTTCTATCCCCATATCCCATAACCTACAGTGCCGTTGAGGATACATGTTCCGGCAACGATCAACTCCCCCCCCCCCCAAATCTTCTTTTTAAGAGATTGTTCATTGCAAACTTACAACGTGAATTGCTGCCCATTCTGTGAAGTGTTCTCGAAATTTTCTTGATGCTGTCTTCTAAATATTTTCTTGATGCTGTCTTCTAAATATTTTCTTGATGCTGTCTTCTCAATATTTGCTTGATGTTGTCTTCTCAATATTTGCTTGATGTTGTCTTCTCAATATTTTCTTGATGTTGTCTTCTCAATATTTCCTTGATGTTGTCTTCTCAATATTTTCTTGATGTTATCTTCTCAATATTTTCTTGATGCTGTCTTCTCAATATTTGCTTGATGTTATCTTCTCAATATTTGCTTGATGTTATCTTCTCAATATTTTCTCGATGTTATCTTCTCAATATTTTCTTGATGCTGTCTTCTCAATAGTTTCTTGATGTTATCTTCTCAATATTTCCTTGATGTTATCTTCTCAATATTTGCTTGATGCTGTCTTGTCAATATTTCCTTGATGTTGTCTTCTCAATATTTTCTTGATGCTGTCTTCTAAATATTTTCTTAATGCTGTCTTCTCAATATTTTCTTGATGCTGCCTTCTCAATATTTCCTTGATGTTGTCTTCTCAATATTTTCTTAATGTTATCTTCTCAATATTTTCTTGATGCTGTCTTCTCAATATTTGCTTGATGTTATCTTCTCAATATTTGCTTGATGTTATCTTCTCAATATTTTCTTGATGCTGTCTTCTCAATATTTTCTTGATGTTATCTTCTCAATATTTCCTTGATGTTATCTTCTCAATATTTTCTTGATGCTGTCTTGTCAATATTTCCTTGATGTTGTCTTCTCAATATTTTCTTAATGCTGTCTTCTCAATATTTTCTTAATGCTGTCTTCTCAATATTTCCTTGATGCTGCCTTCTCAATATTTCCTTGATGTTATCTTCTCAATATTTTCTCGATGTTGTCTTCTCAATATTTTCTTGATGTTGTCTTCTCAATATTTTCTCGATGTTGTCTTCTCAATATTTTCTCGATGTTGTCTTCTCAATATTTCCTTGACGTTATCTTCTCAATATATGCTTGATGCTGTCTTGTCAATATTTCCTTGATGTTGTCTTCTCAATATTTGCTTGATGCTGTCTTGTCAATATTTTCTCGATGTTGTGTTCCCTATACGCATGTAATTTTTTTCCCTATGACATCCAATTGCAATAGCTTCTATATGGCTTTTAGCGCCTTGACAGACGGTTGGTAGCAAGCAATCATGATACGTCAGTAGTCTGATAAAATATTAATGTCTTATGCTGAATGCTGTTTTGCTTAACAGCTTCTCTCGTGTTTGGATCTGCCAATATTGGACAGACAGATCCATCCGCAGAACAAATAAGATGTTTTTGTAGTGCCTGGCCTCGTCTCCTTTCTCCTGCGCCTTTTGTCTTCTGAATTTGCTATCAGCACTGCCGCGAAAGTTGCTGTGCTTTTTTTTTAAAAAATATTTGTGTTCTCCATGTGCTACGATCTGAGCTAGATTTACCCAGTTTCTTTCACTGATAAAGAATTCCCTCAAAAAAAAAGTCCTACAAACATCCTTATAGCTCAGCACTGGTCTGCTCTTTGGTCCTTTTCCATCCTTAAGTTCGCCAAACAATATTTGTTTTGAGAAAACCATTGTTTGTCGTGCTTCTAAGAGGTCCAGCCACCTTAGTCTACCACTCCTAAGTGTTGCCATGATGAATGGGAGATTGGCAATAGTTTCTATTGTTTTAAAATAAACATGTACAGCATTATTTTGCTGATAGGATTCACAGCTCACAAGTATCTAGAAGTGTTTTTCACATTTTTCGTAGTTGCAACATCCCTTTATAACAGCAGAGCAACCAGCAACCTCCTTATATAACAGCAAAGTAACCAGTAACCTCCTTATATAACAGCAAAGTAACCAGAATCCTTCTTATATAACAGCAAAGTAACCAGCAACCTCCTTATATAATAGCAAAGTAACCAACAACCTCATTATATAACAGCAAAGCAACCAGCAATCTCCTTTTATAACAGCAAAGTAACCAGAATCCTCCTTATATAACAGTTAAGTAACCAAAATCCTCCTTATATAACAGCAAAGTAACCAGAATCCTCCTTATATAACAGCAAAGTAACCAGAATCCTCCTTATATAACAGTAAAGTAACCAGAATCCTCCTTATATAACAGCAAAGTAACCAGAATCCTCCTTATATAACAGCAAAGTAACCAGAATCCTCCTTATATAACAGTAAAGTAACCAGAATCCTCCTTATATAACAGCAAAGTAACCAGAATCCTCCTTATATAACAGTAAAGTAACCAGAATCCTCCTTTTATAACAGCACAGTAACCAGCAACCTCCTTATATAACAGCAAAATAACCAGCAACCTCCTTATATAACACCACAGTAACGAACGAGCCTGTTCACAGGAATCAAATTATCAGTGACCCCCATTTCACAAGAGCCAAGCCAAATTAAAAACAAACAAAAAAGTCAAAAATACTAACTGTGAGGTTTAAAAAACGAAACACAAAAAAAAAAAACTTGTAACCAGCGGCGGACGGTGAGTTTGAAACTTGATGAGGCCAGACACGAGACGGAACTTTTAGCTTGACCTCATCATCATGTGC
Source organism: Megaustenia siamemsis (assembly GCA_032433765.1). Lineage (NCBI taxonomy): Eukaryota > Metazoa > Mollusca > Gastropoda > Stylommatophora > Ariophantidae > Megaustenia > Megaustenia siamemsis. The sequence continues at coordinate 23,877,714 of JAVIAB010000106.1, forward strand.
CATACCGGTTGGCGTAGGCGATCATGTCCTTCTACAATCTTCTATCTATAGAGCATCGTATCAGTTCTGTTGTTGACTATTTTCCATGCCATGAAATCAAGATATCCAGTATTTTCTCTCTTTGTCATCCGCGGTCTCTCTTTCCTTTTATTTTGCCAGTTGTAACCAAGTATTCCAACTTTCCTCTTCTCATGATGTGCCCGAAAAATGTTGATTGTTTCTTTCTGATGTTTTTTAGGAGCTCCCTTTTTGTAACCAGCAACCTCCTTATATAATAGCAAAGTAACCAACAACCTCATTATATAACAGCAAAGCAACCAGCAATCTCCTTTTATAACAGCAAAGTAACTAGAATCCTCCTTATATAACAGTTAAGTAACCAAAATCCTCCTTATATAACAGCAAAGTAACCAGAATCCTCCTTATATAACAGCAAAGTAACCAGAATCCTCCTTATATAACAGTAAAGTAACCAGAATCCTCCTTATATAACAGCAAAGTAACCAGAATCCTCCTTATATAACAGTAAAGTAACCAGAATCCTCCTTATATAACAGCAAAGTAACCAGAATCCTCATATAACAGCAAAGTAACCAGCAGTCTCCTTATATAACAGTAAAGTAACCAGAATCCTCCTTATATAACAGCAAAGTAACTAGAATCCTACTTATATAACAGCAAAGTAACCAGCAACCTCCTTATATAACAGTAAAGTAACCCGCAATCTCTTTATATAACAGCAAAGTAACCCGCAATCTCCTTATATAACAGCAAAGTAACCCGTAATCTCCTTATATAACAGCAAAGTAACCAGAAACCTCATTATATAACAGAAAAGTAACCAGAATCCTCCTTATATAACAGCAAAGTAACCAGTAACCTCCTTATATAACAGCAAAGTAACCAGAATCCTCCTTATATAACATCAAAGTAACCAGCAGCCACCTTATATAACAGCAAAGTAACCAGAATCCTCCTTATATAACAGCAAAGTAACCAGCAGCCACCTTATATAACAGCAAAGTAACCAGAATCCTCCTTATATAACAGCAAAGTAACCAGAATCCTCCTTATATAACAGCAAAGTAACCAGCAGCCACCTTATATAACAGCAAAGTAACCAGAATCCTCCTTATATAACAGCAAAGTAACCAGAATCCTCCTTATATAACAGCAAAGTAACCAGAATCCTCCTTATAAAACAGCAAAGTAACCAGTAACCTCCTTATATAACAGCAAAGTAACCAGTAACCTCCTTATATAACAGTAAAGTAACCAGAATCCTCCTTATATAACAGCAAAGTAACCAGAATCCTCATATAACAGCAAAGTAACCAGCAGTCTCCTTATATAACATCACAGTAATCAGCAACCTCCCTATATAACAGCAAAGTAACCAGCTCCTCCTTTTATAACAGCACAGTAACCAGCAACCTCCTTATATAACAGCAAAATAACCAGCAACCTCCTTTAATATAACATCACAGTAACCAGCAACCTCCTTATATAACAGAAAAGTAACCAGCAACCTCCTTATATAACAGCACAGTAACCAGCAACCTCCTTATATAACAGAAAAGTAACCAGCAACCTCCTTATATAACAGCACAGTAACCAGCAACTTCCTTATATAACATCACAGTAACCAGCAACCTCCTTATATAACAGCAAAGTAACCAGCAACCTCCTTATATAACACCACAGTAACGAACGAGCCTGTTCACAGGAATCAAATTATCAGTGACCCCCATTTCACAAGAGCCAAGCCAAATTAAAAACAAACAAAAAAGTCAAAAATACTAACTGTGAGGTTTAAAAAACGAAACACACAAAAAAACTTGTAACCAGCGGCGGACGGTGAGTTTGAAACTTGATGAGGCCAGACACGAGACGGAACTTTTAGCTTGACCTCATCATCATGTGCCATACCGGTTGGCGTAGGCGATCATGTCCTTCTACAATCTTCTATCTATAGAGCATCGTATCAGTTCTGTTGTTGACTATTTTCCATGCCATAAAATCAAGATATCCAGTATTTTCTCTCTTTGTCATCCGCGGTCTCTCTTTCCTTTTATTTTGCCAGTTGTAACCAAGTATTCCAACTTTCCTCTTCTCATGATGTGCCCGAAAAATGTTGATTGTTTCTTTCTGATGTTTTTTAGGAGCTCCCTTTTTGTGTTGGCCTCTTTGAGAACTTCCTCATTGGTCTTTTTAGCTGTCCAGGGAACTTTTAACATTCTTCTGAGAAACCCTATCTCTGTGGCCTCAAATCGTCTTTTCATTTGTTTGTCCACTGTCCATGAATCGCTTCCATAGATCAGAATTGGTTCTATATAGCACAGGTGAACTCTCTTTCTCATTTCTGTTGACATAGATTTTAGCTTGACCTACAACCTGATAAAACAGGGCGTTAGACAAGGTTGTGTGCTGTCACCAGATTTGTTTAATATTTATAGTGAGATTATTTTAAGATCCATAAGGGGTATGCCTGGAATAACAATTGGAGGTCATAATATAAATAATTTAAGGTATGCTGATGATACAGTCTTAATCGCTAAGAGTGAAAATGAGTAACAAGAAATGTTGGACATTATGGTGAAAGAAAGCAAAAATAAAGGACAAAAGGTCTTAATTGCACAAAGACAGAAGCAATGGTAACAACAAAGAAAAAGACACCACAACAGTGCAAAATAAAGACAAGTGGAACAATATTAAAACAGGTAAATTAATTTAAATATTTGGGAACTTTGATAACCTTAGACGGAAGATGTACAAAAGAGGTGAGATGCAGAATGACTCAGTCAAAAGGAGCTTCCCAAAAAAAATAGAGGAAGATACTATGCAATCCACTTTTTGACAAACGAAACAAGAAAACGAGTTCTTAAATGTTATGTAGAGTCAGTCTTAACGTATGGATGTGAATCATAGACACTAAGACAACAGACAAGAAAATCACTGGAGTCTGTAGAAAAGTTAAGTTCTGGTCTAATACACTGTAATACGTAGAGTTCTCGTGTAAAAAAAACAAAAAAAAAAAACAGTAAAGAGCCAAGTGGCGGTATAGGGAATATGGTGTTAGTGACCATAATTTTTACAGACCTCCGGCACATGATTTTTAAGGTAATGTGGTCGGTATTACGCCCATGCCGCTTTAAATTCCTAGAAAAAAATCCGGTACCCATTTAAGGCTGGTTTAACCCAGAAGCCGTCAATCAGAATCAAAACCGACATGTACTTTGTAGTCCAGTTTACAAACCACTGAGATATCGCGGCTCCAACGTTCTGGTATGAGACACTGTAATGAGTTAAGTACTGGTGTAACACACAAATAATCTAAAGTCTACTTTCTATTTTTCGTTGATATTATGCTGCGCTGTGTTTTGCACCTACAACCCAGTCCATCCGTCTACAGTATGTATTTTTTCGGGACTGCCTTCTTAGCCTTTGGTTTTCTTTTATCTTTATGCATAGCAGCAGTTGTTTGTCATCTTAGTTGTCTCTGTCTAACGTCTAGTGTAGGATACATATTCTTCTTCTACCTTTCATCTCCTTGTGGAACATAAGTCTTCAACAAACACTTTCCAAGCCGTTCTGTTTCTTGCCATTCTTTTAAGATCATTCCATGTCTTCTCCATCATCTTAATCTCTGCTTCTGTCTGTCTTCTCCAAGAATTTCTGGGTCTTCCTCTTTGTCATTTCCCTTGGGGATTCCAAAAAAGTGCCTGTTGTGTAATACTCTCAGTTGGCTTCTGCAGTGTGTGTCTTATCCAGCGCCATCGTCTTCGCTATATCTCTTTATCCACTGGTATTTGACTGGTACATTTCCATAATTCTATGTTAGTGATTTTGTCCTGCCATTTCCATCCTTTTATTCTGCGTAAGCATCCATTAATGAATGTCTGTATTTTCATTATTGTCAGTTTTGTTGTTCTCCATGTTTCACAGCCATATAATAGGACCGATTTAACATTTGAGTTGGAAATTTTTATTTTTGTATTTAACCTAATTTCTTTGGACTTCCATATGTTTCCCAGTGCAACAAAAGTTCCTCTTGCTTTTGATATCCTTATTTTGGTATCATTTTCTGTTCCTCCCTCGTTATCTATACTACTGCCCAAATATATGTAAGATTGTACGTCTAGTAAAGGTATTTCTCCTAATTGTATTTGGTTATTGCCAACTGCATTAATTCTCATAATGTTGGTCTTATCTCTATTAATTTTCAATCCTAGCTGTTGTGATCTCTCATCAAGTATGCTCATTTTATCCTGCATCTGTTGGTGGCTGTGTGATAGGAGTGCTATGTCATCAGCAGCAAAGTCTAAATCATCAAGTTGTCTAAGTCATCAAGCTCATTCAACAATAAGCTGCATCCTGGATGTAATGCGATTTAATGGACTCAGTTTATATATATATGTAATGCACTTGATAAGGCAGGAAGACCAAAACATAAACACAAAGAGCATTTAATCAACGTTATGAGAACACCAGACTTAAGTGTCTATCACGAAATAAACGGATTGGTGGAATGTTGGAAACATTATGAAACATAACAGCAGAAGAATCCAAAAGAAGAGCAACGACCGCAAACTATATCTCCCCTCGACGTTGAAGGGCAAAAGAGGAAGGACAGAAGAATAATTAATAAATATATTTTTTTAAATTATTAAGTAACTGGGTCTCTCTCTTAAGACATCGTGTGAAATTGAGGTCAAGGTTTATAACTCATATGTGACTTCAGACTTAGCGACAACAACAGATAAACGAAACCCTATGTCACCTCCACGAGGTGATTCAGGATATAGACAAAGATCTGGTCAAGGGTGTAGGAGTCGAAGAAAGTAGGTTACCCCGAACTCAAAACCGTCGTGCTAAGTCGGATATATTGGGTCAAATGGTGTAAACCATTACTTTAAGCTTTTTGTCCTCTGAAAAGCGAATAATAAAGATGAGAAGTCCTCAGGAGGCTGCAGAAGGAGACATATGTCTATGTCCTATGGGCTAGAAACTAAGTCTGATGTCAAATATTATAGTAGCTACATCCTGATGTAAGACAATTTGATTAGACCAAGTTTCATCTCAATTATTATGGTAGTTACGTCCTGAATTAAGAAACTTCATTTAACTCAAGTGTAATGTCAAATATTATAGTAGTTACGTCCTTACGTAAGAAACTTCATTTAACTCAAGTGTAATGTCCAATATTATAGTAGTTACGTCCTTACGAAAGAAACTTCATTTAACTCAAGTGTAATGTCAAATATTATAGTAGTTACGTCCTTACGAAAGAAACTTCATTTAACTCAAGTGTAATGTCCAATATTATAGTAGTTACGTCCTTACGTAAGAAACTTTGCCTAGCTCAAGTGTATGGTGAACTATTATAGTAGTTACGTCCTTACGTAAGAAACTTTGCCTAGCTCAAGTGTAATGTCAAATATTATAGTAGTTACGTCCATACGTAAAAAAAAAACTTTGCCTAGCTCAAGTGTAATGTCAAATATTATAGTAGTTACGTCCTTACGTAAGAAACTTTGCCTAGCTCAAGTGTATGGTCAAATATTATAGTAGTTACGTCCTTATGTAAGAAACTTTGCCTAGCTCAAGTGTAATGTCCAATATTATAGTAGTTACGTCCTTACGTAAGAAACTTTGCCTAGCTCAAGTGTATGGTCAACTATTATAGTAGTTACTTCCTTACGTAAATAACTTTGCCTAGCTCAAGTGTAATGTCCAATATTATAGTAGTAACGTCCTTATGTAAGAAACTTTGCCTAGCTCAAGTGTAATGTCCAATATTGTAGTAGTTACGTCCTTATGTAAGAAACTTTGCCTAGTTCAAGTGTAATGTCCAATATTGTAGTAGTTACGTCCTTATGTAAGAAACTTTGCCTAGTTCAAGTGTAATGTCCAATATTGTAGTAGTAACGTCCTTATGTAAGAAACTTTGCCTAGTTCAAGTGTAATGTCCAATATTATAGTAGTTACGTCCTTATGTAAGAAACTTTGCCTAGCTCAAGTGTAATGTCCAATATTATAGTAGTAACGTCCTTATGTAAGAAACTTTGCCTAGTTCAAGTGTAATGTCCAATATTATAGTAGTTACGTCCTTACGTAAGAAACTTTGCCTAGCTCAAGTGTAATGTCCAATATTATAGTAGTAACGTCCTTACGTAAGAAACTTTGCCTAGCTCAAGTGTAATGTCCAATATTATAGTAGTTACGTCCTTATGTAAGAAACTTTGCCTAGCTCAAGTGTAATGTCCAATATTGTAGTAGTTACGTCCTTATGTAAGAAACTTTGCCTAGTTCAAGTGTAATGTCCAATATTATAGTAGTTACGTCCTTACGTAAGAAACTTTGCCTAGCTCAAGTGTAATGTCCAATATTATAGTAGTTACGTCCTTACGTAAGAAACTTTGCCTAGCTCAAGTGTATGGTCAACTATTATAGTAGTTACTTCCTTACGTAAATAACTTTGCCTAGCTCAAGTGTAATGTCCAATATTATAGTAGTTACTTCCTTACGTAAATAACTTTGCCTAGCTCAAGTGTAATGTCCAATATTATAGTAGTTACTTCCTTACGTAAATAACTTTGCCTAGCTCAAGTGTAATGTCCAATATTATAGTAGTAACGTCCTTATGTAAGAAACTTTGCCTAGCTCAAGTGTAATGTCCAATATTGTAGTAGTTACGTCCTTATGTAAGAAACTTTGCCTAGCTCAAGTGTAATGTCCAATACTATAATAGTTACGTCCTTACGTAAGAAACTTTGCCTAGCTCAATTGTATTGTCCAATATTATAGTATTTACGTCCTGATGTAAGAAACTTTGCTTAACTCAAGTGTAATGTCCAATATTATAGTATTTACGTCCTGATGTAAGAAACTTTGCTTAACTCAAGTGTAATGTCAAATATTATAGTAGTTACTTCCTGATGTAAGAAACTTTGCTTAACTCAAGTGTAATGTCACATATTATAGTAGTTACGTCCTGATGTAAGAAACTTTGCTTAACTCAAGTGTAATGTCACATATTATAGTAGTTACGTCCTGATGTAAGAAACTTTGCTTAACTCAATTGTAATGTCGAATATGATAGTATTAAAAAGTTCGTTCAGAAATTCATGTCCACGGAGTTTATTAATTATCTCGGAAACTGTTTGAGGAATTTTTGTAATACTTTTTCGTGAAATCTTATTTTTTTCACCCACCTTCAGTTTGATTTTTTTGCCCTACTGTCGTGCATTTAGGAAAGATTTTTGCTTATTTGAGGTATTTAAAAATATTATTTTCTTGCTTGTCCTAAATTTTAGGATTGTACAATACTCACATTTGTTGTAATCAACTCTCCATTTAAAAGGGCAAATTTCACGTGCTCTCCACACAATCTTAGCACCGTTTAGCACTCGTAACATGTAAGACGCCCGTCACTACGAGGCTTTGTTTTGGTCATTTCATTTCCGGTTTCTTGTTAAATTGGTCTAGAGGCGTATTTTGATAAAATATTCACTATTAATGTATATTCCTCTATATATGATAATTTGTAAGCTGTTGTGAAGTGACTACTTGATTTTTAAAACCATGAAGAGTTTAAAGTGTAAATTCATCACTATGCAAAAGGTAACTGTGTTATTGTACATGCACTTTTGCAAGGAGTCTAAAAGGGATCTGTTATATTACGATATAAAAGAAAAAGCAGAAAACAGAACACGGACAGCTCTAAATATAGATAGAAAGTCTTTCAATCGATGGATAGGACATAATTTTGACTCTACAGAGGCGTCGGTCAAGCATCGAAGAAAAATGAAAGTTGATGATTTTGACAAAGTTGTTATCAGACGTGAAATTCTGAAAATGTTTGAATCGAATCAACTTGTTACACTGCGCAAACTTAAAGTTCGACTGCAATGGAAGGCTACGATATAGTATATTTGGATGAAACATGGGTCAATGCTCATCATATATAAATATGAGAAAGAATGGCAATCAGTTGATATAAGAAAATAAAAGAAGCATTCCCAGCAGCAAAGGACAACACATTATATTGGTACATGCTGGCAGTAGAGAGAATGGTCTTATTAATGACACACAACTTATTTTTCAATCAGGGTCTACAGACAACAGTGACTACCGCACTGATATGAATGGACGAATTTTCAGAGACTGGATAGAGAACACTCTACTCCCCATTCTGGATAGACCTTCATGTCTTGTAATGGACAATGCATCCTATCATAATGCGGTAGCACTGGAGGACAAAGTTCCTAATTCGTCAAGCACAAGAGATCAAATCATCACATGGCTTAGAAAATAAAATGTTTCCTTTCAAAACACCCAGTTACAACCAGAGTTGTTGCAACTTGTTAGACAAACTAAGAAGACAAAGTTATATCAATTTGATAAAATAATTGCAAAGTATGGCCATACATCTCTTCACCTCCCACCTTATCATTCGCACCTCAACCCAATAGAATTTGTGTGGGCTAAAGTCAAAGTGCAAGTTGCTGCGCAGAACACGACGTTTAAAATTTGTGATGTTAAGGAATTGACGAGTGATGCCCTCTCAACGATAGACATTGAATACTGGAGAAAGTGTGACGACCATGTGCTCAGAGAAGAGGAACAATACTGGCAACGAGATGGATTGTAGTTTGTCCAACCGATAACAGTTGTTAACCTCTTAGAGACTTCTGATTAGGAATGACATATGTATGATTTTTGTTGATGACACTCTTACTATTTGCTGACTATCTGTGTTTGATGTTCTGGTTGTTCCATATATTTTGTTGATGACACGCCTGCTATTTGGCGAATATGTGTGTTTGATACTTTGGTCAAAATTTACATATCTCTATGACGAAGATTTAAAATCAAATGAAACATGTTGCCCTCTTTAATGTGATACGGATGCGCCTTTGGTTTGTATTGTTAGAAAAATAAAATAATTTACAGTCAAATCTAATGTTTAGAGCACGCGGTTTGATATGTTCTTAAAATTATATAACAAAAAACGATTTGTGCAAAATTCAGACTACATTTGTACTTAAATATTATAAAATCTGAAGGTCGGTGAAAAAAATAAGATTTCATGAAAAAGAATTACAGAAATTCATCAAAGTTTTCGAGATAATTGATAAACTCTGTGGGCACGAATTTGTGAACGAACTATAGTTACGTCATTATGTAAGAAACTTTGTTTAACTCAAGTGTAATGTCAAATATCATAGTAGTTACGTCATTATGTAAGACATTTTGTTTAACTCAAGTGTAATGTCAAATATCATAGTAGTTACGTCATTATGTAAGAAACTTTGTCTAACTCAAGTGTAATGTCAAATATCATAGTAGTTACGTCATTATGTAAGAAACTTTGTTTAACTCAAGTGTAATGTCAAATATCATAGTAGTTACGTCATTATGTAAGAAACTTTGTCTAACTCAAATGTGATGCCAAATATTATAGTAGTTACGTCCTTATGTAATTAAATTTGTTTAGCTCAAGTTTTATGTCAAATATTATAACAGACTACATCATAATGTAACACACTGTAATATGTTGAGCATAATGGATTTACCCTGAATTACGATCCATGACACTGTAACGTTCTACCCATCGTAAGCCACAACTAACAAACTATATAAACCTTGGAGTGTATACTACACCCCACTACTGGCGCCTTGCTACCAGCTTTACCGCAGCACTGCAATTAGTTGCCTATTCCCTAACAAGCTAAATCCTGAAATAAGACGCTCTAACAGACTACATCCTAATGTAGAACACTATAATAAGCTCAACCCTGAAGAAAGACACTCTAAAATATTGTGCCTGTATAATTAGCTCTAATAAAACCATATTCTAATGTAATACTCTCTAATATGCTACATTCTAGTGTAAGACACTCTAATAAGCTACATCCTGATGTTTTTTTTTTCACTCTAACAAGCTCATGTCTGATGTCAGATATAAATATGTATTTGAACAATAAAGACGTCCTTACATCTGATCTGACACATCATTTACCAACGTCCCACCCCTTGTCCATTACCAACATAACAAACAGCCGCCATAACTCCTACCCCAACCTTTATCACTCAAACTCTTTGGTTGTCTGCAAAATATTACGCGAGAAAGCCTCTGGCGAGTAAGGCATAAACTTACAAGATCAATACAATACTTCTACATTATCAAGGCTGGCTGAAGGGTGAAATCTCACACACAAACACACACATACATATGCACGAACAGACACGCCACATTTGGGCTAGCTCAATTTAGGAGAATGAAACAAGACGATGCGGTGAAATGCCCGAGGCGAAGTCGATATAAATTTCATACGCCGAGGAAAAGATGACGTGGTGTGTTTTAGTGTTTCTTCATTTTTACTTTAGTCTGAATTATTTCTTTTCCCCTCCAGATTCAAGCCATCATTTCTGAGTATAATGAGAGCAACAGAGACGAACAACCATGTTATATATTCAAGGGAATAGCCGTAGGGATGTGTCGAAATTAAAGCAAAATGAACCACATTGATATTGTCTCTAGTTAAGGCTTTCACTTTACTGCTAGAGGCAACCAACTCAAGCCTTCTTATGTTTCTCCTCTCCTCGGGAGGGAGCGAAGAAAACAGAAAGAAAAACCTTATGTCAGACAAAAAGAACCCACTCCTAAAACCGCCGAGAGAATCATTTGCTGTCACGCTTTGTCCTGGCATACAATATTGGCGGTAAAGAACAGAAGACCGGCAGTGGACAAGCAAATAGCAGGAATCGGTTTTAGAAAAATATAGCACAAGATCGACACTAAGGGGTAACTCTGACTAACTGTTTAAACATGCCACAACCCCCACCCGGTAAATTAAACTCTTAAATATATTCGATCACATACTTGTATCTCTGGTTCATACCTTGACTCGGTTCTACGGAATAAAGAACACTTCCAGAACGACAGGATTAGATGGGTTGTGGTTTGAAGGAAGGTTAATTTAGATTAGATCATTGGATAAATGAGACAGATGAAAGAAATAGATGGCTTGTCGTTTGAAGGAAGTTTCAGTTAGATTAGATCATTGGATAAATGAGACAGATGAAAGAAATAGATGGGTTGTGGTTTGAAGGAAGGTTAATTTAGATTAGATCATTGGATAAATGAGACAGATGAAAGAAATAGATGGGTTGTGGTTTGAAGGAAGGTTAATTTAGATTAGATCATTGGATAAATGAGACAGATGAAAGAAATAGATGGGTTGTGGTTTGAAGGAAGGTTAATTTAGATTAGATCATTGGATAAATGAGACAGATGAAAGAAATAGATGGCTTGTCGTTTGAAGGAAGTTTCAGTTAGATTAGATCATTGGATAAATGAGACAGATGAAAGAAATAGATGGGTTGTGGTTTGAAGGAAGGTTAATTTAGATTAGATCATTGGATAAATGAGACAGATGAAAGAAATAGATGGGTTGTGGTTTGAAGGAAGGTTAATTTAGATTAGATCATTGGATAAATGAGACAGATGAAAGAAATAGATGGGTTGTGGTTTGAAGGAAGGTTAATTTAGATTAGATCATTGGATAAATGAGACAGATGAAAGAAATATATGGGTTGTGGTTTGAAGGAAGGTTAATTTAGATTAGATCATTGGATAAATGAGACAGATGAAAGAAATAGATGGGTTGTGGTTTGAAGGAGGGTTAATTTAGATTAGATCATTGGATAAATGAGACAGATGAAAGAAATAGATGGGTTGTTGTCGTTTGAAGGAAGGTTAATTTAGATTAGATCATTGGATAAATGAAACAGATGAAAGAAATAGATGGCTTGTCGTTTGATGGAAGTTTCAGTTAGATTAGATCATTGGATAAATGAGAGAGATGAAAGAAATAGATGGCTTGTCGTTTGAAGGAAGTTTCAGTTAGATTAGATCATTGGATAAATGAGACAGATGAAAGAAATAGATGGGTTGTTGTCGTTTGAAGGAAGGTTAATTTAGATTAGATCATTGGATAAATGAGACAGATGAAAGAAATAGATGGCTTGTCGTTTGAAGGAAGTTTCAGTTAGATTAGATCATTGGATAAATGAGACAGATGAAAGAAATAGATGGCTTGTCGTTTGAAGGAAGTTTCAGTTAGATTAGATCATTGGATAAATGAGACAGATGAAAGAAATAGATGGGTTGTCGTTTGAAGGAAGTTTCAGTTAGATTAGATCATTGGATAAATGAGACAGATGAAAGAAATAGATGGGTTGTCGTTTGAAGGAAGTTTCAGTTAGATTAGATCATTGGATAAATGAGACAGATGAAAGAAATAGATGGTTTGTCGTTTGAAGGAAGTTTCAGTAAGATTAGATCATTGGATAAATGAGAAAGATGAAAGAAATAGATGGGTTGTCGTTTGAAGGAAGTTTCAGTTAGATTAGATTATTGGATAAATGAGAGAGATGAAAGAAATAGACGTTTATCAAAGAAGTGAATGTTAGATGAGGAAGTTAAAATATATCAATATTGATATAGGAGAATGGAAAAGTAGCGAGTAGAAGGCTGGTGAAAATGGCAGGCAAGGCGGTTAAAATAAAGAAATATATAAACTAGATTGATAGATGAAACAGATGACACAAACTGATGGCATTGTTAGATGAGACAGATGACACAAACTGATGGCATTGATAGATGAGACAGATGACACAAACTGATGGCATTGATAGATGAGACAGATGACACAAACTGATGGCATTGATAGATGAGACAGATGACACAAACTGATGGCATTGTTAGATGAGACAGATGACACAAACTGATGGCATTGTTAGATGAGACAGATGACACAAACTGATGGCATTGTTAGATGAGACAGATGACACAAACTGATGGCATTGATAGATGAGACAGATGACACAAACTGATGGCATTGTTAGATGAGACAGATGACACAAACTGATGGCATGATAGATGAGACAGAAGACACAAACTGATGGCATTGATAGATGAGACAGATGACACAAACTGATGGCATTGATAGATGAGACAGAAGACACAAACTGATGGCATTGTTAGATGAGACAGATAACACAAAATGATGGCATTGATAGATGAGACAGAAGACACAAACTGATGGCATTGATAGATGAGACAGATGACACAAACTGATGGCATTGATAGATGAGACAGAAGACACAAACTGATGGCATTGATAGATGAGACAGAAGACACAAACTGATGGCATTGATAGATGAGACAGATGATACAAACTGATGGCATTGATAGATGAGACAGATGACACAAACTGATGGCATTGTTAGATGAGACAGATGACACAAACTGATGGCATTGTTAGATGAGACAGAAGAAACAAACTGATGGCATTGTTAGATGAGACAGATGACACAAACTGATGGCATTGTTAGATGAGACAGATGACACAAACTGATGGCATTGTTAGATGAGACAGATGACACAAACTGATGGCATTGTTAGATGAGACAGATGACACAAACTGATGGCATTGTTAGATGAGACAGAAGACACAAACTGATGGCATTGTTAGATGAGACAGATGACACAAACTGATGGCATTGTTAGATGAGACAGATGACACAAACTGATGGCATTGTTAGATGAGACAGATGACACAAACTGATGGCATTGTTAGATGAGACAGAAGACACAAACTGATGAGTTTGATAGATGAGACAGGTAAAGAAACAAGTAGATGAAATAATTAAGAGAAATAAATAGATGATTTAGATGTAAACTAATTGGTGAGATTGTCTAAGGAAATAATAGATGATTTAGATGTAAACTAATTTGTGAGATTGTCTAAGGAAATAAATAGATGAGATAGATACAAGAAATTGGTGGAACAAATTGGTGACATTATTTAAGGAGAGAAATAGACGAGAAAGTTATAAGTTAATCGATGAGATACATTTTTTTTAAATTGGTGAGATTATTTAAGGAAAGAAATAGATGAGACAGTTTTAGATAAATAAATAGATGAGACAGACTAAACATAGTGGTGAGGTTAAACCCTGCAGCCTGGGAAGAGATAGCTTAAGACCGCAATCTCTGGAAACAAGCTGAAGTTCCAACTCAAACAAGAAGCAGACAAAAATGTAAAAGTAAAGTACCCTCGTCACGCGAAGTCGCGTATAGCGAATATGGTGTTAGTGACCATAAATTTTACAGACCTTCGGCACATGATTTTTGGGTAATGTGGTCGGTATTCCGCTTTACTTTCTCAGAAAAAAATCCGGTACCAATTTAAGGCTGGGTGAACCAGGAAGCTGTCGGTTGGGATCGAACCCTACCCCTTGTCCTTTGTAGTCCAGTTCACTAACCACTGAACTATCGCGGCTCTCTAAGAAGCAGACAGATTAATAGAAATAGAGAATATACGGCGAAAGACAAGAAAAAAAAGCATTTCCAGGGGCGCTGAAAAATCCATAGTCTACTATGACTGACGGAGGCTACCACTATTGATGAGACTTATAGATGATACAATTAAAATACATAGATGAGTAGGTGGGGCTAAATGCATTTAAAAGAACGTAGGTGTAAAGCAGTCATTGTGACTCATAAACGGTTAGTTCCAGAATCCGTGACTCACAATTGACCAAGATTCTATCCTGCCAATCCGCGCTGCTCTAGAAACAGACTGAACAGTCTTGCCAAGCGGGTAGTGATAAAAAAAAGAGGGAAGGTAATCCTAACGCTTAATCAATTCCGTGCGGTAGTCGGGTGTCTGGGTTGAAAGGCATAGACCACAGCTTGCATTAAAAAAATGTCATCGTGTAGATGACAAAAAACAAAAGGATTACAATGTAACCGTCAGACGAAAAAATAGCAGCAGAAGAGTGATAAATTTGTAAGATTGCCGGGTGGGATTACTAATAGCAGCAGAAGAGTGATAAATTGGTAAGATTGCAGGGTGAGATTAATAATAGCAGCAGAAGAGTGATAAATTGGTAAGATTGCCGGGTGAGATTAATAACAGCAGCAGAAGAGTGATAAATTGGTAAGACTGCAGGGTGAGATTAATAATAGCAGCAGAAGAGTGATAAATTGGTAAGATTGCCGGGTGAGATTAATAATAGCAGCAGAAGAGTGATACATTGGTAAGATTGCAGGGTGAGATTAATAATAGAAGCAGAAGAGTGATAAATTGGTAAGATTGCCGGGTGAGATTAATAATAGCAGCAGAAGAGTGATAAATTGGTAAGATTGCCGGGTGAGATTAATAATAGAAGCAGAAGAGTGATAAATTGGTAAGATTGCCGGGTGAGATTAATAATGAAAATGAGACGACAAAATCAATGAGATCGATAAATGCGATCAATGAAAGAAATAGACGAAATAAATTAAAGAAATTAAAGAAATAGATGACTGATAAATGGAACAAATGAGAGAAACGGATGAAATAAATGGATGTAATAAATGAGTGAAATGGATTAAGTTATAGAGTTATTTGCGAGTCATCCTCATTGCACTCCGAACATGTCCATATGTGCTCAGATCCCCTCCTCAGCAAGTCCCGCAGTGTCCAGCGACTGACGACTCCAGTTCTATGTTGGTTGATAAGTCTTCTTACACGGCCACCAAGTTTCTCATTTCTGGCCGTGCCCATCTTAACTCCCATTTCCATCATCCGAAGAAGTGACGTGGATCTGTGTTTGTCGAA
This sequence comes from Megaustenia siamemsis, assembly GCA_032433765.1. Taxonomy (NCBI): domain Eukaryota; kingdom Metazoa; phylum Mollusca; class Gastropoda; order Stylommatophora; family Ariophantidae; genus Megaustenia; species Megaustenia siamemsis. The sequence continues at coordinate 23,893,391 of JAVIAB010000106.1, forward strand.
GTCCTGTGCTCTTCCCACATCTCGGAGGGCATTGATGATGTCCGCCCGATCCATTGATTGCCCGTCCTCAACGACAGCGCAGCTAGCCAAACTGTCTGCTCTTTCATTTCCCCGTACTCCCGCATGTCCAGGGACATAGACAAAGGTGACCAATACTTATTTTGGATTTCTGCAACGACTCTACCCATTGCATGCGTACAGAGCCTGCCTCCACTTTTTTTATCATGCTAATCGAATCACTCAGTATACATGCGTGGATGTAGTCTTGTGACTCTAACCATTTGAATGCCTTGGTCATTGCCATCACCTCCATCGTCATGCTACTCGTGGTCATGGCGTATGCACCACTGTCTTCTTTGACTATTCTGCCTGCCGAGCGTGCTGTAAATGCCCATGCACTTCTTTGGTGTCGTCTTACAGATCCGTCTGTATAGATGACTGCATCTTTTTCTCATCGGTGTTATCGTTGATGATACCGTTGACCTCAGCATTAACAACGACCGGGTTCTGTTCCCTACTTGTCCTGTCGAGTGTGACAATACACGAGAAAGTCCCCTTGAATGACGTCGGCGAAGGTATACATTCGTCACCAACGCTGATATTGGTAAGCCCACAGACTTGTTTGATGATATCTTCTGCTCGGCCCACCCATGATTTGCCTCTTTTTAGCCTGGCACCTTTCCCTGTGTTGAGCACGTGGTGCAATGGATGCTCTTTATCTGTACTAATCTTCAGGTATGCTCGTGCTCTCCAAATCTTGATTCTGTCATCCATGGTAGGAAAGTCAAGAAGATACCTCATTGCAACACAGGGAGTGTCCCTTGTACATCCCAAGATAATGGGCATGGCTTCATTTTGTATTTTCTCCATCCTATCAATTTGAGTCGTACTGACAGTAAGAATTGCCAGGGCATACTCGATTGGTGCGAGGACTAATCCCTGAAACAGAAGAGTAAGTAGCCTCTACTCGATGTTGGCAGCTGCCATGATCTTCAAGGCGGCTAATCCTTTGGGGGATTTTGTTATCACATGGTCGACGTGGTCCCGAAAATAATGGCTGCGATCAAACTTAACTCCGAGGTATGTGATCAACTTGTCCCTGGTCACCTCACCAGCTCCCATTCGTACTACCGGTGTGGTCGTATTAACGATATGATTGTTAAGGGAGAACCATGAAACTGATGCTTTATTAGGATTAACCAAGGCACCTGAAACCCAACACCAGGAAGAAATGCGATCGAGCTCGTCTTGCATTGTGGATGCGATTCCCCGTCTGTCCCTTCCCTGTCGATATACCAGAATATCATCAGCAAAAGTCATAGTTCTTCCCCTCCCATCCAGCTGTTGTTCCGTGTTCGTTTTTGTGTACACGTTAAATAGAACTGGTGACAATGGTGAACCTTTTGGCAGCCCTGGACAAATGGATGTTGACTCGGATGACCAACTTCCACATCTGAGTATCACCTTCTCTGAAACAGTGCCGCGGAGGATCCATCTAATGAGGAATGGGTGCACAGCCAGTTTGAGGAGCATATGCATGAGATATTCAAATGGTACCCTGTTGTATGCATCCTCCAGATCTATAGCAGCAGCACATGTCTCCTCTCGTCTGTGAAAGCCTTCGAAGACTTCATAGGCAAAGACTGCCGCGTTGAGCCATGTCTCTTTGTTATATCTACAACCTCCGAGTGTGGGTGGGAATGCGCGTATCTGTTCAAGGTGACAGGTGAGGACACTGGCAACTATTTTCTCCAGCAGCTTGCCCACAGTGTTCTGCATTGTGATGATTATGTAGGCACTGATCTGAGAATGGTTCTTGTTTGGCTTCGGTAGCGGTAGTAAGTAGCTGTGTAGCCACTCCTCCTTAATCTGGCCAGTCCGAATACTGGCATTAAACTCATGGCCAGTTTTGTCAAGTCGTCGTCAGCAAAATCGCCAATGTCATCGTACCGAACACCATCTGGACCAGGAGTAGTGTTGTGTGAGCTTTTAAGTGTCGTGCGAATGGTATCTGTTGTGATTGTGAGATCTTCTTCCAGCACTACATCCGTACACAATTTTGGATGAGACCGATAAATGAGATCAATGAAAGTAATGGATGAAATAAATAAAAGAAATATATGAGACTGAAAAAATGTGATTAATGAATAAATAGATGAAATAAATAGTTGAGACTTATTGGGATAAATGAAAGAAATAGACGACGCGAAAGAAAAAGATTAGATGAAAGAAAATGAGAATCATGAAAAAGGCACCCAATCAGACACAGAAAGAAAACACGCAGCAGAAAAAAACACATACACGATACCTACCCACAGGACTCTTGGTCCCACATATACACAGATGGCTCTGCTACAAATGCCACCAGAAATGGAGGGAGAGGTGTGTTCTTGACGCTGAATAATCAGGACGAGATCACCAAGTCAATAGCTACTGGAAAATTCTCAAACAACTTTAAAGCAGAAACTGAGGCCTTCAGAGATGCTGCAACACTGTTACTCAACACAAAAATAACATGCACAATAAATTGGTGATTCTGACTGATGCACTGTCAGTATTATCAGCTCTAAAAAGCCCCAAGAACAAGGAACTAGATGACTTGAGAACAACCCTGGACCAACTATGCAATAACTTCCAGAGAGTAGTCATTCAGTGGATACCATCACACTTTAATATACACGGGAACGAACGCGCAGACAAATTAGCTAAAGAGGGAGGAGATTACCGCAAGAAAACCATCCGCTCAGTTATGATGAAGCCAAATCCATCATCAAGGGTCAGTTCCATGAAAAATGGAAACGAGAACGCCCAAAGCATAACGAGAGTGACGGATACCACCAACTATCAAGGAGGGATCAAGTCATCATACTTCGCCTACGCACAGGCCACAATAGAATGAGAAATCACATGTTCACCAAATTCAAAACAGGTACAACCAGCTACAAAACATGTTCTACAGGATTGCCCCCAGTACACAGACCTGAGAAGAGCAATGTGGTCCACGCCCACCTCCCTGGAAGAAAAACTATATGGGGCAATCGATTCGCTTAAACAGGCAGCTGACTTCGTGAGAGAGTCTGGAATCCTACTCTGATTCAGTCTTGATCGCAGAGAGAGAGAGAGAGAGAGAGAGAGAGAGAGAGAGATATGAAAGAAATAGATGAGATGAAAGAAACAGTTGAGTCCGATAATTGAGATCACTGAAATAGATGGATGAAATAAATGAAAGAAAGAGATGACCTGGTAAATCTGATAAATGAAAGAAATAAATATACTGAAAAACGAGACAAATAAAATAAAAAAAAACATGGCTGATATATGAAACAAATTAAAAAGAATAGATGAGACTGATAAAAGATACACATAAAAGAACGAAAGAAAAAAGACTGATAAGTGAGACAAATGAAAGAAATAAAAAAAAAAAGAAGTAATGAGCCCCGTCACGCCAAGTGGCGTATAGGAAATATGGTGTTAGTGACCATAGTTTTTACAGACCTTCGGCACATGATTTTTGGAGTAATGTGGTCGGTATTACACCCGTGCCGCTTTACTCTCCCAGAAAAAAAATCCAGTACCCATTTAAGGCTGGGTGAACTCGGAAGCCATGAGACATGATCACCTACGCCAGTAGATCCGGTACTTGATGATGATGATGATAGATTGAACAAGTTTGGTGATATGATGCATCCTTGTCTTACTCCTCTTTTTATATCAATGGGTGTAGAGTTCTACTTGTTATATTTTACTATTGCTGTTTGCTCCCAAGTACAATTTACATGTTAGTCGTATGTCTGTGTCGTCTAGATTTATATCTGTTAGGCAGTCTATAAGTTGGTTATGGTGTATTCTATCGAAAGCTTTGGTGTAGTCTATGAAGCAGGCATATATTGGTTTGTTTACTTCTATGTAAATAGAAGTCTTAGTCTCTTTGATATGCATATCCAGTCCATATTTTTTGCTTGTCAGGTTTATTTCATTAAGTAATTGTTGTAGATCTTTAGGATTTTCTGCTAGTAGTACAGTATCGTCAGCATATCTTAGGTTATTGATTATCTTTCCATTAATTTGTAGGCCTGGCATCTCTATGATGTTTTTAAAAAATTTACTCAGTGTTTAGATTGAACAAGTTTGGTGATAGGATGCATCCCTGTCTTACTCCTCTTTTTATATCAATGGGTGTAGAGTTCTCTTTGTTATATTTTATTATTGCTGTTTGCTCCCAGTATAGATTACATATTAGTCGTATGTCCATGTCATCTAGATGTATCTCTTTTAGGCATTCTATAAGTTGTTTGTGGTGTACTCTATCAAAAGCTTTGGTGTAGTCTGTGAAGCAGGCATATATTGGTTTGTTTACTTCTGTGTACTTTTCGATTAATGTTCTCATGCAGAATATGGCTTCTTTTGTCCCGCTATTTTTCCTAAATGCAAACTGCTGCTCATCTAATTCAGTATTGATTTATTCTGAATCCTTCCTTGTATAACTTTTAGCAAGATTTTTGTAACATGGCTCATTAGGCTTATTGTTCTAAAGTCACTGCATTCAACTGCACCGTTCTTTTTAGGCAATGCAATGAAAGTTGATGTTTTAGTTCATTTGGTATGTATCCTGTGTGGTATATGTCGTTGCATATGTCTGTAATCACTTCAATGCCAAAATGTTCTAGTGCCTGTATCACCTCTATCTGTATGCTGTCAGGTCCTGCTGCTTTTCCCTTTTCATTGTTTTTATAGCTTTTTCCACCTCAGATTTTAAGATTTTATAGCCTGATGTACATTTTATAACTGGTTTCTTGTCCCTTTGATCTTGAAATAGTTCTTTTATATATTCCTGCCATCTATCTATAACATCCTTATTGTCTGTTAGCATTTTTCCCTTTTTGTCTGCAATGCATCCACCTTCTGTGGCTTTTTTATTTTTATTAGTCATTCTCTTTATTTCTGTGTGCATTCCTCTTAAGTCTTGTTTGCTTTCCATAGTTTCTATTTCTATACATTTTTGGCTGAGCCAGTCTTATTTTGCACATTTTGCGTATTTCATTATCTATTTTATTTATTGGGCAGTGTTCTTCGCTTGTCTCCTTTCTTCCATTTTTTCTTCAGATTGTGTTAGTCATCTATTTTTGTTTTTGTTCTTTTCTCTTTTGGGTAAGGTGTCGAAGGTTTCTTGTATGCTTTTCTTTATGCATCGTCATTTGGTTGTTATTTTTTCATCAGGATTTTCTCTTCTGTATTGTTCAATTCCTTATTCTAGCAGCTTGTGGTATGTGTTCTTTACTTGTATTGTTTATGTATCTTTAATATTTTTTTGATTTAAAGCTGTTGTATCTAGTGGATTTGTTGATGAATTAGACTTTTGCTTGTTTCTCTTTAGTTTGATTTTCATTTTAATCGTTACAGAATTGTGATCAGAAAGCGAAAACAGCAAAGTGTGTGGTACACATGAGGCATATTCAGAACACGAAAGGCGAATATGGCAGACCACCGTGAAAGAGATTGGAGCCTCATCACGTACTAGTCCAGAGGAAGCCATGGAGAGGAATTCGAACTTATGTCGGAGGAAAGATCTTAAAAAAAATACTTGTAATGTTAGGACTCTATATCAAGAAGGGAAATTGGAAAATCTGATTCAATAAGAGATCATCGACTGAAATTATGACGTGCATGATGGATCGAGAGATGTGGAGAGAGAAGACCCCCTACGCTAACCGGCATAGGTATGATGATGGTGGCGACTTCAAGATGTAGAAGGAAAAAAGAAAGAAAAGTAACTGAAAAGCTGAAACGGATTTCTTCTTTATTTTCCTCACCATCTTGTGTGATAGCCCGTCCACTGCGATTTATCATCTACCCCTATAATGACAATGCGCAAATGTGTTAATTGTGTGGTTGCAGCAAGAGGCGCTATCTGCGCCTTTCAGCCCAACACATTCGACTTCGGCACACAACTTTTGAGTAATGAGTTGCCTTCCTCCTTTGATATCTCGCCGCTTGGCCAGTTTGGATTTCGATATCTCGCCGCTTGGCCAGATTGGATATCGATATCTCGCCGCTTGGCCAGATTGGATTTCGATATCTCGCCGCTTGGCCAGATTGGATTTCGATATCTCGCCGCTTGGCCAGATTGGATGTCGATATCTCGTCGCGATTGGCTTGGCCAGTTTGGATAATTTGTTTCTGGCCACCGTGAAGAGGTGGAATAAAGTCTTGAGCAACTCTGATTTCTTGTTCCTGACGCCAAGCAGTCAGCTATGATTCGCCGGCGGCTTTCAATCCATACGATGCTTGGCATCTTGTGTCAGAAAGGAACATCACTCCACAAACTGTTTTTGTTTAATATAAAAATGAGATAACTTGAATATAAAAGTCCGGATTTTTACTTCTCAGACAATGTGCTGTCTGTCGTATTGCCCACTTTTTGGCGAGGCACGATCACTTCAAACACAGACTAATTCTTTCAGGTTATATTAGACTGCGTTTGCCATCCAAAAATGAAAATAACCGCCGAGGCTAAAACAACAACAACAATAGCAACAGCAAAAACAGCGGACATAAAAGAAAGCAAATTTAATTTTGAACTAAAATTTGAAATCATTTAAAACATGAATAAACTTCACTGTAAAGATAAAAGACATCAAAGGAAGTTCATTGCATTAGTAAGATAAAAGACATCAAGAGAAATGCACTGGCCTCAAAGATTTAGAGACATCAAAAGAGGTGAATTTGATAGAACAAGACTACAAAGAGAAACTGATCAGAAATAATGATTCCTTCGGCCAATAACAACTCGCGTTGCATGTGTTTTGCACCTTCTGGACTGTTGTATCCGACTTCACTATGCAAGTACAATGAAGTCCCGATATTTATATGCCTCTCTAATCGTACAACTAAGTATCTGTACACATTTATCACATAAAATTCAAATCGGTATTCGCACGCTTGTCCCAGAACTTGATCGGTTAGTATTGGTGAAAAAATGAAAAAGTAGAAAGCCCCCGTCACGCCAAGTGGCGTATAGGGAATATGGTGTTAGTAACCATAAATGTTACAGACATTTGGCACATGATTTTTGGGGTAATGTGGTCGGTATTACGCCGGTGCCGTTTCGCTTTCCCCCCAAAAAATCAGGTACCCATTAAAGGCTGGTGAACCCGAAGCCGTCGGTTGGGATCGAACCCTACCTCTTGTCTTTTGTAGTTCAGTTCACTAACCACTGAGCTATCGCGGCTCCCTGATGCAAAAATGAGCTGAATACTAAATCAAGTTTAAGAAATGAAGAGGGGGAGAAAAACGTAAATTTGAATTTTCTTCACACGAAAACAATAGCATCTTCCCAAATACAAACATCTAACCAATTACAATCACAAGCATCTCACGAGTCACAAACACAAACATCTCACCAATTACAATCACAAGCATCTCACGAGTCACAAACACAAACATCTCACCAATTACAATCACGAACATCTCACCAATCACAATCACAAACACAAACATCTCACCAATCACAAACACAATCACAAACACAATCACAAACATCTCACCAATCACAATCACAAACACGATCATAAACATCTCACCAACCACAATCACAAATATCTCACTAATCACAATCACAAACATCTCACCAATCACAATCACAAACATCTCACCAATCACAATCACGAACATCTCACCAATCACAAACAAAACCATCTCACCAATCACAAACAAAACCATCACACCAATCACAATCACAAACATCTCACCAATCACAATCATCTTATCAATCACAGACAAAATCATCTTACCAATCACAATCACAAACACAATCACAAACATCTCACCAATCACAAGCACGATCACAAATATCTCACCAATAACAATCACAAACATCTCACCAATCACAATCACAAACATCTCACCAATAACAATCACAAATATCTCACCAATCACAATCACAAACATCTCACCAATCACAAACAAAACCATTTCACCAATCACAATCACAAACATCTCACCAATCACAAACACAACCACAAACATCTTACCAATCACAATCACAAACACAATCACACACTTCTCACCAAATGCAATCACAAACACAATCACAAACATCTCACCAATCACAATCACAAACATCTCACAAATCACAATCACAAACACAATCACAAACACAATCACAATCACAAACATCTCACCAATCAAAATCACAAACTTCTCACTAATCACAATCACAAACACGATTACAAACATCTCACCAATCACAATCACAAACACGATTACAAACATCTCACCAATCACAAGCACGATCACAAATATCTCACCAATAACAATCACAAACATCTCACCAATCACAATCACAAACATCTCACCAATAACAATCACAAATATCTCACCAATCACAATCACAAACATCTCACCAATCACAAACAAACCATTTCACCAATCACAATCACAAACATCTCACCAATCACAAACACAACCACAAACATCTTACCAATCACAATCACAAACACAATCACACACTTCTCACCAAACACAATCACAAACATCTCACCAATCACAATCACAAACATCTCACAAATCACAATCACAAACACAATCACAAACACAATCACAATCACAAACATCTCACCAATCAAAATCACAAACTTCTCACTAATCACAATCACAAACACGATTACAAACATCTCACCAATCACAATCACAAACATCTCACCAATCACAATAACAAGCACAAACATCTCACCAATCACAATCACAAACACAATCACAAACATCTCATCAATCACAATCACAGACACAATCACAATCATCTCACCAATCACAATCACAGACACAATCACAAACATCTCACCAATCACAATAACAAACACAAAAATCTCACCAATTACAATCACAAACACAACCATCTCACCAATCACAGTCACAAACACAATCACAAACATCTCACCAATCACAATCACAAACACAATCACAAACATCTCACCAATCACAATCACGAACATCTCACTAATCACAGTCACAAACACAATCACAAACATCTCACCAACCACAATCACAAACACAATCATATACATCTTACCATCAAAATCAGAAACACAATCACAAACATCTCACCAATCACAAACACAATCACAAACATCTCACCAATCGCAATCACGAACATCTTACCAATCACAATAACAAACATCTCACCAATCACAATCACAAACATCTCACCAACCACAATCACAAACATCTCACCAATCACAATCACAAACATCTCACCAACCACAATCACAAACATCTCACCAATCACAATCACAAACATCTCACCAATCACAATCACAATTACAAACATCTCACCAATCACAAACATCTCACCAATCACAATCACAAACATTTCACCAATCACAATCACAAACATTTCACCAATCACAATTACAATCTCCAGCTTCTCCCCAATCACAAACAGCTCACATGCATGTTATCAATCCGGAACATCCGACTAGAGCAAAGAAGCAAAAAAGGCAGAGAGAAAGATCACCAGAGTTACCACCTGAAGATTACGTTGAAGACTCACCCAAACAATCGTATTCTTTCTCATCTCTATCTATTACACCATCAGCCTACATCAGTACCCGCAAAGCGCAGTTACATTTTCCATTTTCAGTATTTTGTCTACTTGTATTATAGTCTTTAAGTCAGGCATGCATTAAGCGATGTACATATATAATTAGAGAGGTTTAAATCAACATAATCGACGTTCCGGAGCCTACAAATCCTGCTGACATTATTTCTTTGAAGGAGAAAAAATTGATTAGATCATCATGCAAATCAGGAATCGCAATCCGGGCAGCTTCGTGGAACGAACTCTGTACAAGCAATTGGGTTCTACTGTATTTGATTCAGGAATATTTCGTCACCATGTCGATTTTCTTTGACATTTCTACTTTTAAAATGTTACAAGATTACCCAGAGAAAAAAAAGACCAATAAGGAATGACAAGAAAGTGTTTTTAAAAAGGTAAGTAATTGTTGCGTTCGCCAGCTTTCAACTCTGACGAAGTCCCTAGAGACTAGGAACTGAGTTTTGCGTGTTAATCCATTTTTCCCTGGCTGCCGCGTGCACAGGGGTCCATCGCCACACAGGCAGATAACTCCGACTTCGGAGGTACTCATGTTTTTTCCGTCGATGAGTAACTGATGTTTCAAGCCAGGCCTCGCTGCTGAGACCAGGGGTGGTTGTCGCGGGGAGAAATCTTAAATAAAAATCCCAACCAAAAAGGGAAGTGACAAGAATGTAGACTAGACTAATACCCGCCTGGCCGGCGGGACGACGACGGCGACATTGATCTCGATGTATAGAAATGAATCATGAACAATCGGATTTTAAAAAATCGTTGAAGGTTACTAAACTATATTTCTACAGAAGAATGTTGAGAATACCATGGGCAGCTAAAAAAAAAAAAAAGAATGAGGATGTTCTAAAAGAGGCCGAAGTAAAAAGAAAGTTGAAAATTTGACATCGAACAAGGGTAGTAGGCTGTCATCGTTTTTGGGCTTACTATGAGAATGGAAAATGTTTAACATTGTCAGTTTTTAACTCTGTCGATGTTTTTAACTCTGTCGATGTTTTTAACTCTGTCGATGTTTAACTCTGTCAATGTTTTTAACTCTGTCAATGTTTTTAACTCTGTCAATGTTTTTAACTCTGTCAATGTTTAACTCTGTCAATGTTTAACTCTGTCAATGTTTAACTCTGTCAATGTTTAACTCTGTCAATGTTTAACTTTGTCAATGTCTCATATCTTTATGTGCATGTTTATGTTAGTCATGTGTCATATGTCTTGATGTGTGTCAGTGTTAGTCATGTCTCGTATCGCTGTGTGCATGTCTGTATTAGTAACATCACATATCTTTGTGTGTGCATGTCTGTGTTAGTCACATCTCACATCTTTGTGTGTGCATGTCTGTGTTAGTCACATCTCACATCTTTGTGTGTGCATGTCTGTGTTAGTCACATCTCACATCTTTGTGTGTGCATGTCTGTGTTAGTCACCTCTAGTGACTCGGGCAGATGGTGCTCGTAAACCTGGGAGGGCCTACCATCTAAGGGCTGAATCCCCCAACAGAAAAGACAATCTGCTGCCTTGCAGGAAGATTGGGGACAATCAAAGGCTAGGGAAAGCAAGCCCGAATAAAATGCTGGCTGAAATCGGATGCACAGGGCCACTGGCGCAGAACACAGTGCAACGTATTAACGGGTGTTCAGTCAGAGTGGATCTGACAGACTCTGATTGTGATGTTCTGTCTGTGGGGGCGATCAACACACTTAGCCTGACAGCTGACTTCATATGAGAGTCTGGAATCCTTACTCTGATTGAGTCCTGAACGCAGAGAGAGAGAGATGTTTAACTGCGTCCACATACTTCTTCAGGTTTTAAGCATGTCCATTTAATTATGACTCCCATCAGCTTGGCAGTGACAAGAAATGCAGAACTGACAAAAAAAAACCTAGGCACAATATCCACCATAGAATACATAAAGAAACAACAGATAAAAACAAACCAAACTCCAGCATGTCCACTCTGTGAATACCCACATGAAACAACAGAACATCACCTTTTAAACTGTTAAAGGTCATTGACATGAGAGCAACTCTACTTATACAAAGACCTGATAAATGGACCACCTCGTACAGAACTACAAGGGAACTCAAAAATACCTTCAGATATCACTACATGGCATTGAGCTGAAGGGCGTAAGCTCACAGGCTTCTTTATCCATTAGTAGCCTCCGTTAGTCATAGTTGACTATGGATTTTTCAGCGCCTCTAGAAATGCTATCTTTTCTTTCGTCGTGTAGTCTCTTTCTCTATGAATCTCTCTGCTTCTTGTTTGAGGTGAACCTTTAGAGTGAACTTTAATAATAAAATAGATTGGCCACGTGATAAGACAGAAATACCAAAGCAAATCACTGCGAGCGTTTAATAAACGTTAAGAGAATACCATACTTAAGGATCAACCACGAACAAGATGAATTGATGTAAAATTAGAAACTGTATGTAGAGCCAGTCTGAACATATGGATGTGAATTATGGACAATGTGACAACAGACAAGAATATCACTGGAGTCTGTCGAAATGTGGTTTTACAGAAGAATGTTGAGAATACCATTGTCAACAATAGAAATGATAAATAACTGTCGAGATCGAAAGTTGTTGAGAGACATGATTACCTACGTCAGCAGGCCCGGTATTTGATGATGAGTCCAACAGAAAAACAAATGACCGCAAATGATTTATCTCCCCTCCTGGTTAAATGAGGGAGAAAAGAAGAAACCATCAAATAAGCAGCTCTGTAAAACAGGCGGGCTAGTTACTAGAGTAAGTAAAGTAGTAAAGCACCCCCGTCACGCCAAGTGGCGTATAGGGAATATGGTGTTAGTGACCATAAATTTTACAGACCTTCGGCACATGATTTTTGCGTTAATGTGGTCGGTATTACGCCCGTGCCACTCCACTTTCCCAGAAAAAAATTTCCGGTACCCATTAAAGGCTGGGTGAACCCGGAGGCCGTCGGTTGGGATCGAACCCTACCCCTTGTCCTTTGTAGTCCAGTTCACTAACCACTGAGCTAACGCGGCTCCCTAGTTACTATAAAGATCGACATCTGCCGCTTCCAACTGTGTGTCAAGACGTTATGTCATATACATAGTTTGGAATGTTTGCGTTGTGTCTATATATCAGGTTAGTTTATATAGTGCTGCCAACTTATCAGGTCATTGTTTCGTCAGTGTCTACTTACTGTGTCAATGTGAGACTGTTCACTTTTAAATATTTCAATGTTTGAAGACGTCAATGTTTCACAGTGTCCACTTACCGTGTCAATGTTTCATAACTGTTTCCACTTACCTTGTCAATGTTTCATAAACTGTGTCCCCTTACCTTGTCAATGTTTCATAAACTGTGTCCCCTTACCTTGTCAATGTTTCAAAAACTGTGTCCACTTACCGTGTCAATGTTTCATAAACTGTGTCCACTTACCGTGTCAATGTTTCATAAACTGTGTCCACTTACCGTGTCAATGTTTCATAAACTGTGTCCACTTACCGTGTCAATGTTTCATAAACTGTGTCCACTTACCGTGTCAATGTTTCATAAACTGTGTCCACTTACCGTGTCAATGTTTCATAAACTGCGACCACTTACCGTGTCAATGTTTCATAAACTGCGACCACTTACCTTGTCAATGTTTCATAAACTGTGTCCACTTACCGTGTCAATGTTTCATAAACTGTGTCCACTTACCGTGTCAATGTTTCATAAACTGTGTCCACTTACCGTGTCAATGTTTCATAAACTGTGTCCACTTACCGTGTCAATATTTCATAAACTGTGTCCACTTACCGTGTCAATGTTTCATAAACTGCGACCACTTACCGTGTCAATGTTTCATAAACTGTGACCACTTACCGTGTCAATGTTTCATAAACTGCGACCACTTACCGTGTCACTGTTTCATAAACTGTGTCCACTTACCGTGTCAATGTTTCATAAACTGTGTCCACTTACCGTGTCAATGTTTCATAAACTGTGTCCACTTACCGTGTCAATGTTTCATAAACTGTGTCCACTTACCGTGTCAATGTTTCATAAACTGTGTCCACTTACCGTGTCAATGTTTCATAAACTGTGTCCACTTACCGTGTCAATGTTTCATAAACTGTGTCCACTTACCGTGTCAATGTTTCATAAACTGTGTCCACTTACCGTGTCACTGTTTCATAAACTGTGTCCACTTACCGTGTCAATGTTTCATAAACTGCGACCACTTACCGTGTCAATGTTTCATAAACTGCGACCACTTACCGTGTCAATGTTTCATAAACTGTGTCCACTTACCGTGTCAATGATTAATAAACTGTCCACTTACCGTGTCAATGTTTCATAAACTGCGACCACTCACCGTGTCAATGTTTCAAGCGAAGATGTGTAGATGCAACCCCCAACGTCAATGTGCACAGGTGCCGTGTAACGAGTGGGCGTAGCTGGACAGGGCACCCCTGCGATTTTGGTCACAGTCATGTGACCGTTGGGCGTGGCTGAGCCCGGCCGACTGACAGGTGACTGTGACATAGAGATGTCACCCCAATAAAGGTGTTCTTTGACTCGCTGCGTTATTATAATTGATCCCCTGGCAACCAGAAAAAAAGAAAAAAAGAAAAGCGTCTTGTCCTCTCTAACAGATGGCTCCAAATGTTCCTTGTTCCAAAATTAGAAAAATAAATTATAAGGTGTAGGCTTATATTTTCAGCTTTCACATATGAGATTCTTAAAGAACAAAACAACTGGCCACTTTCTTGGAATCAAGGGGAGGCCAACTTTACGAGCCCATGTAAAAAGGGGAGGTAAAAATTTGCGATTGCCCAGGACACTCCTCACTCAACACAATTTAAATGAATTGCTGTAAACAGGAGATCCTGTTTGTTAAGTTTGAAGCAAAGAACCTTAGTTATTACAGGATTGTTTGTGCTTGTTTCTCATCTGTCCGTCCTGTGACACTCGATTCCAGTTTTATATGACACCTGAAAGAAAGAAAGAAATAAACGAGTTAAATGTTGTGAAAACGAAAAAAATAATTCTTTTCTAAACTTTAATAGACGGTGAACCACAGAAATAAAAAAAAAAAAAAAAAACGTAACAGCTCTGGCCAAAACGAAAAACGTCCAATGCAACAAATCTGTGTCAACAGAAGTGAGAAAGAGAGTTCATCAGTGCTATATAGTGCCAATTCTGACCAATGGAAGCGAATCATGGACAATAAGCAAACAAATGAAAAGATGATTAGAGGCCACAGAGATGGGATTTCTCAGAAGAATGTTGAAAGTTCCCTAGACAGTTAAAAAGGCCAACAGGGAAATTCTCAAAGAGGCCAACACAAAAAGGGAGGTTCTTAGAAACATCAGACAGAAACAATCAACATTTTTTTCGGCACGTCATGAGAAGAGGAAAGTTGGAATACTTGGTTACAACTGACAAAATACAGGGAAAAAGAGATCACGACGACAAAGAGAGAAAATATTAGATAGCTTCGTGTCATGGCATGGAAAACAGTCAACAACAAAACTGATACGATGCACTGTAGATAGAAGATTGTGGAAGGACATGATCGCCTACGCCAATCGTTATTGCACATGTTGATGATGATTAGGTGGTTGTTAACTTAGATAAAAGAATTAATTAAAAAAAAAATATTATCATTATGTGTCGTACATTACATGAGAGGTATTTTTTTTCTTTAAAAATTATTATTATTAACATTATTATCTTACTTATTATAATGTTATCAATTAATTATTATTAATATTTATATTATTAATATTACTTATTGTTTTTAGTCAGTCTATCTTAAGGACCATTACTAAACATTTCGTCAGCAATTCTGTCACCTCAACAAAGATATCGAATATTTGTTTTCTTGTTTGCTTCTTGTAACAATAACAAAAAGTTCATTAGTACTTAAGGGGGCCTCGGCAGCCTAGTTGGGAAAACCACCCGACTGGACTACCGACGTTCGGACAACCCGTGTTCGATTCCCGCTGGGAGCAGTGGGAATTGTACTCATGGTTGGAAAAAAAAATACCCCCACAGTCGACCCAGCCGTTGGCAGAAATGGGTACCAGGGTATACCCTGGGAAGGTGAGGAATGTCGCTTCGCATCTGAGTTTCGATGCTTAAGGCGACACTATACAGAAATATCCGAACATTTCTGGATAGGCGGCCGAGCACATATGGGTGTAAAACTCGCGTGCTAAGACGCCGGTTCAAGTCTCGTACTTGACCTTGACCTTTAGTACTTAATTTTCATTTTTTTTCCTTCACTTCGGAGGAGGAAGACAGCTCTTGTTCTCGATCTCCTAGCAACCTCAATTATCATTTGGTGGTGATGTCCCAAGTCTTATCGCCATATCATATTAATAACGGTCTGAGACACCCTCCTTGTCTTACTTGCTTGACATGGAAACACAAACCGCACTCTTTCCATCATCATTATCTTTGCTATAACGTGCTATACATGAGGTGATGGCAGTGACCTGGGCATTAATCTGGTTAGAGTAATTAGACTACACGTACGCCTGAATACTAAGTGATTCGATGAGCATGATAAGAAAAGTGGAGGCGGGTTCAGTACGCAGGCAATGGGTAGAGTCATTGCAGAAGTAAAAAATACGTAAGGTCACCTTTGTCTAAGTCCCAGGACATGCGGGAGTACGGGGAAATGAAATGAAAGAGCTGACAGGTTGGCTAACTGCACAATTGTTGAGGACGGTCAACAAATGGATCGGGCGGACATCATCAAGGGTTTAATAGAATATTAGAAACACTAAGAAACATAACAGCAGCAGAGGCCAACAGAAAAGTAAAAAAAAAAAATAATAATAATAATAATAATTTAAAAAAAAAGAAAATAAAGCAAATTGTATCTCATCTCGACGCTGAAAAGCAAATGAGAAAGGCAAGAAGAAGCAGACAAGTTGGCTAGCTGCGCTACAGTTGAAGACGGTCAACCAATGGATTGGGCGGACGTAATCAATGTCCTCAGAGATGTTGGAAGGCACAGGACTTCGACAACCTTGAGTCCTTGTCACTCCTTCAGATGAAAGAGATGGGAATTAAGATGGGCACAGCCAGAAGTGAGAAACTTAGTGGGCATATAAGAAGACTTATCAACCAACATAGAACTGGAGTCGTCAGTCGCTGGACACTGTGGGACTTGCTGAGGAGGGGATCTGAGCACCTATGGACATGTTCGGAGTGCAATGATGATGACCCGCAAATAAATCAATAACTCAATAACACAACGTAATTTACGCTCTTTTAATTGCGTACGATAAGGAGCATTTGAAAGCAGAAAGAAAATAATGACAACGTTACGTTTATTTTTTTCTCTCTTAAGATTAGATTCAGAATAAATAAAAGAAATAGGACTGTCGAGTTATGTCCCTTCTATAACTAAACGTCTTCATGTTGTTTCCCTTCGGGGATGGTTTCATAATTTCTACACACGCCAAATAATTTCATAGTGCATGAGCTCGTCTGCGTAATCCTATCGGAGACTGATATGTGCATGTCAGCTACTAATTAAATAGTCTGATATGTTCTAGTGATAACTTTAGAAAATATATCGGAGAAGGGGGCGGTGGTGTCGGTTGGAATGAAATGGTGAAATAAAAACTCTAAACTGTACCAACTGGAGACTGTAGTTTGACCTTGCGGCCTTTATTCTGTTAATTCCCACAGAAATTCATCGGCTGGATCCCACCCCCAACCGCAAGTACTGGAATTAATGTTGGAATGGATTTTTTTTTTTTTTTTAAATTTTAAAAATGATACTATCAGCCTTGTTATTTAGCCAGAATTGAGTCTTGCAGGATTCCAGTGCTCGTGAATAGTGACGTCTCGCAGGATTCCAGTGCTCGTGAATAGTGACGTCTTGCAGGATTCCAGTGCTCGTGAATAGTGACGTGTTGCAGGATTCCAGTGCTCGTGAATAGTGACGTGTTGCAGGATTCCAGTGCTCGTGAATAGTGACGTCTCGCAGGATTCCAGTGCTCGTGAATAGTGACGTGTTGCAGGATTCCAGTGCTCATGAATAGTGACGTGTTGCAGGATTCCAGTGCTCGTGAATAGTGACGTCTCGCAGGATTCCAGTGCTCGTGAATAGTGACGTGTTGCAGGATTCCAGTGCTCGTGAATAGTGACGTCTCGCAGGATTCCAGTGCTCGTGAATAGTGACGTCTCGCAGGATTCCAGTGCTCGTGAATAGTGACGTGTTGCAGGATTCCAGTGCTCGTGAATAGTGACGTCTTGCAGGATTCCAGTGCTCGTGAATAGTGACGTCTCGCAGGATTCCAGTGCTCGTGAATAGTGACGTGTTGCAGGATTCCAGTGCTCGTGAATAGTGACGTCTCGCAGGATTCCAGTGCTCGTGAATAGTGACGTCTTGCAGAAGTTAGAGAGGTCTGGGAACTTATGGAGACAGAGTACAATAAAGGGGAACCTAAAGAACAAATCAGAGGTGTAAAGAGAGATGAAGATGATGGAGAAGACATGGAATGAACTTAAAAGTAAGAGAACAACTTGGAAAGCGATTGTTGTAGACCTATGCTCTACAGGGAGCTAAGAAGAAGAAAAAAAGAAGTAGAAGAAGAAAGCAAAAATAAAATAAATACAGATGCTGGAGTAACATATTAGTCTAAGGAAGCCACTAGCAATGGGATAAAAGTTGTCACAACTCAAAGCTGACTGTTTCAGGATTTATGAATCACAGCTGATCACGATCCTACATCCCCTCAACGTGATGGGTCTAGAAACAAGCAAATCTAACCAGACTACCCCCCCCCCCCCAAAAAAAAAAAAAAAAACATGCTGAAGTTGGATGTGTGGGGCCAAAAGTTGTAGATATCGCAGTTGATTGCACAGCACAATATACCGTACAACTTTTCATAACGGCGAGTGATGAAGGATTGTAGTCGTAGGGCCAAATCGACAAATAAAATGTTCGCATATGAAATAAATATACTCACTAAATAATAGTTGAGATAAATATAGTGTAACAGGCAGAACTGGTGAGTGGCGGCACAAGCGCTTGATGCTTAGTGGCGTTAAGTTACGTCTCGTCACAGTCTATACAACCTGTTTCTCTCTCTCTCTCTCTCTCTCTCTCTCTCTCTCTCTCTCTCTCTCTCTCTCTCTCTGTGTGTGATCAGGACTCAATCAGAGTAAGGATTTCGGACTCTCACATGAAGTCAGCTGTCAGGCTAAGTGTGTTGATCGCCCCCACAGACAGAACATCACAAGTAGAGTTCGCCAGATCCACTCTGATTGAGCACCCGTTAAAACGTTGCACTGTGTTCTGCGCCAGTGGCCCGGTGCATCCGATTTCAGCCAGCATTTTATTCGGGTTTGCTTTCCCTATACAACCTGTTTGAAAGGTGTTCTTTATTGCAGTTTCTTCACATTCCAAGTCCGGTTTAGTGCTCTGTGAACACCGCGAGCTTTCACTATTTCATCCGGATCCTGTTTGGATATTCCGATTGTTTATGATGAATGATGATATCGTATGACGAAGGACAGTTTGGATGCGTTCACTTTCGGTGCGGCTACGCCTTATGTCTTTTGGCGTGTGCTGTGGCTGCTATGATAGGGACTGCGGTTGCCTTTCTTTATTTGAATCCTTCAATGCGATGATATGTTAATTCGGATGATCCACTGGCAAGGGCGGTTAAGCAATTGTGGATTTTAATTCGTTTGCAGTGATACTGTGGTCTTCAACTAACTACTACACCACTACAACTACAACCTGTATTCGCGTGTGCATTTCGACTCAACAAAATCAATCAACTCAATACATTTTTTGGAGGCATCAGATTTCGATCCTTCCTCGCTTGCACAAACTGGCTAGCCTGTTCCCAACTCTACTTCACTGATCCTGACGTCAGCAGCTAGTTATGTTTCTCTGATCGCTTTCAACCCAATCGCTGTCGAATCGCGTGAGTCCTGTAATTCTCATTTAGAAACTACCCCCTCAAATCATTATCAAGTATCAAGCCTGCTGGCGTAGGTGATCATGTCTCTCCACAACTTTCGATGTCGAGTTATTTATAATTTCTGGTGTTGACCTTCTGCAAAGCTATCCTTTTAAACAGTCTAGTTTCTTTTCTCTTTGCTTCCCTCTATCGCTTCGTCCCTAAATTTTCCCAGATGTCACAATATATTTCAGCTGTTCCCTTCTCATTACATGGCCAAAAATGATTATTGTTTCTTCCTAATACTAGAATGTATTAGTAGTTTCTTCCTAATACTAGAATGTATTAGTAGTTTCTTCCTAATACTAGAATGTAATAGTAGTTTCTTCCTAATACTAGAATGTAATAGTTGTTTCTTCCTAATACTAGAATGTAATAGTAGTTTCTTCCTAATACTAGAATGTATTAGTAGTTTCTTCCTACTACTAGAATGTATTAGTAGTTTCTTCCTAATACTAGAATGTAATAGTAGTTTCTTCCTACTACTAGAATGTATTAGTAGTTTCTTCCTAATACTAGAATGTAATAGTAGTTTCTTCCTAATACTGTAATGTAATAGTAGTTTCTTCCTAATACTAGAATGTAATAGTAGTTTCTTCCTAATACTAGAATGTAATAGTAGATTCTTCCTAATACTAAAATGTATTAGAAGATTCTTCCTAATACTAGAATGTAATTAGCAGTTTATTCCTAATACTAGAATGTAATAGTAGTTTCTTCCTAATATTAGTAGTTTCTTCCTACTACTAGAATGTATTAGTAGTTTCTTCCTAATACTAGAATGTAATAGTAGTTTCTCCCTTATACTGGAATGTAATAGTAGTTTCTTCCTAATACTAGAATGTAATAGTAGATTCTTCCTAATACTAGAATGTATTAGTAGATTCTTCCTAATACTAGAATGTATTAGTAGTTTCTTCCTAATACTAGAATGTAATAGTAGTTTCTTCCTAATACTAGAATGTATTAGCAGTTTCTTCCTAATACTAGAATGTATTAGTAGTTTCTTCCTAATACTAGAATGTGTTAGTAGTTTCTTCCTAATACTACAATGTAATAGTAGTTTCTTCTTAATACTAGAATGTAATAGTAGTTTCTTCCTAATACTAGAATGTAATAGAAGTTTCTTCCTAATACTAGAATGTATTAGTAGTTTCTTCCTACTACTAGAATGTATTAGTAGTTTCTTCCTAATACTAGAATGTATTAGTAGTTTCTTCCTAATACTAGAATGTAATAGTCGTTTCTTCCTAATACTAGAATGTAATAGTAGTTTCTTCCTAATACTAGAATGTAATAGTTGTTTCTTCCTAATATTAGTAGTTTCTTCCTAATACTAGAATGTAATAGTAGTTTCTTCTTAATATTAGTAGTTTCTTCCTAATATTAGTAGTTTCTTCCTAATACTAGAATGTATTAGTAGTTTCTTCCTAATACTACGTAGGGAGGTCAAAAAGTAATGCACACCAATTTTTTTCTCGGCTAATAATAAAGATAGGAATATGAAATTTTGCACACTTGGAATATGACATGTTCCAATTATGTGCACCAAATTGCACAGCATTCTGAAAAATATTACGCAATCTATGAACCGTTAAAATGGAGCTTGTCAACAATGTCCGTTACAAACAGCGAATTGTCATAGAATTTCTGGTTGCGGAAAAAGAAACTGTGGCAAACATTCATAAACGACTGTGTGCAGTGTACAAATGTTCTGCTGTCGATAGGAGCACAGTTAGTCCCTGGGTTCAGAGAATTAAAGCTGCAGAAAGTGTACGAGTGGAGCTGCATGATTTACCGCGTTCTGGACGTGTTGCCTCGGCTACCAGCACAGACATGTTAAACCGGGCTGATGCCATTATTCGTAAGAATAGGCGTATCACTAGTCAGCAATTGGCATTGCAGCTTACAGTCAGCAAGGGAAGTGCAATCGCAATTTTTAAAACTCTCGGATATTCAAAGATTTGCGCTCGATGGGTTCCTCGGTGCCTAACAAATGATCACAGAGTTCAAAGGAAAACATTCTGTTCTGAATTGTTGGAGCGTTTCGGTGTTGAAGGAGAAATGTTTTTGTCAAAAATTGTTACTGGTGACGAAACGTGGGCACATTATTATGAGCCTGAAACAAAAATGCAGTCAATGGAATGGCATCATCCGCAGTCACCAAAAAGAAAAAATTCAAAACATCTCCATCAGCCGGAAAGGTGATGATCACTGTCTTGTGGGACATTGATGGTGTGATTCTTATTGATGTAATGACAAGAGGTGAGACAATCAACTCGACAGCTTACATCAATACACTGACAAAACTAAAAAATCGGTTCCACAGAGTTCGGCCTAATAAGCCATCTGCAGATTTGTTGCTTCAACATGACAATGCACGCCCTCACACAAGTCTGGTAACACGGAAGCAATCAACAAATTTGGTTGGACTGTACTGCCCCATCCTCCTTACAGCCCTGATCTGGCTCCCTCAGATTTCCATCTGTTTGGTCCACTCAAAAAATTCCTGCGTGGGAAACACTTTGACAATGATGAGGATGTGATCCGTGCAGTTAAAAAATGGCTACGCGAGCAGGACAAAACTTGGTACAAACGAGGCATTCATGACCTAGTTTCGCGTTGGCGTAAGGCAATACGCTTGGACGGAGATTATGTTGAAAAATAGGTAGTGTAAAGGGGATGTTCAGCTACAATCTGTGAAAATTTCACACATTTTGCCCGAATAGTTTCCGAGAAAAAAATGGTGTGCATTACTTTTTGACCTCCCTTCAGTAGAATGTAATAGTAGTTTTCTTCCTAATATTAGTATTTTCTTCCTAAAACTAGAATGTAATAGTAGTTTCTTCCTAATATTAGAATGTATTAGTAGTTTCTTCCTAATACTAGAATGTAATATTAGTTTCTTCCTAATACTAGAATGTAATAGTAGTTTCTTCCTAATACTAGAATGTAATAGTAATTTCTTCCTAATATTAGTAGTTTCTTCCTAATACTAGAATGTAATAGTAGTTTCTTCCTAATACTAGAATGCAATAATAGTTTCTTCTTAATACTAGAATGTAATAGTAGTTTCTTCCTAATACTAGAATGTAATAGTATTTTATTCCTAATACTAGAATGTAATAGTAGTTTCTTCCTAATACTAGAATGTATTAGTAGTTTCTTCCTAATACTAGAATGTATTAGTAGTTTCTTCCTAATACTAGAATGTAATAGTAGTTTCTTCCTAATACTAGAATGTATTAGTAGTTTCTTCCTAATACTAGAATGTAATAGTAGATTCTTCCTAATACTAGAATGTATTAGTAGTTTCTTCCTAATACTAGAATGTATTAGTAGTTTCTTCCTAATACTAGAATGTATTAGTAGTTTCTTCCTAATACTAGAATGTAATAGTAGTTTCTTCCTAATACTAGAATGTATTAGTAGTTTCTTCCTACTACTAATACTAGTTGCCAATGGTATTCTCAACATTTTCTGTAAAACCACATTTCTACAGCATTCAGTGATTTTCTTGTCTATTGTCCATGATTTACATCGACGTATTAAAAAAACTGGCTCGGGGGACTTGTTTGTCTCAAGGCAAGACGCCGGCCTCGAAATAGAGAGGTTGTGGGTTCACAACCGCCCATGGTCTCAGCAACGATGCCTGGCTTGAAATGTCAGTTACTCATTGACGGAAAAAATATGAGTACCTTCGAAGACGGAGTTATCTGCCATTGCGGCGAGGGACCCCTGTCCACACAGCTGCCAGGGAAAAACAGATTAACACGCAAAATTCAGTTCCTAGTTTCTATGGACTTCGTCAGAGGTAAAAGCTGGCGAACACACAAACAAATTAAAAAAAACGCTATGAGGTTGACCAATCAAGTGAAGTCCAAAAGTCGCATTTTGTGACGTGTGAGGCTCAATTCCATACAATAATTATATCGGACGGAAGTTCCGCTTCCAGATTCCTTTCAGCTCCCTGTGGAATATAAATCTTCAACTAACGCTTTCCAATCCGTTCAGGCTCTTGCCATTTTAAGATCATTCCACATGTTATCTCCAAGAATAGTTTGGTCTTCCCATTTGTCTCTTCCCCTGGGGAATCCCAAAAAGATCCCGTCGTGCAATACTCTCAGTTGGCTCCCGCAGTGTGTCCTATCCAGCGCCATTGTCTTCACTGTATCTCTCTGTACACTGGTATTTGGCTTGTACTTCTCCATAATTCTACGTTAATGATTTTATCCTGCCATTTTCATCATTTTATTTTGCGCAAACATCCATTAAAGAAGGTCTGTATCTTCATGATTGTCATTTGTGTTGTTCTTCATGTTCAGACTGAAGTTGTCAAGTAAGTAAAGTACCCCCGTCACGCCAAATGGCGTATAGGGAATATGGTGTTAGTGACCATATATTTTACGGACCTTCAGCACAACATTTTTGGGGTAATGTGGTCGGTATTACGTCGGTGCCGCTTCACTTTCCCTGAAAAAATCAGGTACCCATTAAAGGCTGGGTGAACCCGGAAGTCTTCGATTGGGATCGAATCCTACCTCTTGTCCTTTGTAGTCCAGTTCACTAACCACTGAGCTATCGTAGCTCCCAGACTGAAGTTGTACCACAGAAGTAAAAGGCAGAATAGCTCAGGCCAAATCAGAATTTCAAAAAAATGAAAAACACCTTTTGCAACAAGTCCATGTCAATAAAAGTGAAAAAGAGAGTTCTTCGCTGCTATATACAGACAATTCTGACCTATGGAAGCGAATCATGGACAGCAGACAAACAAATGAAAGGACGATTAGAGGTCACATAGATGGGGTTTGTCAGAAGAATGTTGTGAGATCCCTTGACACCTGGACAGCGAAAATAGACCAACGACGATATTCTCAAAGAGGCCAACACAAAAAGGGAGCTCCTAAAAACATCAGAAATAATTGACATTTTTAGGTATATAATGAGAAGAGAAGAATTTGAATACTTGGTTACAACTGGCAAAATACAAGGAAAGAGAGATCGCGGACGACAGGGAGAGAAGATAGACGATAACTTGGTGTCGTGGCATGGTAAACAGCAGAATTGATACGATGAACTGATTGAGTAAGAGAATTGTGTATAGGGACATGATCGCCTACGCCAGCCTGCAGGGCAGATGATGCATATCTATGTATGATGTGGTCGAAATAACTTCAGGCCGCCTAATTTATTTATAGATAGCCTTTGGTACACCCACAAGCTTTGAGAACTCGGAAGCTTCATTGGTCTGAAAGCAAATTCTCCACAACTGGGAATGTATCCCAGACCACCTGACCAATAGACGAGTGCGCTAACTACACAACCACGGCGCCTTTAGCTAATTCGTGAGCAGCCCGCCCTTCTCAACTTCATCACCACAGTCCCATCGTTAAATTGGTATTTCATAACTTTAATATCAAACCCGATCATGTGATGAAAACGTGATGTAGACATTAAACTTTCCCCAAGACTATCACACCATTAGCATCTTCGCCACCACAACACAACGTGACACAACACATGCCTATCATCGCCAGAAATAACGCCTCATTGATCGACAACACACACACACAAACACGCACACATACATGTACACATTTAACATTGCCTCAGGGTATAATGTCAATAACTCAAGGCTGACAAAATCTGCAGTTAAAGAATAGTTTCTTGTCTGCATTTTACACCACAAACTGGACTATTAGTTAGGCTGTTCACTCATCATCATCATCGAGTGCCATCTCCGCAACGAACGTTGGCTACCACGGAGCGCCATTCTGCTCTGTCTCTTGCTTTGATGGTGTAGGTTGTCATAGGCTGATTTATCCATCTTTTAATGTTACTCGCCCATGTTAGTCTTGGTCTGCATTTGCCTCTTTTACCTTGTATTTTCCCCTCCAGGATTACTTTTAGTATGCTGTTGTGTCTTTTAACATGGCCCAAAATTCGCATTTGTCTTGTTTGAATTGTGTTTAGTAGTTCTCTTTTCATTTTTAGTTCTTTTAGCTGTTCGCTAGAAGGTGTAATAGGATCTGATTCAATAACAGTATGACGTCTGTGTATATTAAGTGTGTTAAAAAATACAGTGAAGAGCAAAACCTCTATCTAAACATACAGAAAACTAAAATAGTGTCCTTTGACAAAACAAAATGCCAATCTAAAATCATCATCAACATCGAAGAACTTGAAATTGTAACAAACTAGGATATGACTAGGATCTGACTAGGATCTGTCTAGGATCTGACTAGGATCTGTAGTAACTAAAATTGGAGACTGTCAGAAAGAGATAAAACGAAGAAAAGCAATAGCAACACAAAAATTAAACTCCGTGAAGATCATATGCAAAAATACCAGCAAGACAGTAACATTAAAATTACAGAGGACATGTATCTTACCGAAAGCAACATATGGTTGTGAATCATGGACAATCTTGCAAACAGTAAGAAAGAAAATTATTCATTCGAAACAAAATGGTACAGAAAAATCCATGGATAATGAAAAACAGCAATGAAGACATTAAAAGATTTAAACTTTAAAAAGAACTGTCTTATAAACACCATTCTATACAGGAAGTTAAAAAAAAACACCATTCTATACAGGAAGTTTAAAAAACACCACAAGACACAACGGGCTGGAAAGAACAATGAGACATATAATAATAAATTAATATTATTATAGAGGGAAACTTCCGAGGTGATAATTCAGGGAATCATGGGAGGAAGAGGCGTAAGTCATTGTCCACAATAGCTAATTTTTTAGTTAGCTGAGTGGCAGTGTTCCTAAGCGTTCGGCTTCTCGTGGCAAGGCGCAGTGCCATGGAGTACGGGTTCGATCCTGTTTTTGACCATATATTGTTCTTTGTTTTTTCCTGTTGTTGTTTATTTGTCATTTTTTTCTGAGTGCTGTAGTACATACCTCTTCCTCCTATGATTCCCTGGAAAGAACAATAATGGAAGGCAGGGTTCCTGGGTGACGCATCAGGGACAGGTCAAGAAGGTGGTTTCAGGACATCAAAGAGAACTTGGACAAGAAAGTAGAAGTGGGTTATCTGGCTTGAGGCATAGATTCCTTCAGACGGGCTGTGGTGAATGCAACGTTTTCTAAAGGACCTGCAATGTGATGACGCTCTCTTTATTAACTTTTATCTGACGTACTGATCATGCCAAGGTGACAGCAACGAGAAAGCATATTCTCGTTCTTAAATGCTGCACGTTAGCGTTGAATTCTTCACTTTACCTGCGACATTTTACGTTCAATTATTACAGCGCTGCGTTCTAAACATATTGTGGAAGCAAAGTGCCTGACAACAATAGAACTGGAAGCTGCCAGCGACTTATAGCTGATTGATTTACGCTAGGTTCGGTGAACCAGAACCATCCATGCCCTACTCCATCTCTTTGTGGTGCCTCTAGAAACAGACTAACCGGTCTGCTTTGACCTAGCGATTAGAGATTGGAAAAAAAGAAGGTAAAACCCGGTACTCAAAAATGCCGTGCCGAAGTCGGATATGTTGGGCCGAAAGGGAGCAGATAAACCACAACACAACGCATTCACCTCCACTTTATATCCTTTCATTGACGGATGATGAGAAGAACTGTTCATTTCTGTGGTAATCACTGCATGAACGCCTGAATGAAACACAATATGTTACTATTTAACAGGGTTATTACACACACAGGGTCAAACACACAGTGTTTGTTAGTGTTGAATACAACATGAAAATCAACGCCAATAAAACAGAAGTCATGAATGTCACCAAAGAGAAATAGAACATCAACATAACTATAGAAGGCAGACAACTAAAACAAGTAGAGGAATTCAAATACCAAGGAAGCTTAGTGACAAACGACAATTCGCAAATAGCAGAGATAGACTTGTCACATCATTGGACAGCCATCACCACTATTGTCCAACAACTCTAGAGGCAGAACGGGCACTCTACAATACAATTTTTATCCCAACATTGTGCTACCAATGCCAGACCTGGACCTTAGATGAAAGAACAACAAGTAAAATAACCTCTACGGAGATGAAATGTGTTAGACGAATGACAGGAAACAGCCTGAGAGATAAGATCAGAAATGAAGAACTGAGAAAAATGCTAAGAACAGCTCCCGCCATAAAATATTTAAAGAAATAACACTAAAATGGTGTGGCCACGTGACAAGGCAAAGTGACCAAAACACAACACAACGAGCCTTCAACAAACGTTGCGAGAACACCAGACCACGAAAAAGATGGCTAGACGGAATATTAGATGCACTAGGAAACATAACAGAAGCAGACGCGAACAGAAGAGCAAAAGACCGCAAATTATATCTTCCCTCGACGCTGAAAGGTAAATGAAGAAAAGAAGAAGAAAACACATAGTGTTATATTTTATAGCACAAGGGTGTCACATGTTTAGACCACATCTAACTATAGATTTACTATGACCCGTGGGAAGGAGAAATATGAAGAGGAAAAAGTCACGAAAAAGATTGAGCTGCATAAAGGGGAGTAACAAAAGATGAACTAATAGCTGCAACTCAGGAGTATACTGGAAGACACGATAGCTCAGTGGTTAGTGAACTAGACTACAAAGGACAAGGGGTAGGGTTCGATCCCAACCGACGGCTTCCGGGTTCACCAAGCCTTAAATGGATACCAGATTTTTTTGTAGGAAAATAAAGCGGCACGGGTGTAATACCGACCAAAAATCATACGCTGAAGGTCTGTAAAATTTATGGCCACCAACACCATATTCTCTATACGCCACTTGGCGTGACAGGGGTACTTTACTTTTACAGGAGTATACTGGAAGACACGTTGTAGACACGCAAGTTTGGAGAAAAAGCATACGATATATGTATAATGTTAATAAGATAGTTTAGTCTCAAATGCTGAGTTACGAGCATTGCATTTTGTTGTACACTTAAACTGAAACATTACTTAAGATAAACTGAAACATTACATTATTTAGCATACAGTCACACATATTACATAACTGAAACGAAGTATTTCAGTAAATAAAGTTTGGAGGCCTCGGTAGCCGAGTTGGGAAAACCACCCGACTGGGCTACCGACGTTCGGACAACCCGTGTTCGATTCCCGCTAGAAGCAGTGTGAATTGTACTCGTGGTTGGGGAAAAAAAAACAATACCCTCACGGTTGACCCAGCCGTTGGCAGAAATGGGTACCAGGGTATTACCCTGGGAAGGTGAGGAATGTTGCCTCGCATCTGAGTTTCGATGCTTGAGGCGACACTATCCAGAAATTTCCGAACATTTCTGGATAGGCGACCAAGCACATATGGGTGGAAACTCGCGTGCCGGTTCAGGTCTCGTACTTTACCTTGACCTTTACCTTTACTTTATAATTTATTTATTTATTTTTTGGTTTGAAATAACGCGCATATGCTTGGCAAGTTTTACCTCATTGAAATACAAAGTGGCATTCTAGAAAGAAAAGTGGATCAGCAATAAAAGTGTGGCATTCAGCCACCATAAACACTAACAATAACAAGAAAAGATACCATTTAATTGCTCCTGTAAAATCGACGATAACTTTCACATCTCCAATAAGTGAACAAATCATGTGCTAGTTGACACTCTCCCTGGCCATCTACTACGCCTAGTGATATTTGAGGACAGGCCAAAATAAGCTGTAATTTGGCATTCAAACATTTTAAAACACAGTCGCGTAGTTTAGCATCCAACAATCAAATAATTTGAAGCATAATGTAGTATAATTGAGATCAATAATATTTTGAAATCGACAAGGAAATAGGAGAGTTACATGAAAAGAAAGGCTTCTTCTTCTTCTTTCCTTCCTTGCCTGCCTTTCAGCGTCGAGGGGAGAAATAATTTCCGGTCTTTTGCTCTTCTGTTCGCCTCTGCTGCTGTTATGTTTCCTAGTGCTTCTAATATTCCACCCATCCATCTTTTTCGTGGTCGACCCTTGGGTCTGGTGTTCTCACAACGTTTGCTGAAGGCTCGTTGTGTTGTATTTTGATCTTTCTGCCTTGTCACGTGGCCAAACCATTTTATCTGTTGTGTCTTTATATATTCTATGGCGGTGGCTATTCCTAGCTTTCTTCTCAGTTCTTCATTTCTGATCTTATCTCTCAGACTGTTTCCTGCCATTCGTCTAACACATTTAATCTCAGTAGAGGTTATTTTTCTTATTGTTCTTGTATCTAGAGTCCAGGTCTGGCATTGGTAGCACAACGTTGGGATGAAGATTGTATTGTAGAGTGCTCGTTTTGCATCCAGAGTTATTTCCTTGTTGGACAATAGTGGTGATAGCTGTCCAATGATTTGACAAGCTTTGTTGCATTTACAAAACACGGACGTTTAAAATCTACAGGAAAGGAACAACGGAGAATGTTAAAATGTAGTTGGAAAAGACGTGAGGAAACAGAGATGAAGAAGATGAAGACATTGAGAGATCTTAAAAGAACGGCATCAAACAAGCCGACTTGGAAAGTATTTATTGAATACCTTTAACCCACAGGGAGCTGAAAGGTAGAACCCTCGACTTCCTGTTACATTAACTAAATAACCTTATACCTCCTTAGTTACAATGGCCGAGTAACCTTCGACCTCCCTTTACAATAGCCAAGTTACCATTGACCTCTTTTTATAAGAATCAAGTAATCTTCAACCCTTCATAAAAGTGAAATAACTCTTGACCTTTAACATGAGCCAAGTACCTTTCGACTTCCTTTTACAAAAGTCAAGCAATTTTCAACATTCATAAGAGTCTAATAACCTTCGACCTTTTACAAGTGCAAAATCTCGTTCGACCTCCTTTGACAACAGCCAAGTAATCTTCGACCTCCTTTAACAACAGCCAAGTAATCTTCGGCTTCCTTTAACAACAGCCAAATAATCTTCGACTTCCTTTAACAACAGCCAAATAATCTTCAACCTTCTTTTACAACAACTAAATAATCTTCGACCTCCTTTTACAACAACCAAATAATCTTCGACCTCCTTTTACAACAACCAAGTATTCTCCGATCACCTTTAAAAACAGTCAAGTAACCTTGGACCTCCTTTAGCAACAACCAAGTAGTCTTCAACCTCCACTAACAATAGCCAAGTAGTCTTCAACCTCCACTAACAACAGCCAAGTAGCCTCCACTAACAACAGCCAAGCAACCTCCAGCTTCCACTAACAACAGCCAAGCAGCCTCCACTAACAACAGCCAAGCAGCCTCCACTAACAACAGCCAAGTAGCCTCCAGCATCCACTAACAACAGCCAAGTAGCCTCAAGCCTCCGCTAACAACAGCCAAGTAATCTTCAACCCCCTTTAACAACAGCCAAGTAATCTTCAACCCCCTTTAACAACAGCCAAGTAATCTTCAACCCCCTTTAACAACAGCCAACATTTTGTTGGTAAAATTTCGAATAAATTATAATTTTCAAATAGAAAGATATCGACCACATTCTTGAAGGTCTAGAGCTGTGCAGCCACGTGGTTAATGGCGTCAGTTACAAATAATAAGAAGTATGGTTCGATCTCGATCGACAGCTCCTAGTTTCACTGGGCCGTAAATGGGTACCGAAGTGGGAAAATAGCACGACCTAGAGCGATAATGACAACATCACCCATAGCATGCGCTGCTGTTCATTTCAAAATGAGAGCAATAACCCCATATTCGCATACAACTTAATTAATTATGAAGAGACCCCGTTACCATTATTTATTTCTTGCGGGATCGCGACAACAGGATGAGAACCTTTGATATATAGTTTGCGACAGGGGGAGATAATGTGATTATAAGGTTGAACCACAGCCAACTTTATACTTACATAGGCCTTCGGGTGAGAGGAAATTCTCGGAAAACAACAAAATAGCGTGACGTTTTCAGCCTTGCGAGCAGGGGTGGTAGTCGGTAGAGCGAAGTCAGCCGTCTATATCTCCCACGGTTGATGACGTCATTCCAGTTGGTTAGGTTTTCCGGTTTTAT
Organism: Megaustenia siamemsis; assembly: GCA_032433765.1. NCBI lineage: Eukaryota > Metazoa > Mollusca > Gastropoda > Stylommatophora > Ariophantidae > Megaustenia > Megaustenia siamemsis. The sequence goes on from JAVIAB010000106.1 coordinate 23,924,903, forward strand.
TTTCTGCCCGCGGGCTTTAGTATATATATAGATGACTTTGGTTTCACCAATGGAGCAAATATTACGGCCGACTTTATAAATTGTTTAACTGAGGGGGAAAGGGGGGGGGGGGGTGGAGTTTGGTTGAGTATGGGTTGGTATATTTGGAATGTAGAGCGGGGTTGTAGACCCTTATACCAACCTATTCGATAACGGAACGAGTCTCAGGGACAAGGAATTCAACCATTTTAGCTAATTTCAAGAACAGTAATCACGTGGTCACAATATTTCCAGGAATTACTGAATAAATAACTCTACAACATGCAAGCCACGTCATCTTTAAAATCAACATCAGGGAGCCTGGCCAGTCGATGACGTCACTCTTCTAACGTCCAATCAGAATAGTTCTCGTTTTTGTCGTCTTGTCTGCTTCAGTAAACGCGGTCTACTAGATGTCTCTTGGTCCCACAGTCAATAAGGTCACACCTTTTTCACCTTTCCAGGAACTATATCCTCCAATATTACTCTTTTAAGTCATTATGACGTTTATTAAATGGTTAAAAATGCCAATGCTTCGTTAATTTCCACAAAACGCTGTCAGTCACATAGATCCTGGTTCGGATCTCAAATGTGACAGATCGTTGTCTAGATCAAAGTAGTTTTGTTGTTAATCAGGGCGACGTGGTGTAACACTGACCACGTAACTCATAAATGTGGCAATTTATATATCTCGCTGTTGTCTTAGACTTTCCATGTCCGAAGTTCTATGCCATGACACCTCTGTCATGCACGGGCCCTGCATTCTATCTCCTCACCACACGTCCATGTTCATGGCCTCTCAACACTATGTTGGCAGGGGAACTAACACCGCTGTTTTTGCTTCTCTCCTTATTGATCCTTCTAGTGTTTCTCTAAGTCGACCTCTTTTTATTTTGTCACCAGTTTCCTATTTCTCTCGCGCGCTCTCTCTCTCTCTCTCTCTCTCTCTCTGCGACCAAGACTCAATCAGAGTAGGATTCCAGACTCTCACATGAAGACAGCTGTCTGTTTAAGTGAATTGATCGACCCCACAGACAGAACATCATAATTAGAGTCCGTTAGATCCACTCTACTTAAGTACCTGTTAAAACGTTGCACTGTGTTCTGCGTCAGTGGCCTAGTACATCCGATTTCAGCCAGCATTTCATTCAGGTTTGCTGTCCTTAGCATTTGATTGTCCCTAATCTTCCTACAAGGCAGCAGATGATCTTTTCTGTAGGGGGATTCTGCCCTTAGATGGTAGGCCCTCCCAGGTTTACGAGCACCATCTGTCCGAGTCACTAGAGGTGACTAACACAGACATGCACACACAAAGATTCCATTTGAGGACCTGATTTGAGATTTCATTGTCTTCTCTCACCACATTGCTAACATTTGTCCACTTTCTTCTCTTGAATGTAAATAATATTCTTTGATACATGGATATTTGTTTGTTGGCCAGGGTTATGGTTAGTCGAAGGCCCCGGTATCACTGCAAACGAATTGAGATCCATAATTGCTCAACTGTCCGTGCCAGTGGAATCATCCGAATTAAAATTCATCTCATTGAAGGATCCAAACAAAGAAAGACAGATGCAGTCCCTATCATTGCAGCTAGAGAACACGCAAAAAGACATAAGGCCAAGTGACACCGAAAGCGAACGCAGCTGAACTGTCCGTCATACGATATCATCATTCATCGTAAGCAATCGGAATATCGAAACACGATCCGGTTGAAAAACACATTCAACTGTGTGCACAGAGCATTAAACTCGGTAGCTCCAAGCCAGACTTGGAATATGAGAAAACTGCAACAAGGAACACTTTTCATACTGAGCCTAAAAGGTTCCTGTCGCATGTCCGCCATATTGACCGGAAGTCAACATCTGTGTAATTTCTGACTATCAAATGTGACAAAGGTCGCGAACAAGAACACCAAATTCCCACAGGCGCGCTCCACTGGGTATCTTTGACGGGCATCCATAATTCTATTTTTATCTTCCTTATTTATCACTTGTTACGTAGAGCCAGTCTTGATATATGGATGCGAATCATGGACAATAGGATAACAGACAAGAAAATCATTGGAGTCTGTAGAAATGTGGTTTTACAGAAGAATGTTGAGAGTACCATGGACAGCTAAGAAGAGTAATGATGATGTTCTGAGAGAGGTCAAATCAAAAAGAGAGCTAATTTCCAATATTAGGAAGAAACAATCATCATTTTTTGGCCATGTAATGAGAAGAGAACTGGAATATATTGTAACAACTGGAAAAATTGAGGGATGAAGAGATAGAGGGAAGCAAAGAGAAAAATAACAGACAGCGTAAGAGAATGGCTTGGCAGAAGGTCAACAACAGAAATGATAAATAGCTGCCGAGATCGAAAGTTGTCATGAGACATGATCACCTACACCAGCAGGCACGGTACTTGATGATGATATTTATCACTCTCATCATTCAACACCTCTACTCCCCCCCCCCCTAATTCCCGACTATGCGGGCCCTGGTAAGGACCATCTCCCAGCCTGACCAAACAGTTAGCAAGGACTGACAAAAGGAATAAGCGATGGACTTAGTTTGCTGGGCCGAGATGTACACACATCGCAAAACTAACAACTGCTGTCGCTGTCGCGTGATGTAACTGAATCACAATCATGAACAATTTTACAAACACATCAGCATCTCCATCAATAAAGAGCAATTAATCAATCAATGTTATCTTCGGTCCCTTTTAGGAACAATAGCCAAAGTCAAGGTGTCTCCCTTTATCCTTACTCCTCGGAATGTTACTACTTTCTTCCAGTTCCGCCCAATGTCTTTGAAACTGTTCATTTTTTTATATTTTCTCCTGGGTTTCCCTGTTTCCTCTATCTCTGTTGGTTCCTGGACAAAGACTTGTCATGTAATCAAATATATTGTCATTCAATAAGGATTCAATAAATTAAATACTTGCTTTGCCAAATGTTAAAGCGAAATTGCTATAATCTGATTTCTCTAAATGTATTATCAAGCACCACATCTGCTGGAGTCTACGTCCATGCAAGCCCACAGCTTCCACTCCCTCTTATGTTTATGTTGAACACACAGATGAATATGTCCCCTTGGTGACTGGTTGGTCTCGAGGCAAGACGCCGGTCTCGAGACAGAGAGTTTGTGGGTTCAATTCACGGCTGCACCAGTTTGGATTATTATTTATGATTTCTCTCTGCGGCAACCACCCCTTGGTTTCAGCAGCGAGGCCTGGCTTAAAACGGCAATTACTCATGGACGGAAAAAAAATATGAGTACCTCCGTAGACGGAGTTATCTGACCGCGAGCGACCCCTGTGCACACGGCTGCCAGCAAAAGACAAGTGGAACAATATTAAAACAGGTAAATGAATTTAATATTTGGGAACTTTGTTAACCTCAGATGGACGATGTACAAAAGAGGTGAGATGCAGAATGGCTCAGGCAAAAGCAGCTTTACAAAAAATGAGGAAAATACTATGCAATCCATTTTTGAAAATAGAAACAAGAAAAAGAGTTCTTAAATGTTACGTAGAGCCAGTCTTGATATATGGATGCGAATCATGGACAATAGGACAACAGACAAGAAAATCACTGGAGTCTGTAGAAATGTAGTTTTACAGAAGAATGTTGAGAATACCATGAACAGCTAAGAAGAGTAATGAAGAGGTTCTGAGAGAGGTCAAAGCAAAAAGAGAGCTAATTTCCAATATTAGGAAGAAACAATCATCATTTTTTGGCTATGTAATGAGAAGAGAACAACTTGAATATATTGTAACAACTGGAAAAATTGAGGGACGAAGAGATAGAGGGAAGCAAAGAGAAAAAAATAACAGACAGCTTAAGAGAATGGCTTGGCAGAAGTTCAACAACAGAAATGATAAATAGCTGCCGAAATCGAAAGTTGTGGAGAGACATGATCACCTACGCCACTATGCCCGGTACTTGATGATGATGATGTTTATATCACTTAATATGTACAGCTGGATTCTGTTTATATTACGTTAGGTAACCAGCTGGCTTCTGTTTGTATTACTTTCCGTGCACTTCTAGCTTTTTGTTTGTTTTACTTTGTTAAACATTCAACGTGCTTCTTTGTGATCTCAGCAGCCTCTCATTTACAAACAATAACCCTTCATTTACAAACATTAACCTTTCATTTACAAACAACAACCCGTCATTTACAAACAACAACCTATCATTTACAAACAATAACCCCTCATTTACAAACAATAACCCCTCATTTACAAACAACAACCTCTCATTTAGAAACAACCTCTCATTTACAAACAACAACCTCTCATTTACAAACAACAACCTCTCATTTACAAACAACAACCTCTCATTTACAAAAAAACAACCTCTCATATACAAAACACAACCTCTCATTTACAAAAAACGACCTCTCATTTACAAACAATAACCTCTTATTTACAAAAAACAACCTCTCATTTACATACAAAAACCTCTTATTTACATACAACAACCTCTCATTTACAAACAACAACTTCTCATTTACAAACAACAACCTCTCATTTACAAACAAACAACCTCTCATTTACAAACAACAACTCTCATTTACATACAAAAACCTCTCATTTACATACAACAACCTCTAATTTACAAGCAACAACCACTCATTTACAAACAACAACTTCTCATTTACAAAAAAACAACCTCTCATTTACAAAAAACAACCTCTCATTTACAAACAACAACCTTTCATTTACAAACAAACAACCTCTCATTTACCAAAAAAATATATCTCATTTATAAACAAGCTCCTCTCACTTACCCCATTACCTGGGGTCTGGCAGTGTGAGAGCGGTCTACGAGGGCTGGAGAAGCAAAAACAACGTGCCCAAACGAAGTAGCAACGTGGTGTACATACAGGTCAGAGTTTTCATTTCCTCCCTAGAAGTAGACAAATATTGACCGCGGGGGTGGGGGGAGTGGGGGGGGGGAGAATGTATGCGGGTTCACCTAATTGTAAATCTGCCTGGCCTGCTGACTTGACCACTTTGTTCAATGTTCTATTTGTGATTATGTTACGTTGTATGTTCAATATAAAACTTGTTTCCTTGTGTTTATATGACTTAAGTTACGTCAAACACTTATCTGAAACATATAACTTAGCAGCATAAGGTTTTAGCCGTGTCCTATATGACATAACATTACATACTTGTTATTTCTTATGTTCTATGACTTAAGTTACGTCAAACACTTATCTGAAACATATAACTTAGCAGCATAAGGTTTTAGCCGTGTCCTATATGACATATACATTACATACTTGTTTTTTCTTATGTTCTATGACTTAAGTTACGTCAAACACTTATCTGAAACATATAACTTAGCAGCATAAGGTTTTAGCCGTGTCCTATATGACATATACATTACATACTTGTTATTTCTTATGTTCTATGACTTAAGTTACGTCAAACACTTATCTGAAACATATGACTTAGCAGCATAAGACTTTAGCCGTGTCCTATATGACATATACATTACATACTTGTTTTTTCTTATCTTCTATGACTTAAGAAAAAAAGTTCTTAGATATTATGTAGAGCCAGTCTTAACATGTGTATGTAAATCATGGACAAAAGACAAGAAAATCACTGGAGGCTGTAAAAATGCGGTGTTACAAAAGAATGTTGAGAATACCATGAACAGCTGAAAAGAGTAATGAAAACGTTCTGAAAAAGACCAAAGCAAAAAGAGAGGTAATTTCCAATATTAGGAAGAAACAATCATCATTTTTTGGCCATGTAATGAGAAGAGAACAACTGGAATATATTATAACAACTGGGGAAATTGAGGGACGAAGAGATACATGGAAACAAAGAGAAAAGATACCAGACAGCTTAAGAGAATGGCTTGACAGAAGGTCAACTACACAAATGATAAATAACTGTCGAGTTCGCAAGTTGTGGAGAGACATGATCACCTACGCCAGCAGGCTACTTGGTGATGATGATGATTTAAATGACATAAAATATGCTTTTGCGACATATATTTTAGTTAAATAAAATACGTATTTGTTTCCTGTGACATAGTTACATTAGAAATAGGCTTCTTTATACCCTACGACTTCTTTATACAAAATACTTGACTTATCAAGAATGTATTATATAGAAAGAAAAACGTGTTTCTTTAAGTACACAACACTGTATTATACTGTATACATACACGGATAGGCCTACACAAATATAATTCTGCGTTAAATCGCCTCCATGAATTTACTGTTTAGATATATAATATAATATAGCACCTGATATCGTTGAAAATACGTTGATCTCGAATCTAGCCACCTTTTTTAACATTTCTTATTGACGTCCACTACCACGTACAGACACGACGATTACTTACCCTCGTTTTGAACTGTCAAGAAAAAGACAAATCTCCACTAAAAGTGAAAGCCACCACACTGTTTAAACACAAGAACTAACTAGTAACTGTCGTTAAACCTACCTCGGTGAACGGCAGTAAGGATAACTCACAGCACAACAACTGAATCTCCTGTATAGCTCATACCTCGACACGAGTGCACGCTAAAATGATGAAACTACCTGAAGAAAATAATGCACGCACAACTCGTGTAAGGTGGGGAAAACAAAACGAGGCTAGATCGAGAGACTGGGGCGAAAAGAAACTAGCCTTAATCCACCTATCAAGGCTGTTTAAAAGACAACTTTAACCTATCCCAACTGAACTCGCGTTTATAAAGATCCCTGTAGTTTACCCGAGGCTAGTGGAGTCCAATTTACTCTAACGGCCTGGACCCTCGGGCGTATATCGGGTCTGCCGGCTTGAATAGTAAATTACCGCCAGTTCGGGATAAGGAGGGACCGGGGGAGGCGAAATGTAGGAGGCGGAGGGGAAGCAGATATAGATCTGAGTGAGTGGATAAGTTGTGATTCGCAGTCAAATCTGCGTGCGCAAAGAACTATTGGTTGTCTCCCGTGATTTTTTCAGTGCACCGGCGACTGCACCAATTAGAGGTATCGTTAGGTCTTCAATGTTTGTCTGCAGGTAGATTTATGTCTGTGTGTTTTGTCCTTCCCTCTAGGCTATGTTATTTTTCTTCTTGATGTTTCCCGATAATTGTGAGGGTGATAGAGAATGCAAGATGTCTACGACGCAGCAAAACAATACAAGAACGTCATAAGCAAAGAATAAAAGGTCATGTCAAAGATTATGCCATCTCCTGCTGTGTTCACCCAACGCCAACTCTAATGTAAGGACCTCCGGTTGAAATGGTTCAGCCAAAGCTTGTGACGTTTTCAGCACTGCGGGCAGGGCTGTTATCAATAAACATAAGGTTAGTCGCAAATAGCTCACATAGCTAGAGACGTCACAGGGTTTGGGTCCTCTCTTTCTAACTTTCAGCTCCCAGTGGAGAATAGAACTTCAACAAACACTTTCAGCTCCCTGTGGAGAATAGAACTTCAACAAACATTTTCTGCTCCCTGTGGAGAATAGGCCTTAAGTAACACTTTTAGCTCCCTGTAGAGAATAGGCCTTAAGGAAACACTATCAGCTCCCTATAGAGAATAGGCCTTCAATAAACACTTTCAGCTCCCTGTGGAGAATGGGCCTTCAATAAACACTTTCAGCTCCCTGTGGAGAATAGGCCTTCAATAAATACTTTCAGCTCCCTGTGGAGAATAGGCCTTCAAAAAACACTTTCAACTGCCTGTGGAGAATAGGTCTTCAACAAACACTTTCAACTCCCTGTGGAGAATAGATCTTCAACAAACACTTCCAAATCCCTGTGGAGAATAGGTCTTCAACAAACACTTTCAACTCCCTGCGGATCATAGGTCTTTAACAAACACTTTCCAAGCCGTTCTGTTTCTTGCCATTCTTTTAAGATCATTTTCACCATCATCTTCGTCTCTGCTTTCAGCTTCTTCTTGAAGAACAGTTCGGTTCTCCTCTTTGTCTCGTCACTTGGAGATTCCAAAAAAAGGTCTTGTCGAGTAATACACTTAGTTGGCTTCCACCCTGTGTGTCCCATCCAGCGCCATCGTCTTCGTTGCATCTCTTTGTCCACTGGTATATTTGACTGCTACTTTCTCATAATTCTAAGTTAGTGATTTTGTCCTTCCATTTCCATCCTTTTATCTTCCAGAAGCATCAATTAATTAAGTTTTTTTTTTTTTAATCTTCGTGATTGTCATTTTTGCTGTTCTCCATGTTTCACATCCATATCTATATTTCGTTCTCCCGAAGTATTGTCTATATCTGCAATGTCGTTTCCTGTATAAATTTTACTGTCTTTTGTAATTCTTGCAGTGGTTCATATAGTTTTGTCAGTAGTGTTGTGTCTATGGGCCAATGGATTTTCCTCAGTCTACTATATTCAGTACAGTTTTGAAGTATGTGTTCAGCAGTCTGGGGTGCCTGTCCACATGTACAAGTAGTTGATGTGCCGATCTTGAATTTTGTATACATGGGACTATGGAGTCGATTGTGTCCTGTTCTGAGGCATATAATGACAACTTGTTCATATCTATTCATATTATGAAAGGCATCCTGATTTGGGGCTTGTGGTCCTCTGATTTGATTATCTGTTTCTTATGATGGTATGTAACCGGTGTATCTAGTTGTGTGCCTGTTGAACCTTTCTTTGCCAACTGATCTGCTTTGTCATTTTCTGGTATTCCACAGTGAGATGGGATCCACTGCAGGGCAACCCTGTGGTGCTTGCAGAGTTCAGTCAATAAGGTCTGCAGATGTGGTAATTTTCTGGATTGTTGTGCCTGGAGTACTGATCATGCATCTGTCAAAAACACTACAGGCTGTGGGCTAAGATTACTGTTCAGCAGTTTTTCTATTGCTAACTTTATTGCTTGTATTTCTGCATCATAATTGTGACAATATTTCCCTGTTGCTATTTTATTCATATCCCTAGTGTTATTTGGGTACTCTATATATGCACCTGCTCCCCCATCCTTTACTGCATTCTGTGCTGATCCGTCTGTGCATACACGAATCCATAGGTCTCACATTCATATAATAAAACTGACTGTCGGTGGTTTCGGTAAAACCCTATCAGACCGCGGGCCTTAGATATATCAGTTAGATATACAGTTTATACGTATCTTGTAACAACCTCCCCATATTTTTAGAACCCTTCCTTTTTCTCATGTGACTGCCTGGTCAGCTAGATATATAGTTGGTCAGCTCGCCCTCTTATTTTAGTTCATTCAGAAGTTGACCACGCTCTGGACCGCAGGGAAGTGACCTTTTTTTTTTATTTCCTTTCTTGAGTATCTAGCATATTATCGCCACGTAGTTAGATTTGTGTGCATATCCTTATATATACTTTAGTGTTGTTTGTTGTTACAGCTGAAGGCCTGCTTGGCCGAAACGTCGACTTTTGTTTTGTTAATTACCACGTAAAGTTGTTACCATGCCACTTTTAAAAAAAAAATTGTCATTACATCAGCTTTGCAGCAGCTTTGTATCTCTATGCATCGTGGCGCGTCTTGATGCCTTTACGCCGGCCTTAGATATGGTTGTCTGTGATTCACATAACCATCACTCGTCTTCGTCCATTCCTAATAAAACAATAATTGGGTGTTTATCTGTTGTATTGTGACGTACAAGATATTATAGCTTTTGGGGTTTATTTTTTTTTAAATGTAAAGAGTCCCGTCACGTCAAGTGGCGTATAGGGAATATAGAGTTAGTGACCATAATTTTATAGACCTTCGGCAGATGACTTTAGGGGTATCCTGGTCGGTATTACGCCCGTTCCCTTTTATTTTCCCAGAAAAAATCAGGTACCCATTTAAGGCTGGGTGAACCCTGAAGCCGTTACTTAGGATCAAACCCGACCTTTTGTCCACTGTAGTCCAGTTCACTAACCACTGAGCTATCGTGGCTCCAGCTTTTAGGGTGAGTGGCCATAAATATGCCAGCCTCGCTTGAAATGGAGAATAGAAAAAAAAAACTTACCAAAAGAGTGGTATATTTATATCTACCTACCTACCTACCTACCTACCTACCTACCTACCTACCTACCTACCTACCTACCTACCTACCTACCTACCTACCTACCTACCTACCTACCTACCTACCTACCTACCTACCTACCTACCTCTACCTACTATCTATCTATCTATCTATATATCTATCTATCTATCTATCTATCTATCTATCTATCTATCTATCTATCTATCTATCTATCTATCTATCTATCTATCTATCTATCTATCTATCTATCTATCTATCTATCTATCTATCTATCTATCTATCTATCTATCTATCTATCTATCTATCTATCTATCTATCTATCTATCTATCTATCTATCTATCTATCTATCTATCAGGGTTAGCGGGGTAGAGTTCTGCCCTACCAAAAGAGGATTAAGACGTCTCCTTTCCTCCGCTAGTCTTCGGGACAGCCTTGGGCAAGGTGGAGCTCCCGTTTAGCCCCCCCCCCCCCCCCCCTATCAGGGTTATGTAAAGCCATTGGAGCAGGTGGTGGATTGTGTTGTAGGAGCTGCCGACAAATAAAAAGCAGAATAGCTCAGGCCAAAATAGCATTTCAGAAAATGAAAAATATCTTATGCAACAAATCTATGTCAATAGAAATGAGAACGAGGGTTCATCGGTGCTATATAGAACCAATTTTGACCTAAGGAAGCGAATCATGGACAGTAGACAAACACATGAAAAGACGATTAGAGGCCACAGAGATGGGATTTCTCAGAAGAATGTTGAAAGTTCCCTGGACAGATAAAAAGACCAATGAGGAAGTTCTCAAAGAGGCCAACACAAAAAGGCAGCTACTAAAAAACATCAGAAAGAAGTAATCAACATTTTTCGGGCACAACATGAGAAGAGGAAAGTTGGAATACTTGGTTACAACTGGAAAAATAAAAGGAAAGAGAGATCGCGGGCGACAAAGAGAGAAAATACTGGATAGCTTGGTGTCATGGCATAGAACTGATACGATGCACTGTAGATAGAAGATTGTGGAAGGACATGATCGCCTACGCCGACCAGTTATGGTACATGATGATGATCTATCTATCTATCTATCTATCTATCTATCTATCTATCTATCTATCTATCTATCTATCTATCTATCTATCTATCTATCTATCTATCTATCTATCTATCTATCTATCTATCTATCTATCTATCTATCTATCTATCTATCTATCTATCTATCTATCTATCTATCTATCTATCTATCTATCTATCTATCTATCTGTCTGTCTATCTATCTGTCTGTCTGTCTATCTGTCTGTCTGTCTGTTTATCTGTCTGTTTATCTGTCTGTCTGTCTTCTGTCTGTCTGTTTGTCTATCTATTGAGCTTTCGAGCCGTAGCCGGCCCATTGGGCATAGACCCAGAAGCTCTTTCTCTTATCTAAATTTAAATTATAGATTTACAGCGATAAAATTCGACTTCGCTGTTTAAATCTGTGCATTTCGTCTCAACACATCCGAATATAGTAAGGCATTATTACCGGGTCCCTCTGTTATTCCTGTTTGCTTAGTCAGACCGTTTACTGTTTCCAAATCTACCACTGGTATGTGGAGTTGGATCTTTGTCACTATTATCATTCATTGATTTTGGCTCAATGTGCCAGTTTTGAGTTGCCTTTTTTCAGCCCAGGTACTCTTAAAATAAGCGTTTTAAGTTCATATAAAATACTTAAAGATTAATAGGTAGGGGAAGCAACCTATCTGTACTATGTCGGCCCAAAAGTGTTATTTTCTTTTCGGAAAATGCTTTGTGTATGTTTTAGAAGCGTAAAAAACTGACAGTGAATGGACGAGATAGAAGCAAACTAAGTCCCAGAAGTCCTGTTTAATTGGACAAACTGAGAAATAAAAAACAATAAAAAAAAAAAAAAAAGTTTTGTGCTTCGTTGGAAACGAGAAGTAGCTGTTATAGTTCGTTCAGAAATTCGTGCCCACAGAGTCTATCAATTATCTCAGAAACTGCTTGATGAATTTCTGTAATTCCTTTTCGTGGAATCTTATTTTTTCACCGATCTTTCAGTCTGATTTTATCCCTACTGTCATGCATTAAGGAAAGATTGTTGCTTATTTGAGGTATAAAAAAATATGATTTTCTTGCTTGTCTTAAATTTTTGGATTTTACAATACCCACATTTGTTGTAATCAACTCACCAATTAAAAAGGCAAATTTCACGTGCACACCACACAATCTTAGCACCAGTGCCTTACTGGTTAAACACGCTGCTCATCTATTTTATCTTAAATGACTCTTTCTTCTTGAATGGATACTTATTCAGTCTGTGTATTTCGTTTCATTAAGTGGCACGTAGGGTGTTAGACAAGGTTGTGTGCTGTCACCAGATTTATTTAATATTTATAGTGAGATTATTTTAAGATCCATAAGGAGCATGCCTGGAATAACAATTGGAGGTCGTAATATAAATAATCTAAGGTATGATGATGATACAGTCTTAATCGCTAAGAGTGAAAATGAGTTACAAGAAATGTTGGACATTATAGTGAAAGAAAGCAAAAATAAAGGACTCAGCCTTAACAAAAAGACAGAAGTAATGGTAACAACAAAGAAAAAGACATCACCTCAGTGCAAAATAAAGACAAGTGGAACAATATTAAAACAGGTAAATGAATTTAAATATTTGGGAATTTTGTTAACCTCAGACGGAAGATGTACAAAAGAGGTGAGATGCAGAATGGCTTAGGCAAAAGCAGCTTTCCAAAAAATGAGGAAGATGCTATGAAATCCATTTTTGACAATAGGAACAAGAAAAGGAGTTCTTAAATGTTATGTAGAACCAGTTTTAACATATGGATGTGAATCATGGACAATAGGGCAACAGACAAGAAAATCACTGGAATCTGTAGAAATGTGGTTTTACTGAAGAATGTTGAGAATACCATGGACAGCTAAGAAGAGTAATGAAAATGTTTTGAAAGAGGTCAAAGCAAAAAGAGAGCTAATTTCCAATATTAGGAAGAAACAATCATAATTTTTTGGCCATATAAAGAGAAGAGAACAGCTGGAATATACTGTAACAACTGGAAAAATTGAATAACTGTCGAGATCGAAAGTTGTAGAGAGACATGGTCACCTACGCCAGCAGGCCCGGTACTTGATGATGAAGTGTCACGCACTAATCTCATGTACAATCTTACAGAATTTCTGCCTTGCCATGATTCACGAGAATGGCGTGATACCAACATTGGTTGACTGGCAAAGGAATAGACACAACTTCCCTTGTGCGAGAGAGCTGCAGTAGCTCGCTGGTTAGTGATCCGTTCAAGGACATTCATCCTGCACCTTCAGACTGAAACTTCCATCCAAAACTGAAAATGAAAATTACTTTGTGCTTGTGCCCATGTTGAGGAGTCAGAAGGTCACGACGTGGTCAGCGAGTGCTATTGCATAAACTATTGCAATTGAATGACTGTTACCACTTCCACCCAGCCTTAAAAAGGTACCGGATTTTTTGGGGGCGTGGGGGGGGGGAGTGATGTAGAAAGACGGCACTGACGTAATACCGACCTCATTGTGAAAATGTAAACAAAATGTTATAGCTACAGCTTTATTTTAGTGAATGACAACACAAAATGTTATAGCTACAGCTTTATGTGAGTGAATGACAACACAAAATATTATAGTTACAGCTTTATTTGAGTGAATGACAACACAAAATGTTATAGTTACAGCTTTATTTGAGTGAATGACAACACAAAATGTTATAGTTACAGCTTTATTTGAGTGAATGACGACACAAAATGTTATAGTTACAGCTTTATTTGAGTGAATGACAACACAAAATAAAAACGATACTGTGACTGAATAGGTCTTCTGCTGGAACAATGAAGGAAACACAAATACATCTATAAATAAATAAATAAATACTATATAGTCACTGAACTGGATAGGACACACACTGCGGAAGCCAACTGAGGAATATTACACAACAGGCTCTTTTTTGGAGTCCCCAGTGAAAAAAAACAAAGGAGAAGACCAAAGAATTCTTGGAGAAGACAGATAGAAGCAGAGATGAAGGTGATGGGGAAGACATGGAATGATCTTAAGAGAATGGCAAGAAACAGAACGGCTCGGAAAGTGTTTGTTGGAGACCTATGCTCGACAGGGAGTTGGAAGGTAGAAGAGACATAGTCATTAAATGATAGAACATTTGAAAAGGGAAATATAACAAATGACTTCATTGAGCGTGTTATCTGGAACAAGGCTGATAACCACCTGACCACCAGCTAAACCTGATAATGCCCCCGGGACTGGACAAAAGAGACCGCAGACAAATGGTTATTATATAATTATGTAGTCTCTATGTATAAATAAAATACAAGGTAAAAGAGGCAGAGGCAGACCAAGACTAAAATGGACGAGTAACTTCAAAAGATGGACAAGTCAATCTATGACAGCCTGCACCATCAAAGCAAGAAACAGAGTAGAATGGCGATCCATGGTAGCCAACCTTCGTTGCGGGGAAGGCACTCAATGATGATAATAATGATGATGACTAGTCTCTATGTCACTTTATATGGAGGTGAATTATGGACAATAAGACAACAGAAAAGAAATGTCAGGAGGCTGTAGAAATATGGTTTTACAGAAGAATGTGGAGAATACCACGAACAGCTAAGAACAGTAATGAAGACGTTCTGAGGGAGACCAAAGAAAAAAAAGGGAGCTAATGTGTTGAGGAGTAAGGGTTTGATCCTGGTTCGGGCTGTCTATTGTTCTTTGTTCTTTTCTATTATTGTTTACTTGTACCCACTGCCAAGAAGGAAAGGAATGGCAAACTACCTTCTTATATTGCCTAGAATAATTATGTCAAAACACAACTTAATATCTACAGCTAACGACGTTAATGGGGACTCCACAAAAAAAGGGAGCTCCTAAAAAACATCAGAAAGAAACAATCAACATTTTTATGATGAATATTACATATCATGAAAAGAGGAAAGTTGAAATACTTGGATACAAATGGCAAAATATAAGGAGAAAAAGATCGCGGACGACAAAGAGAGAAAATAATGGATAGCTTGGTGTCATGGCATGGAAAACAGTCAACAAGAGAACTGATACGATGCACTGTCGATAGAAGATTGTAGAAGGACATGATCGCTTACGCCAACCGTTCTGGCACATGATGATGTACCCATCACCGATCAGACATGACATTATCAAACAATATACCGAACTGGATGTTTGACTATAAGGTCACGAGGTTTATGTTTGATTATAAAGTCACGAGATCTATATTTGACTATAAGGTCACGAGGTTTATGTTTGATTATAAAGTCACGAGATCTATATTTGATTATAAAGTCACGAGGTTTATGTTTGACTATAATGTCACGAGATCTATATTTGACTATAAAGTCACGAGGCTTATGTTTGACTATAAAGTCACGAGGTTTATGTTTGACTATAAAGTCACTAGGTTTATGTTTGACTATAAAGTCACGAGGTTTATGTTTGACTATTAAGTCACAAGGTCTATATTTGACTATAAAGTCACGAGGTCTATGTTTGACTATAAAGTCACGAAACCTATATTTGACTATAAAGTCACGAGGTTTATATTTGACTATAAAGTCACGAGGTCTATGTTTGACTATAAAGTCACGAGGTTTATGTTTGACTATAAAGTCAGGAGGTCTATATTTGACAATAAAGTCACGAGATCTAAGTTTGACTATAAAGTCACGAGATCTATGTTTGACTATAAAGTCACGAGGTCTATATTTGACTATAAAGTCAGGAGATCTATGTTTGACAATAAAGTCACGAGATTTATGTTTGACTATAAAGTCACGAGATCTATGTTTGACTATAAAGTCACGAGATCTATGTTTGACTATAAAGTCACGAGGTTTATGTTTAACTATAAAGTCATGAGATCTATGTTTGACTATAAAGTCACGAGGTTTATGTTTGACTATAAAGTCAGGAGGTCTATGTTTGACTATAAAGTCACGAGATCTATGTTTGACTATAAAGTCACGAGGTTTAAAATCTCAGCATTAAATCATCTGTACACATTTACTATTCTGACGTGCCTACGCAATGAAATGGTAGAGGAATGGCTTGTGCACTAAGCTCCTAGAACTATGTCGCCCAAACTCCTAGAACTATGTTGCCCCAAACTCCTATAATTATATTGCCCCAATCTCCTAAAACTATGTCGACCCAAGCTCCTAGAACTATGTTGCCCCAAGCTCCTAGAACTATGTTGCCCCAAGCTCCTAGAACTATGTTGCCCCAAACTCCTATAATTATATTGCCCCAATCTCCTAAAACTATGGCGACCCAAGCTCCTAGAACTATGTCGCCCCTAGCTCCTAGAACTGCTGCTCCAATCTCCTAAAACTATGTCGACCCAAGCTCCTAGAACTATGTTGCCCCAAGCTCCTAGAACTATGTCGCCCCAAGTTCCTAGAACTGTTGCCCCAAGCTCCTGGAACTATGTCGCCCAAAGCTCCTAGAAATGTTGCCCCAAGCTTCCAGAACTATGTTGCCCCAAGCTCCTAGAACTGTTGCCCAAAGCTCCTAGAACTATGTCGCCTCAAGCTCCTAGAACTATGTTGCCCCAAAGCTCCTAGAACTATGTTGCCCCAAAGCTCCTAGAACTATGTCGCCCCAAGTTCCTAGAACTGTTGCCCCAATCTCCTAGAACTATGTTGCCCCAAAGCTCCTAGAACTATGTTGCCCCAAAGCTCCTAGAACTATGTCGCCCCAAAGCTCCTAGAATTGTTGCCCCAAGCTCCTAGAACTGTTGCCCCAAGCTCCTAGAACTATGTCGCCCCAAACTCCTAGAACTATGTTGCCCCAAGCTCCTAGAACTATGCCCCCAAGCTCCTAGAACTGTTGCCCCAAGCTTCCAGAACTATGTCGCCCCAAGCTCCTAGAACTATGTTGCCCCAAGCTCCTAGAACTATGTCGCCCCAAGCTCCTAGAACTGTTTCCCCAAGCTTCCAGAACTATGTCGCCCCAAGCTCCTAGAACTATGTTGCCCCAAGCTCCTAGAACTATGTCGCCCCAAGCTTCCAGAACTATGTTGCCCCAAGCTTCCAGAACTATGTTGCCCCAAGCTTCCAGAACTATGTCGCCCCAAGCTCCTAGAACTGTTGCCCCAAGCTTCCAGAACTATGTCGCCCCAAGCTCCAGAACTGTTGCCCCAAGCTTCCAGAACTATGTCGCCCCAAGCTCCTAGAACTGTTGCCCCAAGCTTCCAGAACTATGTCGCCCCAAGCTCCTAGAACTGTTGCCCCAAGCTTCCAGAACTATGTCGCCCCAAGCTCCTAGAACTATGTTGCCCCAAGCTCCTAGAACTATGTCGCCCCAAGCTCCTAGAACTGTTGCCCCAAGCTTCCAGAACTATGTCGCCCCAAGCTCCTAGAACTATGTTGCCCCAAGCTCCTAGAACTATGTCGCCCCAAGCTCCTAGAACTGTTGCCCCAAGCTTCCAGAACTATGTCGCCCCAAGCTCCTAGAACTGTTGCCCCAAGCTTCCAGAACTATGTCGCCCCAAGCTCCTAGAACTATGTTGCCCCAAGCTCCTAGAACTATGTCGCCCCAAGCTCCTAGAATTGTTGCCCCAAGCTCCTAGAACTATGTTGCCCCAAGCTCCTAGAACTATGTTGCCCCAAGCTCCTAGAACTATGTTGCCCCAAGCACCTAGAACTATGTCGCCCCAAGCTCCTAGAATTGTTGCCCCAAGCTCCTAGAACTGTTGCCCCAAGCTCCTAGAACTATGTTGCCCCAAGCTTCCAGAACTATGTTGCCCCAAGCTTCCAGAACTATGTTGCCCCAAGCTCCAGAACTATGTTGCCCCAAGCTTCCAGAACTATGTTGCCCCAAGCTCCAGAACTATGTCGCCACAAGCTCCTAGAACTATGTCGCCCCAAGCTCCTAGAACTGTTGTTGCCCAAGCTCCAGAACTATGTCGCCCCAAGCTCCTAGAACTATGTTGCCCCAAGCTCCTAGAACTATGTCGCCCCAAGCTCCTAGAATTGTTGCCCCAAGCTCCTAGAATTGTTGCCCCAAGCTCCTGGAACTATGTCGCCCCAAGCTCCTAGAACTGTTGCTCAAAGCTCCTGGAACTGTGTCGTCCCAAGCTCCTAGAACTATGTTGCCCCAAGCTCCTAGAACTATGTCGCCCCAAGCTCCTAGAATTGTTGCCCCAAGCTCCTAGAACTGTTGCCCCAAGCTTCCAGAACTATGTCGCCCCAAGCTCCTAGAACTGTTGCTCAAAGCTCCTGGAACTGTGTCGCCTCAAGCTCCTAGAACTATGTTGCCCCAAAGCTCCTAGAACTATGTTGCCCCAAAGCTCCTAGAACTATGTTGCCCCAAAGCTCCTAGAACTATGTTGCCCCAAAGCTCCTAGAACTATGTCACCCCAAGCTCCTAGAATTATGTCGCCTCAAGCTCCTAGAACTATGTTATCCCGAAGCTCCTAGAACTATGTTGCCCCGAAGCTCCTAGAACTTTGTTGCCCCAAAGCTCCTAGAACTATGTTGCCCCAAAGCTCCTAGAACTATGTCACCCCAAGCTCCTAGAATTATGTCGCCTCAAGCTCCTAGAACTATGTTATCCCGAAGCTCCTAGAACTATGTTATCCCGAAGCTCCTAGAACTATGTCACCCCAAGCTCCCAGTACTGTTGCCTCAAGCTCCTAGAACTTACAATTACATGTGAACGCTAATAATAATAAGAAGAAGAAGAAGGAGAAGGAGAAGGAGAAGAAGCGAGTGCTTGCCTTTTAGGAATTGGGTGCTGTCCTTGAAATGCCGACGTACAGGACTTTGGTCTGGAAAAAAGATAAGCAGTGCTGATGGCGTGTTTCTGTGGGATACGAGTTGTGATCAAGGGAGGCAAATCTGCAGTCACAGAACGATTATTCTTGAGTTGCTTGTACAGTAATCAAGGAATTTTTAATCTTAGAGCTTATTAAACTGTATACATGTCGGAATGAATCGTGGCACGTGTAAATAAATAAGGTTACCTTTCACGCCTTACAAGAATCGTGGAAAGGTATAGCAAATATGGATACATTTTATCCATATCCATATTTATATGCAATGAGAAGAGAACAACTGGAATATATTGTAACAACAGGGAAAATTGAGGGACAAAGAGATAGAGGAAAGCAAAGAGAAAAAAAATACCGGACAGCTTAAGAGAATCGTTTGGCAGAAGGTCAACAACAGAAATGATAAATAACTGTCGATATCGAAAATTGTGGAGAGACATGATCACCTACGCCAGCAGGCTCGGTACTTGATGATGACAGCAAATATACTGCCATCTTTTAACACAATTATGTCGCTTTCTGAAATTACTTTGGGTGGTGGGGGGGGGGGGGGTCGGGAATCAACAATGTTCGGAGTTCGTTCACTGTCCTGAGATTCTCCTTTTATTTGGATTGGAAGCTAAAAAATAAGATGGGAATACTAAAGGTCAGCGTCCGAGCACCGATGATTATCATAACATAAAGAACTCCTATTATATATATTATTATATATTATAGTACGTGTTTCAGTTACTGGAAAACCATTACTATTTTATTTACTCATAATTGCATCCTGTAACAAACAACCAAACATTTATTTGTCTCCCCCTTGAAAGCTTCCATTCGTAATATGATTCATCGTTGAGTGCCGTCTCCGCATCGAAGGTTGGCTACCATAGAGCAAATTCTATATTCACTATATTCTGAATTCTCTATTCACATTACATCGTATCAATTCTGTTGTTTAACTGTTTTCCGTGCCATTACACCAAACTATCCAGCATCTTCTATCTTTGTCGTCCGCGATCTCTCTTTCTCTCCGTTTTGCCAGTTGTAACCACTCCGCTCAGTCTTTTGCTTTGATGGTGCAGGTTATCATAGGCTGATTTGTCCATCTTTCGATGTTACTCGTCCATGTTAGTCTTGGTCTGCTTCTTCCTCATTTAGGGAACAGGCAAATAATTGTGTAGAACGTCAGTATTGTGTTGTGTTCCTTCCTTGTAAAGCTGACACCATACCGTGTAGTGTTTATCACACCCCACCACAGGCCTCTTCCTCTTTTACCTTGTATTTTCCCTTCCAAGATTACTTTTAGTAGACTGGTGTTTCTTTTAACATGCCCCAAAAATCTCATTTGTCTTGTTTGAATTGTATTTAGTACTTCTCTTTTCTTATTTGTTTCCATTCGTAATTTACATTAATTAATTAATTAGTCTCTTCGTCCTGCAACGAATTCGGTTCTGTTTACCAGCGTCCAGATAAATTTATTGAAATTATTACCTTTCAGATACGACAGAGAAAACAAAGCCACATCTTTAAGAATCAAAGATTTGTACTTTGCTGAAGTTAACAAACAACGAACTTTCCAGCAAATTCTGGTTTTATTTCTCGTTTCTCAAGAATCTAGGCTTGCCCTCGTCACTGCTCGCCTCAGGGCGGATCGGACCCGACCGCCGGATAAAAGCCAGTCTAGAGATGTAAAGAGAGAATAGAGGCAACGAGTGACTGGCTTTCAATGCACTTTGCACGCTCGCTCTCTCACCATTACGTTCAATCGAGCTGAAAACTTTGCTCCGAGGCACGTCATCGTGTTTGAACAAATTAGAGGGCCGAGTGAAGGGGGAATTTTCTGTATGGCAGACCTGAAACTCGGAGGAAGGCGCCCGGGCACTACCAGTGATTGTTACCTAATCCCTTGACAAAAGAATCCTGGGGCAGTTCTGCGTGGAAGTTTCAAAGATCTGCCCGTTTCCTGTGCCAGGTTGGACTGGACACGACGTCGTGTTAGTTTAAAAGCCAACAATTTTGCTGAAGGCTGGTCAGTTCATGATACCTAGAGCGGCAGTTTAATTTGAAGTTTTTAATATTTTAGTGTTTCAATTATATTTGAAAAATAAAGTAAATATATCAATGTCTCAGTGTTGGTCAGACGTTTGGCACTCTGCTACTCAATTACAACGATTAGAACAGTTTAAGATAATTTGTTGTTGTCCTATAATTCTGAAAAATTAGGTACCTCTCTCTCTCTCTCTGTCTCTCTCTCTGTCTCTCTCTCAGATGTGAATGGTAATAACTGCGAGGAAATGAAAGCACTGGTCACCTCACCGTTAAATGATGTAGTCCAGTGGTGGTGTTCATCATTTCACGCAATACCCCCCCCCCCCTGCATCCCCCCCAATTTAAATCCCTTTTCTTTATTCTTTAAATATGCTACCGGACAAAACGGACCTTTATGTCCACAGACCTCGCCAAGGAGCGTCCGCTGCTGTCTATCATATCAATCCGCTAACAACACGAAGAAAAAGAAATAAAAAAAGATTTGAGGGGAAAAAAAAGTCTACATCGTAGTTATGTTAAGAAAGAATCAACAACGAACTAATATTAATAAAGAGTCATTATCGCAGTAATGTTCAGAAAGTGTCAATTTTAAATTAATAATGTCAACATGGAACTAATAATCAGATGACGTCAACAGCGAACAAACTTTAGAGAGATCCAATTTCAAACGCATATTAAGAAAGTGTCAATATTAACCGAATATTTAGAAAAAGTCAACATTGAACAACTATTTAGAAAGTGTGAAATATCGAAGTAATATTTAGGATGATTCAATATCTAACTAATATTTTGGATAAATCAATATCCAACTACAAGAGGTAGGGTTCGATCCCAACCGACGGCTTCCGGGTTCACCCAGCCTTTAATGGGTACCTGATTTTTTTCAGGGAAGGTGAAGCGGCATGGGCGTAATACTGACCACATTACCCCAAAAATCATGTGCCGAAGTTCTGTAAAAAAAATATGGTCATTAACACCATAGTCCCTACCACTTGGCATGACGGGGGTCTTTACTTTTTTTTTTTTTTAGTGACCTTAGTATTCATAATTACCTGGGGGAAAAGGGAGGGAGATTAACCTGTACTAGGTCAAGTGATCAAAATAGCAGATAACATATGTGTATCACGTATAAAATGTCTCACTGAATATTGAAGACAGTAAACAGAAAATACCTCTTCATCATCATTAAGATCTTCTTCACCAAGTTCTTCTGAGTATATCTAGGTGTCCACGTCGTTCACCTGACTTTTTCAGCGTTCACCTGACTTCTTCAGCGTTCACCTGACTTCTTCAGCGTTCACCTGTCGAGTGTGCGTGTTTGTGTTGTATCGCTAGTTCGTGGCAGGTTGTGATAGCTGGTCCTTTCGTTCAGACACATCGTCTTCAGCGCGGGTGATTATCATCATCATCATCATCATCATCATCATCATCATCATCATCATCATCATCATAATCATCAACTAGTACCACGCCTGTTGGCGTTGGTGATCATGTCTCTCCATAACTTTCGAACTCGGCAGTTTTCATGAATTCAATAGCACAGAGATCGCAGCGCCGAAATCAACAATAAGAGTCCTCGACACTTCATGTGATGACTCGAAGTCGCAGTCTTGATTACGCTCAACAAGTTTATTAACGCAACATACATATCTCTAGTTATACTTCACAAACCCATCTGATTATTAAACTTGTTTGCATCTAAAAGTCTCTTATTACACAGAACAACTTAAAATGTCTATATTGGAATCCATAAAAACTCTAAATTGTAAGTGGTAGATTTTAGTGTGGCTAAGGCACCTGCTGATGGCATGACAATCTCCAAGGTCTAAAAATGAGTACACATTTTTTTGGCTATCACAAAATCACGTATAATCTTAACTTCTGCGTATTTTCTCTCCATAGACATATCTTCTAAACATATACAGAAACCTAAATCTGCCATTTCAGAAACATTTTAATTAAATCTAAACTCAATTTTGTTAGGTTAATTTTCTCTTGAACTCAGTTCTATTCTCTGTTGCACAAACCCGTGCAGAGTACAAACTAGATTCTCTAATTAAGTTTCAAATTCGAACGAATTCACATCTGAGAGAAACCTCTCTAACATCTATATCTCTAGATCTTCTCTAATATTCCTTTAAGCTTATCACATCTTCTTAAACAGTGAGTCTAACCAATCTTGGCTCATTGGCATCTTAGTTATTCTTTATTTGTCATTTCCAGTGGCGTATACTGGTTTTGGGATCTGGGCTACCGCTGACATAATAAATAAAAACATACATTATATTCAGTAGGCTAACATAAAGTAATATTTTCAAATGACATCACTACATTTTAAATTACTTACTTATTTATGTTAATTATATCCGTCTTGTTTGGGACGAAAATGTCTTGATGACTTTGTCATTGAAAGTACTGTTGGGTTGGTTTCTGAGTTTCTGAGGGAATGATTTCTTAACGGGCATTAATGCCAAACCAGATAAGCGTTCTTGTGTCTGAGTTGAGCGACAATAAGATTTGATTCTCTTGAAAGCAGAAAAAGTTCTTTCTACAGATGCTGATGCACATAGCGTAGTTATAAATAGCTAAGAAAGTTCCGGTAATCAGACATTGTTTCCTTTTCATTTTGTGACGATTCTGATTGGCTAGAGCTAAAAATAACCTATGAAACCGCATTAGTATAGAGGTAGCTTTGCCGCATTATTTTGACGGGAATTTTTTAATGGCAAGGTCATTAATACAAGCTCCGGATAGAGGAAAAATGTACCGCTGGCTAATAGAGGTTTCAATGTAGTTTCGTCTTCATTCACAAACGTTATAGTGGCCAGAGGAAAACCTTGCTTTAATAAATGCAAATCAAAGCAAATAAATCATATTGGCCTACGAAATGTGCAATATAATATTCGAAAATTTGTAATATAATTATTTTAAAAAATATAATAAATTATCATTTCCTTTTGTATTTCGTTAATATGTTCAGTCTACAGGCGGTAGCTGCGGTATCATAGAGAATACGCCACTGGTCAGTTCCTGTAATTATATGATAACCGCTTGTATAAATATTGCCAACGTTTTGACACGGAATGCATCTCGCCAAGACGTATTATATCAATACCATATGGGCGCAACATTTGTCGTGTATCTTGTAGATCTAGAACAGCTGTGCCATTTTACTAACACTAATAAGCAGTGAAGGGAGCCGCGATAGCTCAGTGGTTAGTGAACTGGACTAAAAAGGACAAGGGGTAGGGTTCGATCCCAACCGACGGCTTCCGGGTTCACCCAGCCTTAAATGGGTACCGGATTTTTTTTCTGGGAAAGTAGAGCGGCACGGGCGTAATACCGACCACATTACCCCAAAAATCATGAGTCGAAGGTCTGTAAAATTTATGGTCATTAACACCATATTCCCTATACGCCACTTGGCGTGGCGGGGGCTCTTGACTTGACTTGAATAAGCAGTGAGGTTTGACCTAACACTTGTCTTCATTATGTCAGACTAACTGGCAATATTATATAATTATATTTACCAGACCAGCTGCAATTTTGAAGCAGTTTTTTTTAAAGATTTTCTGCCAAACGTTTTTTGACATGAGCAAAATGCACATGGGACCTCGTTTCTTCGCCATTATTCGAGCAGACCCAGAGTCCGGAATAACGTAAACTCCTTCCGCATATCGCGGGACGAAACTCTGGACCTTCTTGTTTAGAGTTTAAGATCTTACCGCTAGGCTACTCAGTGTCTCCTTGTCTTCTTCCTCTCCCCCTCCCACCCCACCCCCAATAAGACTGAAGTGATTACGATGAATTTGAATTTAGTTTTATTATTTTAGTAAATGAAAGGACAAAGGGTAGGGTTCGATCCCAACCGACGGCTTCCGGGTTCACCCAGCCTTAAATGGGTACCAGTTTATTTTTCTGGGAAAGTAAAGCGGCATGGGCGTAATACCGACCACATCACCCCGAAAATCATGTGCTGAAAGTCTGTAAAATTTATGGTTACTAACACCATATTCCCTATAAGCCACTTGGCGTGACGGGGGCTCTTTACTACTACTACTATTAAAGAAAGTTTTCATAGAATACTGATACACTGACCTACACGGTGCAAAACGCAGTGCACCAAAATCCGCAAATAAATTAGCGAAAGAAAAGTACGAAACACGCAAAAAACACATGTCGTTATATGTCTTATCCTTGCTCCTTTTGTTCCACTGCTTGTTCTGTGCGTGTTTGAAAACAGAAAGCATATGTATATGCTCTTTCTGAACGTCACTTATTGCGCAACTTGAATTCTTACCATCTTGGCTATCGTTGCTAACGTTCTTGCTCTGTCTGCCCAACATTTCCCTGGCCATGTTGTATGTTCGTGTTGTCGGTTGGTTACGCCTCACTTTGGTTATAATGTTTAATTTTCAGATGTTCGATCTAATAATAGAACTAAAACGGGGTTAAGACTACACTCAACTACAGAGATATTTAGGCCTGCGGACTGAGAGGCAATTCCAGGAGAATCAAAAACAAGAATGACGATTTCAACTGTGCGAGCAGCGGTAGTTGATGTTTAGGGTGACGTCAGCCGTCTACAGCCATAAGTCTATAAATTTCGACAGGCCCCCGAGTAGAAAATAAAATCGAAAAACCCTCCAACTGTGGGGTGACGATATCAGCTATAGGAGCTATAGATGGCTGAGGTTACTCTACATATAATCGCCCTGCTCGCAAAGCTGAAAGCGACACGCCATTTTTTTGTCAGTCCGCAGGCTTATGTAAATCTATAGATGACTATGTCTGTAGCTCCTTTGGTTGAAAACATCATGGTAGCTGGAGGATTTTCAGGTTTGATTTTTCTACCCACAGCTGACTACTTACCTCAGGGTCCGCGAACAACATAACTGACCAAGACCCTGTTCCAGGTCCCATTGAAGCTCATGACAACCGTCTGTCCAATCTGGCCAAACAAGTAGCGATCGAAGAGGGAAGGTAACCGGATATTGAAATCGGATGTGCTGATAGAAAGACACACATATCACAGCCTAACTGCAAACCACAGCACAATGCATCTTACTCCACTTAACGTCATTTTAAGGGCGGATGATTAAGAGGGATATTCATTTATTTGGAAATCATTCAGTGAACTCCGAAAGGAGATGAACAAATAATATTTAATATAATTTGTCTTCGTTCTTTTTTCATTTGTATTGTGTAATCTTACCTTGTATGATCTGTTTGCATTTCTGAAACATCTCATTTCGCACGACATGAGTTTACGCTTCGTACTATCAAAGAAAACAAGAAGAGATCACGTGAAGAACGGTGGGATCAGAAACACCACACGAATGCTACCAGTAATCGAATACATAGAGAGACAACGATTAAAATGGTTTTAACATTTAATACGCATAAAGCCCTCACCATCAAAGTAAGAGACAGAGCAGAATGGCGCTCCATGGTAGCCAACCTTCGTTGCGGAGATGGCACTCGATGATGATCGATGAAACCCCTCAGCATCAGCGTCAGGAGACAGAGCGGAATGGTGTTCCATGGTAACCAAACTTCGTTGCGGAGATGGCACTCGATGATGATCGATGAATCCCCTCAGCACCAGCTTCAAGAGCTTGTAACAACAAAATGGAACAACCAAGATATAGAGGTATGCCAAGAAGAAGATGGATTGAGGGAATTTACGACATAAAAAAAAATAATACAATATCAGGCAATCATCGTACCAATATGGACAATGAAAGGTAACACAAGAATCAATATAGAAGCGTATCACTTCTCAGCCATGTAGGAAAATTACAACAAAATTGTGCAAAAAAGCTGAGACCAAAAATAGAACTATAGTTAAGTGATTCTCAAATGTCGTTCCGAAAAAAAAAACAAGGATGTACTGACGCTCTATTCACCTTAAAACAGTTAGTATAAAAGACGACAGAACACAATCAAAATGTGTACATAGCTTTCATTGAGCAGGGAAAAGCATTCGACAGAACTGTGGGAGATACTAACAACATACGGAGTAAGCCAACATCTAACAAACCTAATTAAAATTATATACATCAACAGCAGCTACACATTCAGAACAGCAGCAGGTTACATAGACCATTACGAAGTTAGATCAGGTCTAAGGTAGGGGTGCATACTATCCCCCCTACTGTTTATTACATTCATTGACTTTATATGTTAGTCAACCGATCAGAGGCAGAGGATATCAACGAGCTTTTATTTGCAGACCATCGGGCACTAATAAATGGAAAAAATAGAAGACCTACAAGAACACTTAAATAGACTCAACAGCACAGGCGCAAAATATAACATGAAAATTAACATCAACAAAACTAAAATCATGAATGTCGCAAAAGAGAAACAAAACATCAACATAATTATAGACGGCAGACAACTAAAACAGGTAGAGGAATTTAAATACATAAGAAGTTTAATGACAACCGACAATTCACAAACAGCAGAGACAGACTCATGATGCAATAAAGCTTGTCAAATCATTGAACAGCTATCACCACTATTGTCCAACAAGGAAATAACTCTAGAGACAAAGCGGGCACTCTACAATACAATCTTCATCCCAACGTTGTGTTACCAATGCCATTCCTGGATCCTAGATACAAAAAAAGTAACCTCTACTGAGATAAAAATGTGTTAGACGAATGAGAGGAAACAGCCTGAAAGATAAGGTCAGAAATGAAGAACTGAGGGAAAAGCTAGGAATAACCCCGCCATAGAATATATAAAGAAACAACAGAAAAAATGGTTTGACCACGAGACAAGGCAGAGTGATCAAAACACAACACCACGAGCCCTCAATAAACGCTGCGAGAACACCAGACCCAAGGGCCGACCACAGAGAAGATGGATTGATGGAATTTTAGAGACACTAGGAAACATAACAGCAGCAGAGGCCGAGAGAAGAGCAAAATACTGCAAATTATATCTCCCCACGACACTGAAAGACAAATGAGGAAGGAAAGAACAAGAAGAAACGCTATGTACCAAGCCACCGAAAGTGTCCTTGATAGGAAACACATCATTGACTCAAGCATGCAACACCTACTGGCAACAAGCAGAACCGTATAAAAGATGGAAGAAAGAAAGAAAGAAAGAAAGAAAGAAAGAAAGAAAGAAAGAAAGAAAGAAGACTTTCAGAGAACTAAATCAATGTGTAGATGTGGTAAAAAAGTAAAGAACCCCGTCACGCCAAGTGGTGTATAGGGAATATGGTGTTAATGACCATAAATTTTACAGACCTTCGGCACATGATTTTTGATTGTTGGGGTAATGTGGTTGATATTACGCCCGTGCCACTTTACTTTCCCAGTAAAAAAATCCGGTACCCATTATCTATCTATCTATTGACCTTTCGAGCCGTAACCGGCCCATAGGGCGTAGACCAAGATACACCTTCTCCTATATGAATTTTTGTTCTAGCAGTTTTCTTTTAAAGATATTTTATCAAATCTCGCCATCTGTCTCTGTTCTGTGCAAGCAGTTCTATCTCA
Organism: Megaustenia siamemsis; assembly: GCA_032433765.1. Classification (NCBI taxonomy): domain Eukaryota; kingdom Metazoa; phylum Mollusca; class Gastropoda; order Stylommatophora; family Ariophantidae; genus Megaustenia; species Megaustenia siamemsis. The sequence goes on from JAVIAB010000106.1 coordinate 23,953,284, forward strand.
TTGAGGAGCCGATTCCTGCTGCTCTTGCCTCTCTCATCAATGTTCTTCTCAGTGTCTCCCTGGGTCTTCCTCTTTTTCTTTTACCTGTTGTTTCCCATATGAGGGCTTGCTTTGCTATTCGATTATTATCTCTTCTCATCACATGTCCAACGTATGACCATCGTCTTTTCTTTATTACTGAAGATATTAGTGGTTGATTGGCGATTTCTCTAATTTCCTCGTTTGTTTTGAATTCGTTCCATTCTATACCAAGTATTTTCCTTAGACATTTATTTTCGAATGCGTTCAACTTTGTTTCTATATCTCTTGTTGTTTTCCAGCTTTCACACGCATACGTAAGGGTTGATAGTACATTTGATTTGAATAGCCTAAGTTTTGTGTTTGTGCTAATGAGTTTTGATTTCCACAACTTTTCAAGGCTTCTGAAAGACATTGCTGCTTTAGCCAGTCTGATTCTAATTTCTTTGCTCGTATCCCCTTCTCGATCAATGTGACTTCCAAGATAGATGAAGTGATCGATCTCTTCTACTGGTTTGTTTTCCATGTATATTTTGTCACTTTTTGGAATTAAACTTTTCATGACTTTAGTCTTTTCATGATTGACCTCAAGCCCAATTTTGCTGGCTATTGATGATAGTTCATTTGTGTTTTCCTGCATCGTTTTTATCTGATTGCTGATGAGAACTATGTCATCAGCAAAGTCCAGGTCCTCCAAATGGTTTCCTTGTATCCATTCGATGCCTTTATTACCAGTGCAGCATTTCTTCATTATGAAGTCCATAACAATTCCAAATAACAAGGGCGATAAAATACATCCTTGTTTAACCCCAGTACCCATTATAGGCTAGGTAAACCCGGAAGCCGTCGGTTGGGATCGAACCCTACATCTTGTCCTTTGTAGTCCAGTTCACTAACCACTGAGCTATCGCGGCTCCCTCGTCTAGATGTGGTGGCATAATAATAATAGTTCAGTACAATTGACTCAACCAAAACACAACTTCTCTCAATTCATCTCTCCCCCCCCCCCCCCAATGTTCTTTCTTCTCTTCCCCCCCCCCTTTATTTTCTTTTACTCTACTGCTTGTTGTCGTGCAACATCGCAGAGAAGAGGGACGTGTCATTTTCTGGTCTTTGTTAGTTGTGTAACTTGGATAGTTGTGTAACTTGAGTTGTTGTCTTCTCGAATTTGTCTCTTTAATATCATCGACCTATATCTTCATGGGTTTCTCTTTGGCTCTGTACTCTCGAGATGTAATTTGGTTGGATTTTATTCTGGTTAGATATCTGAATTATTTGATTTATTGTTGTTCAATATAGTCAATAGCTGGTGTTACATTCACCATTTCATTCTTTCTTGTTCAAAATAATCAATAGCTGTCGTTACATCCACCATTTGATTCTTTGTTGTTCAATATAGTCAATAGCTGGTGTTACATTCACCATTTGATTCTTTCTTGTTCAATATAAACAATCGCTGGTGTTACATTCACCATTTGATTCTTTCTTGTTCAATATAAACAATAGCTGGTGTTACATTCACCATTTGATTCTTTCTTGTTCAATATAATCAATAGCTGTCGTTACATCCACCATTTGATTCTTTGTTGTTCAATATAGTCAATAGCTGGTGTTACATTCACCATTGGGTTCTTTGTTGTTCAATATAAACAATAGCTGGTGTTACATTCACCATTGGGTTCTTTGTTGTTCAATATAATCAATAGCTGTCGTCACATCCACCATTTGATTCTTTGTTGTTCAATAGTCAATAGCTAGTGCTATACTCACCATTTTTGTTGTGTAATATTGATCGTAGCTGGTGTTGCAATTCCTCTCAAATACCTCATTTCTAAGCTTATTCTTCTAGTTTCATTTACACCTTTTCTAATACTCTTCATTTCGCAAGTTGTTATTTTACGCTTGTATTAAACAAAAATTGTCTATGTCTGACACAAGTAGCACAATGTGGGGATAAACAATGGTTCTATCGATTTCTTTGTTTTTTTCTCTTTTGCCTAGTCACGTTAAGATGTTTCAAAATAGGTTCAGTTTGTTAGCTCATATTATTTTCCTTCTTCTAGACAACCTATTTACATTTACCAAGGAATTCTTGGAGAAGACAGATAGAAGCAGGTATGAAGATGATGGGGAAGACATGGAACGATCTTAAAAGAATAACAAGAAACAGAACGGCTTGGAAAGTGTTTGTTGAAGACCTATGCTCCATAGGGAGTTGAAAGGAAGAAGAAGAGGAAGAAGACGATTTATTTCTGTCTCTGTACCAATGTTGCCACAACTTCACCATTGATTTTCGTGCACTTCATTCCTTTATTGCTTGTTCATACTTTTTCCATCGTCTTGTCGTTTTTACACCGTTTTCATTTCACTCTTTCATTTCACCCTTTCGTCAAAGGTAGGCTTCGATCCCAACCGACGGCCTCCGGATTCACACAGCCTTTAATGGGTACTGGATATTTTTTCTGAGAAAGTAAAGCGGCACGGGCATAATACCGACCACATTAGCACAAAAATAATGTGCTGAAGGTCTGTAAAATTTATGGTCACTAACACCCTATTCCCTATACGCTAGTAGTAGAGAAAACAGGTAAACGTTAGCCAATAGTGCAGGTACATTTTATATATAATTCCTACATAACAAGTGTCTGAACATTTTATAAGGTGACTGTAAATTTTTTTGTTCGGCTGGAGTGGTGCTGTATATTCGGCGTTTGGACCGGTCGTGACCTGTTACCCGTCGACCCGTGACCCAGTGATCCTCGCTGGCTCGGTTGTGGGCAGGATCGGTTGAATGGTCGTCTCGTGATTATCCTAATGTTGTGGATTTTAAATGCTGAAGGGTGACCTTGTTAGGGAGGGGAACTAGGAAAAATTAAAACGCACGTTCTTTCACTGTTTTTTTTAGAGTTAGACCTTCACTGTAACAAGAATATCAATAAATAATACCATAAAATACATCCTTTAACCTGTATCTTCGCCCCGTCAACATTCCGCGTTGATATTATAAATTCTCATCATCATCATCATCATCATCATCATCGACATGTACCATCATCAATACCATACCCTACCCTACCCTCAACAGCATCATCACGTACCAAACCGGTTGGTGTAGAGTGACCATGTCTCGCAACAACTTTCATTCTCGTACTCTAAATAGTGAGGAGGGGATGGGGTGTAAGTGGATGTTGTTGAGTATTATCCATTAAGGTATTTGCTGCTAGTTTGCTGATATCGGTGACCATAAGGCCAGGTGTCAAAATCTAAATAACGTGTTGGTTGTGATTATTCTAAAAATGGAGAGATGAGGTGTTTTCCCTTTTAATTGTTCGTAACGGGTAAAAATATGTTGTCTGTGTTATTAGTGTCGTTTTAAGTATCGCTGACATGGTAACTTAACCTCATTATCATCATCATTATGTGTCATAGCGGTTGGCGTGTTCTGTAGTAAGGTGGTAATGTGATGGGTTTGTAAATCTTTGGAAATCTAACAGTAACTTTAAATAGAGACGGTCTCTCTCTCTCTCTCTCTCTCTCTCTCTCTCTCTCTCTCTCACTCTCTCTCTCAAGTGAGTTAACCAAGTTAAATAAAATAAGATACAGCGTTTCCCCTATTGTCATCAAACGCTTTAAAAGAACTAATGAGTAGGTACTCTACAACATGCTGGGATTAACTTTCCTCTTTTCCTCCTTCCTTTCGGATTTTTCTCCATCCACCATTCCCTCCATCCTATCCTATCAATGTTGGAATCGGTCGATTTTTTTAAAAGTGTGATTGATGGAAGGTCAACCAGAATGGGCTACTCGAACAGGGAAGTCTGATAGTATATCATAGACCTGATGTCGTTTGCGGTTTGTAAGTGGAGTGTAGTAGGATTCTACGGAAGTGATGACTAGCCATGTATCATCGTAATTAAGGAAGGCAGAAGCCAGAAAACCAATTTCAACACATTCCAATGTGAGAACAGGACATCACTAGCAAAATCAGATAGGAACTTTGGCCCACCTCTCACGGAACAAGAGACAAAAGGCCAAAAACATACACACTTCATTTGACATTCCCTCAAGACCTGACTGGTCCCATCGATGCCCCCCCCCCCAACCAGATCCCCACCACCTCCAAGGGCACATAAGTCTCGCAGGGTATCAACCCCTAATTTTATTACTGGAAGCCGTCTTTCTATTTGCAGAAGCCGGATTTCAAAATTGTTAGAAGACGTGACAGAGGCCTTCTGTTCTAGGAGCTAGTCCTCATCCCTCTACAATCGACTATGCCACTGACAAGTCTTTCTGTCAGTAAACACAAATTGACAGACTGGAGAAAATACAAAACGAAGCGCACAATATCGTGGGTGTGTCTGAGGGAGCACTCCCTGTGTAACAAATTTGTATCTTCTTGACCACGATCTCATCATCACAGGCAAAAGCTGGGAAGGAGATAGGAAGGAAGCAGCCTCTAAGGTTACCCGCTGTGTCCCATATTCATGATAAAATGTTTTCACTCAGTATACATCCACTCATTTATCCTTACCACAGTATCAAAAATGTGAAATGATTGACCTCTCGCAGACAAATCCTGGTTAGGAAAAGACAGAACCCGTGTTTCCCGTGTGAAGATATATCCCCTCACATGTATATGAAGGACCAATCACATTCATGTATTCATTCGCGCGCATGCGCAGACATATAACAAATCATCTATATTCAATTCTACCCTCTTTGATCATTATAATCTTCTTCTTTTCCAAGCAGCACGTTATTATTTTGCTTAAAGTAACTGAATTGCTTAGGTTCTCAACGAGATTAGTGACCGTTTTCTTGTCGTGGAATGTGTTAAAACACCGGCTAGAGAGTGGTTCTCTCTCTCTCTCTCTCTCTCTCTCTCTCAGTTTTGGTGATGTAGAAGGAGCCACTGGTGAAGTTGATTCCGTTGCTGTATGTTTTAGTCTCATATGCCTAGTTAAAGAACTACGAGTCGTATACGAATGTTGACAAATGTTTCAAATAAACCGGATAAGCTACCCTTGATTGGTCATAATATAGAAGGCCCCGTAGTTGGTGTCTGAGTCGGTTTTGTAGCTCAAGATGACACGAATGCCACAATACATTCACATTCAACTCACGGCACCCCGCATTGATGATGACGATGAAGAGCTGTATCGAAGGGGCCACATATTCAATTTAAGAAAAGCTGTGAAGAAACAACACAATTCACTTCATCACATCATGGGACAAACTGTGTCTCGATTCCTCAACATAAACTGATATTCAACAGTAGAAGGAAAAAAATGTGTCTAAAGTTTGAAAATCAAAACCTTGAAATTCGAGAAGAACAAGAAGAGCGAGAAATAAAAATTTAACAAAAATTCCAACTCGCTTGTTAAGTCAGTCCAATAAAAATCGGCTTGCTTAATTGGATTATGCTGGGATGACTTTTGGATAACGTTGGGTAGAATTGTCTTCTTGTTCTTCTTCTTCTTGTCCTTTAGTTCGGTTTGCCGCGGCGCCTGTTATTATTTTATTTCTTGATCGGAAAGACGGGGACCTTGGATCTCCTTGTAACAGATCATTTCTCTCTGATACACTAGATTAGTCATCACTTATAAGACAATGTTTCTTACACACCTTACTCATTCATAAGTTTATCCATACACATTCTACGACCCCACTTTTTTAGTGTTTCTGATAAAAGTTTTATCCTTCTCGTGGTACCGATGACAGATGATAGACGGGCCTGCGACGATATTCTGTCTTATGGTACGATAAATCGGCTTCCTTTTTTGCAAACAGAGAAAAACCAACGTCGCTGGGGAGAGTTTTGAAAATATACCTCAGAGTTATACCGGGAACGGAAATCGCGTTCTTAAACATATCGATGTCCAAATCCCCATAAAACCCAAACTGAAGACTCTGGGTTTGAAGAAAAGGAACCACATCTTTGTTGTTGTACCAAACCAAAATGTCCCTAAGAGTCGTCATTTTATTGTTTTTCCAGACCTTTTTACACAGAGTGTACTCCTCTTCGGAAATATTACAGTTTTTTTAGTTCTCTCTCCCCACAACCGAGTGTCTTCTTCTTCTTTTACCTTTTAGCTCCTGGTGGAGCATAGGTCTTCAACAAACACTTTCCAAGTCGTTCTGTTTTTTGCCATTCTTTTAAGATCATTCCATGTCTTCCCCATCATCTTCATCTCTGCTTCTATCTGTCTTCTCCAAGAATTCCTTGGCCTTCCTCTTTGTCTTTTCCCCTGGGGATTCCAAAAAGGGCCTGTTGTGTAATACTCTCAGTTGGTTTCCGTAGTGTGTGTCCTATCCATCGCCATCGTCTTCGCTGTATCTCTTTATCCACTGGTATTTGACCGGTACATTTCCATAATTCCACGTTAGTGACTTTGTCCTGCCATTTCCATCCCTTTATTCTGCGCAAGCATCCATTAATGAAAGTCTGTACTTTCGTGATTGTCAATTTTGTCATTCTCCATGTTTCACAGCCATATAATAGGACCGACTTAACATTTGAGTTGAAAATTTTTATTTTTGTATTTAGCCTAATTTCTTTGGATTTCCATATGTTTCCCAGTGCAATGAAAGCTCCTCTTGCTTTTGATATCCTTATTTTGGTATCATTTTCTGTTCCTCCCTCCTTATCTATATTACTGCCCAGATATATATAAGATTGTACGTCTAGTAGAGGTATTTCTCCTAGTTTTATATGGTTATTGCCAACTGCATTAATTCTCATAATATTGGTCTTATCTCTATTAATCTTTAGTCCTAGCTGTTGTGATCTCTCATCTAATATACTCATTTTATCCTGCATCTGTTGATGGCTGTGTGATAGGAGAGCTATGTCATCAGCAAAGTCTAAATCATCAAGTTGTTTGGTCAGTGACCACTGGATCCCATTTCTGTTGTTTTGAGTTATTTTCATAATCCAATCTATGGCCAGTAGAAAGAGAAATGGAGACAGGAGGCATCCTTGCCTTACTCCTGTTCTTATTTCAAATGCTTCTGTAAGCTGTCCTTCATGCACCACACTACATTTTGTTCCTTCATACATTGTTTTTATCAGGTTAATAAACTTTATGGGGATTCCGTAATGACTCAGCAACTTCCAAAGCATTCTTCTGTCTAAACTATCAAATGCCTTTTCGTAATCTATGAATCCAATATATAGTGGGGATTTTAGTTCTAAACTTTGTTCAACTATTATACGTAGGGTAGTTATTTGATCAGCACATGATCTGTTCTTCCTCGTCATTTTATTGTTCTTCCAGACCTTTTTACACAGTGTACTCCTCTTCGGAAATATTACAGTTTTTTTAGTTCTCTCTCCCCACAACCGAGTGTACGGCTCGCGAAAGATGCTCTCTAAAAGTTTCCCCTTTACGCTATATCTTGTTTTATATAACTTGGTTAATTCACTTGAGAGAGAGAGAGAGAGAGAGAGAGAGAGAGAGGCCGTCACTATTTAAAGTTACTGTTAGATTTCCAAAGTTAGCTGATTGACAAACCGATCACATTACCACATTACTACAGAACACGCCAACCGCTATGACACATGATGATGATGCTAATGAGGTTAAGTTACCATGTCAGCGATACTTAAAACTTCGACACTAATAACACAGACAACATATTTTTACCCCGTGACGAACAATCAAAAGGGAAAACACCTCATCTCTCCATTTTTAGAATAATCACAACCAACACGTTATTTAGATTTTGACACCTGGCCTTATGGTCACCGATATCAGCAAACTAGCAGCAAATACCTTAATGGATAATACTCAACAACATCCACTTACACCCGCTCCCCTCCTCACTATTTAGAGTACAAGAATGAAAGTTGTTGCGAGACATGGTCACTCTACACCAACCGGTTTGGTGCGTGATGATGCTGTTGAGGGTAGGGTAGGGTATGTTATTAATGATGGTACATGTCGATGATGATGATGATGAGAATTTATAATATCAACACGGAATGTTGACGGGGCGAGGGGGGATATAATGTCTTCAGTCTCTGTGATCCAGGTTAAAAGAGGTATTTTATCTATTATTTATTGTAATTGGTATTCAATACTAAAGTGTTACAGTGAAGAAGAAGAAGAAAAAAGGTCCAGTCCTAATGAGAGAGAGAGAGAGAGAGAGAGAGAGAGAGAGAGAGAGAGAGAGAGAGAGATAACCATTGGAAGTTGATTTCGTAAATGACCGCTGGACTCGATGGGTATATATATATTCACGACTGCGACTTGTCATGTGATCTGTTAACACTATTCATGCGAGTTGGTCTCGCGGCAACTGCGCGTTTGTCATGTGATCACGCGTGACCCATTTTTCTCCATGTCAGTTTTTAATCGAAGCATTTAGTATCACCTATTTTTTTAATATAAATAAATTTCTATTTTTTTTCCGTCAGCTATTTCACTATACTTAACGTTTATTGTTATTTAAGTGCAACATTTTATTTCATTTTTATTATTTCGCGATCATTTAAATTTCACAACTTTTAGTGTAACATTTTATTTCAATTTTATTATTTCGATGCTACAGCATTTAGAAGTCATAAAATTCCACATTTTTTTTACATTAAAAAAAATTCAAATACCTTAAGGGATAATACTCAACCACTTACACCCGAGATAACCACTGAATCAGGTATTCTTTCCTCAAAATATAAACACATGACACACAACATATTCACCCCTGCAATACCACTTTCCCCAAGTTTTAGAACCGCAATGCGCTAATAGATTTGAAAAGTAAACATTCGCCTTACAACACGTCGGTCGTCACCCAGGTGGTCAGTGAACCCAAATATATACGCGTTGCTTGTCATGTGTTCAGCTGATAGAGGCCTACGATGTAAGTTCCGGCCAGTTCATAGCCCCTGTCTTATAAGGGCGGGCTGCATGTTTTATTTAAGAGTAACACTGTAAAACTCTCGCTTTTATTATTTCGTTAGAGATCGAAAGTTGTGGATGATCACTCTACACCAACAGGTACTTGATGATGCTGATGAGGGTATGGTATTGATGATGGTACATGTCGACGATGATGATGACAATTTATAATGCCAACACGGAATGTTGACGGGGCGAAGATACAGGTTAAATGAGTTATTTTATCGAATTATTTATTGATATTCTTGTTACAGTAAAGGACTAACACTAAAAAACCTATAAAAAATAAAGTTAAAGAACACGCGTTTTAATTGTTCATAGTTCCCCTAACAAGGTCACCCGTCAGCATTTAAAATCCATAACAATAGGATAATCACGAGACGACCATTCAACCGATCCTGCCCACAGCCGAGCAAGCGCGGATCACCGGGTCACGGGTCGACGAGTCACAGGTCACGGCCGGTCCGAACGCCGAACATACAGCACCATTCCAGCTGAACCAAAAAAAATGTACAGCCACATTATAAAATGTTCAGACACGTGTTATATAGACAATATATAAAATGTGGCTTCACTATTGGCTAACGTGTACCGGTTTTCTCTACTACTTACACTATTTGGTGTGACGGAGGTTCTTTGCTTTACTTATTTCACCCTTTCATTTCATCTTATTGTCAATGTCTATCATTTTCATAGCTCACAAAAGAGAGTGCATGAAGTGACCATAAGAAGATTAGCTATAGCAACACAAAAATAAAAGGCCACGAAGAACATGTGGCGTAATACCAGCAAGGTGGTAAAATTAAAATTGAAGGCGTGTATCTTCCGGATTGCAACATATGGTTGTGAATCATGGACAATCTCGCAAATAGCAAGGAAGAAAATCGATTCATTAGAAACAAAATGCTGCAGAAAAATCTTTCAGATACCTTGAATGAAGAAAAGAGTGATGAAGACACGTTACAAAACTTCAATATAAGAAAGAACTGGCTTATGAACACAGCTCTGCCGAGGGAATTTAAATTATAAAGACACAGCGGACTGGAAAGAACAATAATGGAGGGCATGGTTCCTGGACAACACATCAATGAATGGGGGCCTCGGTAGCCGAGTTGGGAAAACCACCCGACTAGACTACCGACGTTCGGACAACCCGTGTTCAATTCCCGCTGGGAGCGGTGTGAATTGTACTTGTGGTTGAAAAAAAAAAAAAAAAATATCCCCACGGTCGACCCAGCCGTTGGCAGAAATGGGTACCAGGGTATTATCCTGGGAAGGTGAGGAATGTCGCTTCGCATCTGAGTTTCGATGCTTGAGGCTACACTATACAGAAATATCCGAACATTTCTGGATAGGCGGCCGAGCACATATGGGTGGAAACTCGCGTGCTAAGACGCCGGTTCAAGTCTCATACTTTACCTTGACCTTTAGATCAATGAATGATCAAGAAGAATGTGGTTTGAAGACATCAAAGAGACCTTGAACATGACAACATAAGAAGTAGAAAATCTGGCTAGAGACGGAGATTCTTTCAGACCGGCTGTGGTGAATGCAACGTTCTGCAAAGGATATGTGATATGGAGATGATGATATTTATTAGTGTCTATTGTTACGTTTATTGATTATGTGTCCGTATCACGCCATGTCTCGCCCCACTCCTCCTCCCCCCCCCCCTCCCCCATAAAAAAAAAATCAGGTATTTATTTTCAAAGACTGGACGATCTCCTGAGTCTTGCTGGTTCGGAAAAAAAATCGTCACATTTAAGAATTCTTCCTCTTCTTCTTCTTCTTCTTCATCTGCGATCATGGCTCATTCAGACTAGGACTCCTGACTCTCTTATGATGACAGCTGTCTGTTTAAGTGATTCGATTGCCCCGTATAGTTTCTCTTCCAGGAGGTGGGTGTGGACCACATTGTTCTTCTCAGGTCTGTGTACTGGGGGCAATCCTGTAGAACGTGTTTTGTTGCCATGTTATCCAGGGTACAGTGACATAGGCTGGTAGTTCCTATTTTGAGTTTGGTGAACATGTGATTTCTCATTCTGTTGTGGCCAGTGCGTAGGCGAAGTAAGATGACTTGATCCCTCCTTGATAGTTGGAGGTATCCATCCCTCTCATTATACTTTGGGTGTTCTTGTTTCCATTATTCATGGTACTGGCCTTTGATGATGGATTTGGCTTCATCGTAGCTGACCAGATAATCAGAACTGAAACCGGACCCAGCTGATCAGTATTCAAGTACACTAACCACCTCGCCTCCTTCTGCTTCTTGCTAAATAGAGCAACCTGTTTTACTTAAGCAACATAAATAAATAAATAATGTAAGACTTTCACTTGTTTTAGTGTTCCTGATGAAGGAATTTAGTTGGTAACTGCATCATATAGCTATATTTTACCGGATTGTGCACATTGGTTAAGGAGTAAAATTAACTTTTACGACGTTAATTACTAAAATTCAGATGGAGGGAGGATGCGAGAGAGAGAAGGAGAACGCTAATGGAAAGAGAGAGAGAGAGAGAGAGAGAGAGAGAGAGAGAGAGAGAGAGAGCTTGTGGAGAAAGAGAGAGAAGCAAATTAATCACAATACCAAAATGGCGTCAAATTAAAGAGGAAATAATTAAAAAATCAATTGATACAGAACGGGACAAATGCAAACATCTCAAGCAGTAACATCAAAGCAAGTAATACGCTTGATGAAGGTTTTTATAAAACAGCAGAGAGAGAGAGAGAGAGAGAGAGAGAGAGAGAGAGAGAGAGAGAGAGAATACATTTTAATTATAAACAGTTAGAAGAACCGACCTTATTGCACTCTGGACAGTCCCACAGGTGCATGTATTTGATGGACAAGTGACAGCTAGTACAGAGTCAATTCTATTCTATTTTTAGTTTTTTTGTCTTCAATTTTGGCATAGACTTTTAATAAGAACTCTATAATTCTTTCTGTCCATTGCTATCTTATCTTATCATTCCCGAACGTAACCTATTTTTGTGATCTCTGTCTCAATGTTTCACTTTGTTTTTCAAAGTCCTCCCTGAATTCTCTTTCCCTATGGGTTCAAGGGTTTTCCAACTGTGTGTTATATTTATCCCGTATATTCTTTTATTTATAACTTCTTCCACTATTTGTCAATTTGTTCTTTGTTCCACTTATTATTTTGAATGGTAGCTGGTTATCTCACGTATCATCATTAAACTTCTTGTTTTTCTTCTTGTTTTGTTCTTCTTGTTAGGCTCTTGCTCTTGTTGTTGTTATTGTTGTTATTGTTGTTCTTGCTGTTGTTGTTCTTGTTGCTATCTTGTTGTTCTTGTTATTGCTATTGTTGTTGTTGTTCTTGTTCTAATTGTTGTTGTTGTTGCTGTTCTTGTTGATTTTGTTGTTCTTGTTGTTGCTGTTGTTGTTCTCATTGTTGCTGTTGTTGTTGGTGGTGTTCTTGTTGTAGTTGTTGTTCTCGTTGTTGTTCTTGTTGTTGGTGGTGGTGGTGTTTTTGTTGTTGTTGTTTTTAATGCTGTTCTTTTTGTTGTTGCTGTTCTTTTTGTTGTTGCTGTTCTTTTTGTTGTTGCTGTTCTTGTTGTTCTTATTGTTGTTTTTGTTGTTGTTGTTCTTGTTGTTGTTGTTCTTTTTGCTGTTGCTATTCTTATTGTTGTTGTTGTTCTTGTTGTTGTTGTTCTTCTTGTTCTTGTTGTTGTTGTTCTTGTTGTTGTTGTTGTTGTTCTTGTCGTTGTTCTTGTTGTTCTTATTGTTGTAGTTGTTTTTGTTCTTGTTGTTGTTCTTATTGTTGTAGTTGTTTTTGTTCTTGTTGTTGTTCTTATTGTTCTTGTTGTTGTTCTTATTGTTGTAGTTGTTTTTGTTCTTGATGTTCTTGTTGTTCTTGTTGTTGTTCTTATTGTTGTAGTTGTTTTTGTTCTTGTTGTTGTTCTTATTGTTGTAGTTGTTGTTGTTGTTCTTTTTGTTGTAGTTGTTTTTGTTCTTGTTGTTGTTCTTATTGTTGTAATTGTTGTTGTTGTTCTTTTTGTTGTAGTTGTTTTTGTTCTGTTGTTGTTCTTATTGTTGTAGTTGTTTTTGTTCTTGTTGTTGTTCTTATTGTTGTAGTTGTTGTTGTTGTTCTTATTGTTGTAGTTGTTTTTGTTCTTGATGTTCTTGTTGTTGTTCTTATTGTTATAGTTGTTTTTGTTCTTGTTGTTGTTCTTATTGTTGTAGTTGTTGGTGTTCTTGTTGTTGTTCTTTTTGTTATAGTTGCTGTTCTTGTTCTTGTTGTTGTTGTTCTTATTGTTGTAGTTGTTTTGTTCTTGTTGTTGTTCTTATTGTTGTAGTTGTTGTTGTTGTTCTTGTTGTTGTTCTTATTGTTGTAGTTGTTGTTCTTGTTGTTGTTCTTTTTGTTGTTCTTTTTGTTGTAGTAGTTGTTGTTCTTATAGTTGTAGTTGTTGTTCTTGTTGTTGTTCTTTTTGTTATAGTTGTTGTTGTTCTTGTTGTTGTTCTTATTGTTGTATTTGTTGTTGTTCTTGTTGTTCTTGTTGTTGTTCTTCTTCTTGTTTCTCTTGTTGTTGCTCTTGTTGTTGTTCTTATTGTTGTATTTGTTGTTGTTCTTGTTGTTCTTGTTGTTGTTCTTCTTCTTGTTTCTCTTGTTGTTGCTCTTGTTGTTGTTCTTGTTGTTGTTCTTATTGTTCTTTTTGTTGTTTTTGTTGTTGTTCTTGATGTTCTTTTTATTGTAGTTGTTGTTGTTGTCGTTGTTGTTCTTCATGTTGTTCTTGTTGTTGTTGTTGTTGTTATTCTTGAAAGAGAGCTAATTTCCAATATTAGGAAGGAACAATCATCATTTTTTTGGCCATGTAATGAGAAGAGGACAACTGGAATATATTGTAACAACTGGGAAAATTGAGGGACGAAGAGATAAAGGGAAGCAAAGAGGAAAAATAACAGACAGCTTAAGAGGATGGCTTGGCAGATGGTCAACAACATAAATGATAAATAGCTGCCGAGATCGAAAGTTGTGGAGAGATTTGATCACCTACGCCAGTAGGCCCGGTACTTGATGATGATGATGATAGAACAATTAACATGTATATAGAACAATTAACATGTATATAGAACAATTAACATGTATATAGAACATTTAACATTCGTATAGAAAATTAACATTTGTATAGAACAATTAACATGTATATAGAACAATTAACATGTGAATAGAACAATTAACATTCGTATAGAAAATTAACAGTTGTATAGAACAATTAAGGGAGTCGCGATAGCTCAGTGGTTAGTGGACTGCACTACAAAGGATAAGAGGTGGGGTTCGTCCCAACCGACGGCTTCCGGTTCACCCAGCCTTTAATGTGTACCGGATATTTTTCTGGGAAAGTAAAGCGGCACGGGCGTAATGCCGACCACATTACCCCAAAAAGTCATGTGCCGAAGGTCTGTAAAATTTATGGTCACGAACACCATATTCCCTATACGCCACTTGGCGTGACGGTGGCACTTTACTTTTTTTTTTTTTATAGAACAATTAACATTTGTATAGAACAATTAACATGTGTATAGAACAATTAGCATTTGTATAGAATAATTAACATTTGTATGGAACAATTAGCATTTGTATAGAACAATTAATGTTGTATATAGAACAATTACCAATTTAAAAGAAAAATTAACATTTGTTTAAAATATTTAACATTCGTATTGAATATTGCAAGTATGATTATTCATGATAGTCCCATGGCTTTCCAGATATTCTTCAAATTTACTACCCCTCTGACGTCACTGTGGCTACGTGGCTAGGTGTGCTTGCTACTGACAAGATGGGTCTATGTTCAGTTCCTATGTGTTTTTTACCTACAAGGTATTAAGGTATAGCTAGTTTCTTATTATATCGGAATATCGGCCGTCCTGACGTTATGCCGACAACATCAATTATAAAAGTGCCTTTTTGACATTGAAAAAGGGGCACAAATACTGGATTCTTCATAGACCTTAAGACGTGAAAAATGCAGTTATGATTTATTGCTGCAACATCAGACGCCTGTAGACTTCTTGCTGCAACATCAGCTTCCGACGCCTGTAGACTTCTAGTGGGGGACTGGTTGGTCCAAGACGCCGGCCTCGAGACGGAGAGGTTGTGGGTTCAAATCTCGGCTGCACCAGTTGAGATTTTATTTTAAGAGTCTCACAGCGGGGACCACCACTGCTCTCAGCAGCGAGGCCCGGCTTGAAACGTCAATTACTCTTGGACGGAAACAAAATTTGAGTATCTCCGAAGACGCAGTCGTCTGCCTGTGCAGCGAGGGACCCTGTGTACACGGCTGCCAGGGAGAAACGGATTAACCGGCAAAATTCAGTTCCTAGTCTCATGGTAAAAGCTGGCGAACGCGAGAAAAAAAAAATAGTTGAACTAGTGGTAAATGTACATATTCTATTACGTTTAACTACCTGGCTTAAGGAAGAGGATTTACAGTGAGTCGGCGACCAACGTGTACGTCACCACTCCACTTCTGCATCTGTCAATGAGAAAACCGAATGAGTGTGAAGACTGCACCTACACTGTAGTCTCTACATAATGTACAGGTTTCTTTTTTTTTTTAATTCCCCCCCCCCCCCCCCCCGGGCCACTCCTCCCGACCGAAAAAAAGAAAGATAGAAAGAGAGAAAGAAAGAAAGAAAAGGAAGGAAGGAAGGAAGGAAGAAGGAAGGAAGGAAGGAAGGGAGGGAAGGAGGAAGGAAGGAAGGAAGAAGGAAGGAAGGAAGGAAGGAAGGAAGGAAGGAAGGAAGGAAGGAAGGAAGGAAGGAAGGAAGGAAGGAAGGAGGAAGGAAGGAAGGAGGAAGGAAGGAAGGAAGGGAGGGAGGGAGGGAGGGAGGGAGGGAGGGAGGGAGGGAGGAAGGAAGGAAGGAAAGGAAGGAAGGAAGGAAGGAAGGAAGGAAGGAAGGAAGGAAGGAAGGAAGGAAGGAAGGAAGGAAGGAAGGAAGGAAGGAAGGAAGGAAGGAAGGAAGAAGGAAGGAAGGAAAGGAAGGAAGGAAGGAAGGAAGGAAGAAGGAAGGAAGGAAGGAGGAAGGAAGGATCAAATGTACCAAGAAACGAACAACCGTTTTAATTCCCTAGGTCGAAAACTTCACTTAGCGTCGGGAAAGGAACACACATTCTATTTTAGGGAAGTTAAGAATACAAATTCATATCCATTGAAAGAAAGTAATGAAAAAAGTCAATTCCACGGGAAGGCAGGAATAACAACGCATATCTCGAATAAGAAAGAAATGAAAACTTTCATCCTAGGGAGAAGGAAATCAAATTCACATCCACAGGGAGAAATGGATACAAATTCATTTCCAGGGAAGAAAAGACCAACAAAAAATCATATAGACAGGTATTCTTTTTTTTTCAATAATAAAAAATTCACATCGAGGGGAGAAGAAATAAAAATTCATATCTGCAGGGAAACAATTACACAAAATCATACCCATCATCACTATCATGTACCATACCGGTTGGCGTAGACGATCATGTCCTTCCACAATCTTCTATCTACAGTGCATATCATCAGTTCTGCTGTTGACTGTTTTCCATGCCATGACACCAAGCTATCCAGTATTTTATCTCTTTGTCGTCGATTTCTCTTTCCTTTTATTTTGCCAGTTGTAACCAAGTATTCCAACTTTCCTCTTCTTATGATGTACCGAAAAATGTTTATTGCTTCTTCCTGATGTTTTTTACGAGCTCCTTTTTTTGTGTTGGTCTCTTTTAGAATTTCCTCATTGGTCTTTTTAGCTGTCCAGGGAACTTCCAACATTCTTCTGAGAAATCCCATCTCTATGGCCTCTAATCGTCTTTTCAATAACCAATTTGTTTGTCCACTGTCCTTGATTCGCTTCCATAAGTCAGAATTGGTTCTATATAGCACCGATGAACTCTCTTTCTCATTTCTATTTAAATAGATTTGTTGCATAAGATATTTTTCATTTTCTGAAATGCTATTTTGGCCTGAGCTATTCTGCTTTTTATTTCCGCTGTGCATCTTCCATCCGATGTTATTATTGGGCCCAAGTATTTGACGCGTTGCACTTGTTTCAGATTTGCCCTGTTTATTTTTATGCTGCATGATGGTGATGATTATTTCTTTGATATGACCATTACTTCTGTTTTCTTACTATTCAGACTGAGACCCAAGGGAGAATAAATACCAATTCACACTGACAAGAGAAAATAATAAAAGTTCACATCCGAGAGGGGAAAAGAAAACAGACTATTACACCCTACAGGAAAGAATAAAACACGTATCTTATGAGAGAACGGAACTAAAAAACTCGTAACTGTGGAGAGGAAAAAATAATATCCAGTACTGTGATCGTAAATAAACAATGAAGCGACAAAGTAATGGCGTGTGATCGTAAATTGCTGATTAATTAAGATAAGGTTAATGAGGACGGTTCCTTTGCACGGAAGCCAATGCTCTCAAGCAGTAAGCAGCGTAATGATGTCAGAAATAACTTTAGTTTTGACAAACAGTAAGACACAAATTACACTATTATTATCATGTGTCATACCGCCTGGCGTAGATGATGATGCTCTTCTATAATTCTCGATACACAGTTCTTCTTATTCTTCTTTCCTTCTTCACCTGCCTTTCAGCGTCGAGGGGAGATATAATATGCGGGTCTTTTGTTCCTCTGTTTGCCTCCGCGGCTGTAATGTTTCCTAGTTTCTAATATTCCGTCAATCCATTTTTTCGTTGTCGGCACTTGGGTCATGTGTTCTCGCAACGTTTATTGAAGGCTCGTTTTGTTGTGTTTGGATCTTTCTGCCATGTCATGTTAGCAAACCATTTTGTCTGTTATTTCTTTATATATTCTATGGCAGGAATTATACCTACCTTTTTTCTCAGTTCTTCATTTCTGATCTTATCTTTCAGACTGTTTCCTGTCATTCGTATGACACATTTAATCTCAGGAGAGGTTATTGTTCTTGCATCTAGGATCCAGGACTGGCATTGGTAGCACAACGTCGGGATGAAGATTGTATTGTAGAGTGCCCGCTTTCCCTCTATAGTTATTTCCTTGTAGGACAATAGTGGTGGTAGTTATTTAATGATTTGGCAAGCTTTGTTGCATCTAGTGTCTGTCTCTGCTGTTTGTGAATTGTCGTTTATCACTAAACTTCCTAGGTATTTAAATTTATCTACTTGTTTTCGTTGTCTGCCGTCTATAGTTATGTCGATGTTCTGTTTCTCTTTTGCGACAATCATGGCCTCTGTTTTGTTGATGTAGATTTTCATATAGTATTTTCTGCCTGTGCTGTTGAGTTTATTTCAGTGTTTTTGTATATCTATTTTTTCATTTATTAGTGTCTGATGGTCTGCAAATAGAAGCTCGTTGATCTTCCCTGTCTCCGATGGGTCGGCTTATTTGCATATATAATCTGTGTATGTAATGAACAATAGAGGGATAGTATCCACAGTGCATCGTATCAATTCTGTTGACTGTTTTCCATGCCATGATACCAAGCTATCTACTATTTCCTCTCTTTGTCGTCCGCGATTTCTCTTTCACTGTAATTTGACAGTTGTAACCAAGTATTACAACTTTCCTCTTCTCGTGTATGCCCGAAGTTGTCAATTGTTTTTTTTCTGATACATTTTTAGGAGCTCACTTTAATGCTCTGGCTCGTAAAAAATTTCCTCGTTGATGTTTTTAGCTGTCCAGGGATCTTTCAACATTCTTCTCACAAATTCCATCTCTGTGGGCTCTAATCGTCATTTCATTTATTTGTCTACTGTCCGTGATTTACTTACATATGTCAGAATTGGCTCTATATAGCACCGATGAACTCTCTTTCTCACTTCTATTGACAAATGAGGTTTATATAATGATCGATATGACCATTACTTCTGTTTACTTACTGTCTACAATGAGACCTTTCAAGTTGCTTTCTCTCACTATTGTGTCTATAATTTCTTGTTTATTCCCTGTCTCTGCTATTAAGACTGTGTCATCCGCATATCGCAGTTGTTTATGTTGTGACCGTTGACTTCAATTCCTTTTTAGTCTACTATTGATCTCATAATATTTTCACTGTATAGTGAAAACAAATCCGGCGACAGAACAACAACCTTGTCTGACTCCTTTATTTTATATATTGCAGCTGTCCTATTTGGTTGCTAATTTTTATGACTGCTGTTTGTTGTCAACATATGTTGTTTTGACATTCTCTAATCCTTGCCATCAATGTTTAGTTTCCCCGGCATATTGGTTATTTCCACATGCTTTACTTTGTCAAATGCTTTCGTGTATGAAAGGCTATATGGGGCACATGTAGAGATCTTTCTATACCTTCATAGATCTTTCCGTCAGTTTTATATGGTGTATATTGCAAAGAAGCAAAAGCAAACTAAGACCATGTATATTGCAAAGAGGCAAAAGCAAACTAAGACCAACATGGACGAATAACATCAAAAGATGGACAAATCAGCCTATGACAACCTGCACCATCATCAAAGCAAGAGACAGAGCATAATGGCGTTCCATGGTAGGCAACCTTCGTTGCAGAGATGGCACTGGATGATGATAATGATATTGCATTATTGATGTCTTTTCCTTTCACAAATCTACACTGGCTCTCTCTAATTTCTGGTTATATATTTTTTTCTAACACGACTCATCATTCTTCTAAATCTTTTGGTCACATGGCACATAAAACTATTAGAGCAATGGTCTTCATAACCAGTGGAGCTGACTTCTGTGGGATAGCTACAAAGATATATTTAAGTATATATTAGGATATGTTCCCGCTGTTGTATATGTCATTGCCTTATTATGACCTGTACTCCCAGCTCTCCTAATGCATCTATCTCTTCCACTGGTATATATGTCATTCATCATCATCATCATCATCATCATCATCGAGTGCCATCTCCGCAACGAAGGTTGGTTACCTTGGAGCGCCATTCTGCTCTGTCTATTGCTTTGATGGTGCAGGTTGACATAGGTTGATTTGTCCATCTTTTGATGTTATTCGTTCATGTTAGTCTTAGTCTGCCTCTGACTCTTTAACCTTATATTTTCCCCTCCAAGATTACTTTTAGTAGGCTGTTGTGTCTTTTAACATGACCCAAAATCGCATTTGTCTTGTTTAAATTGTGTTTAGTAGTTCTCTTTTCATTTTTAGTTGTTTTAAGACTTCATCATTTATTTTATTTTCTTTCCATCCAATTCTACCTATTCTTCTATATATCCACATTTCAAAGGTTTCAATTTTCTGTTCTGTTTTCTTGTATAATGTCAATGTTAGTGCACCATATAGGAATATTGAGAAGATGTAACACTTTGCTAATTTTAGTTTTAGCCCTGGTGTAAACCACAAGCCCCCCCCCCCCCCCCCCCCCCCCCCAATTCAAGATGCCTTCCATAAGATGAATAGATATGAACAAGTTATCATTATACGCACCAGAACAGGAGACAATCGACTCCATAGTCGATTGTGTTTTTTCCCCCACAGAATTGTATTAATCTTTCTTCTCTGTCATTTCATTTTCTTAAACCATGATTTCATAAAATGGTCTTATATTTACCTTTTCCCACTTTAGCGTTCATGTCACCCATTACAATCAAGATGTCCGAAGATTTCACTTGCTTCATAACTTTATTTAGGTCTTCATAGTATGCCTCTATTTGTTCATCTGTGTAGTCTTGAGTAGGTGCGTATGTCTGTATTATATATAATATATAATATATGTCATTTAGTAGTCGTATTATAACCTGTACTCCCAGCTCTCATAATGCATCTATTTCTTCCACTGTTATAAATGACATTAAGTAATCTTATTGTAACCTGTACTCCTAGCTCTCATAGTGCATCTATTTCTTCGGGACCTCTGAGGCGATGCAACTTTTCATGTGTTTAATTTGCCTTCTCCACCCCAGTCTGCATTATTGGTAATCATGTGCCTCTGTTTTGAGTTGTTTAGTTCTGGTTGTATATCATCATAGAGCTAATTGATATACTCCGTCCATCTTTTCATTACCTTCTATCCGCTTATTATATTTCCTTCTTTTGATTTTACACATTCTGAAACTTTGACGTCTTTTCTTTAAGTTAATTCTTTTAACTGATTGTGCACGCACTTTGTGTCTTTCTTTTGTTGTTTTTTCTGTTTCTTAACATTTCTGCTTTAGTCATTCTTCCATTATTTCTCTACATAAAAAAAATTCTTTGTGCAGTCTTTTGTATGTCATTTCTTCTTTCTAGTTTTCATCTTTTGTCTATTAGTTCTTGTATTTCTTCTGTCATTAATTTCTTCTTATTGGTTGATTCAGTCATTGGTATTACTTCTTTTATGTTTGATGTATCGATGTTTTGAGCATTTCCCACTAAAGGACAACTAAAGTAATGTATATCCTCGTCCGCCCTTAGTAAGACAATGCGTTGGTGTAGATGCGTTGAGTTGTGTTTTTCTGTAGAACTGTGATATCTGCGCCTTTCGGCCTTTTATATCCGACTTCAGCACTGCTTTTTTTAGTACCTGGTTGCTCTCCCTCCAGCTGAATGACAAATGAGGAGGAAAGAAGAAGAATTCCAGATGACAATAATAGACCGCTCAGTATTATGAATCCTTGATACTCTCTCTCTCTATCTGTCCATCCGCCGTACCCCTATATTTGCCTATTGTTTTATGGTTTCATATAATTTCTCAAAATTGCCTATAAAATAAATCGCCTCCTGTTTCGTGACTTTACACGTCGCTGTTTAATCTTATTAAGTCACCCACCCCCATATTAATTTTGACATTCGACTCTACACAATCAAATCTCGTCGACTTTAAACCCTGTTAATTCTTGTTTAGTTTTACTGATTGTCCACGCTTTGCTCCCATATGTTAAAATAAGCTCAATGTAGCAGCAAATTGCAGAACAGTTTTTTTTTTTTAAAACAGCCCTTCATTCCACAAGCAAGAAATTAAATGAAGATTTTAGGAGCACAAAGAAAACATATGCCGGCGGCAACCGCATTTTCATTTCAAGAAACTACAAAAACGAAAAAGGCAGCCATTTTGAACGGCTAAAAAAAAGGCCAAAGCTCAGTCTTGAGTTAGGCTAACAAATAAGACTGCAAAGAAAAAGAGAAAGAGTAATTCTTCCTGGAAGGCATAAAAAGACGACATTTATTTTCCTTCTTTTCTCTGATTAAATTTCCTTTCCGCGGGGTACATGGGCTATGCTTTGCGTTACTGGATTTGAATGGTATCCTCGGGCACTTACTTTTAATGTATTCTCACTCGGTCATACGTAAATATTCTGGCATGCCTTCCGGTTAGACCCTCTGCGCCTGCGCAAAGCCCGGGGTCTGCATTCAAAACGAGGCAGAACTCGTCCTAGAAGTTTACTGGGCCCCCGAGGGGACACGAGAGCGAAGGGCTGGCAGATTAGTTTCTAGCCCCCGAGGAAAGAGCGTGTTTTTAGATTCTACATCGCCGCGAGGGAGGGAAGGCATCATCAAAGTTGTTATTCGTTATTATTCTGTGTGCTGGAGGGGGCTAGTTATTTCCACACACATATTGTAGGGGAAGATATTGTACACAGTAGATGTCTTCGATCAGATCGGATATGAAGTGAATGAAATCGCGAGACGATTGTTGAGTTTTAATGAGGAATTTTCGCCACAAAGTAATGATTAGCTACGTATTTTCCGTACAAAACGAAATGCAGGGAAAAAGAAACAGCGAAAAAAGTGCGTGTTTATAAGAATATTGCTGGCAGAGACATACTTAAGGGTTCTTCTCATAAAGAAATTGTAAGAATGTCATCATCATCAAGCGCCGTGACTTGAATCCCATTTTCGTCATCAGATATCCTTTTCAGGGTCGGGGACTCGGAGAAATAAAAAAAATGAATATCTGAGGTCAATATCGCTGAACCAAAACTGACAAAGATCCTACTTCACATTCTCTGCCGTGGCCTTGAAAACAGTCTAGTCTGACCAAACAAGTTGGAATCAAAGAGGGAAGGCAAACCCGATACAAACATATTTATGTGCCGATGATTTTGGTCGAAAGGGGTAGATGTAGTTTTTGTTTGTGAATCACGACACAAAGAAAATGTAAAAGGCAGGAGACATAAAGAGGTAATCGTTAGGTAGAGACAGAGAGGTAATCGTCAGATAGGGGCAGATAGTTAATCGTTAGATAGGGGCAAATAGTTAATCGTCAGATAGGGGCAGATAGTTAATCGTTAGATAGGGGCAGATAGTTAATCGTCAGATAGGGGCAGATAGTTAATCGTTAGATAGGGGCAGATAGTTAATCGTTAGGTAGAGACAGAGAGGTAATCGTCAGATAGGGGCAGATAGTTAATCGTTAGTTTGGGGCAGATAGTTAATCGTCAGATAGGGGCAGATAGTTAATCGTTAGATAGGGGCAGATAGTTAATCGTTAGGTAGAGACAGAGAGTTAATCGTTAGATAGGGGCAGATAGTTAATCGTTAGGTAGAGACAGGGAGGTAATCGTCAGATAGGGGCAGATAGTTAATCGTTAGATAGGGGCAGATAGTTAATCGTTAGGTAGAGACAGAGAGGTAATCGTCAGATAGGGACAGAGAGGTAATCGTCAGATAGGGGCAGATAGTTAATCGTTAGATAGGTGCAGATAGTTAATCGTTAGATAGGGGCAGATAGTTAATCGTTAGGTAGAGACAGAGAGGTAATCGTCAGATAGGGACAGAGAGGTAATCGTCAGATAGGGGCAGATAGTTAATTGTCAGATAGGGGCAGATAGTTAATCGTTAGATAGGGGCAGATAGTTAATCGTCAGATAGGGACAGAGAGGTAATCGTCAGATAGGGGCAGATAGTTAATCGTCAGATAGGGGCAGATAGTTAATCATCAGATAGGGGCAGATAGTTAATCGTCAGATAGGGGCAGATAGTTAATCGTCAGATAGGGGCAGATAGTTAATCGTTAGATAGGGGCAGATAGTTAATCGTCAGATAGGGACAGAGAGGTAATCGTCAGATAGGGGCAGATAGTTAATCGTCAGATAGGGGCAGATAGTTAATCATCAGATAGGGGCAGATAGTTAATCGTCAGATAGGGGCAGATAGTTAATCGTCAGATAGAGACAGAGAGGTAATCGTCAGATAGGGGCTGAGAGTTATTAATCGTCAGATAGGGGCAGAGAGTTAATTATCAGATAGTGGCAGCAAAACACCACTCTTTGTGCATGTTTCTCATTGTCCTCGTGTTTCGCCTGCCTCGTTGACTGTAGTTGTTTATGTCTTATCCACACCGTCTTTTAGTTCGCCTCGTTCTCAGCTTTTCATAAACTAGACCCTCCTTTATTGATCAGTCAAAGCCTTCAGTACATTTGTTATTGTATACAGTACCACAATAGGACAACAGACAAGAAGCGCAATGAAGTCTGTAGAAATGTGGTTTTACAGAAGAATGTTTAGAATACCATGACAACTAAAAAGAGTAATGAAAATGTTACAAAAGAGGTCAAAGCAAAAAGAGAGCTAATTTCCAATATTAGTATAAAAAAGTAAAGTACCCCCGTCACGTCAACTGGCGTATAGGGAAATATGGTGTTAGTGACCCTATATTTTACAGACCTTCAGCACGTGATTTTTGGGGTAATGTGGTCGGTATTATGCCCGTGCTGCTTTACTTTCCCAGAAAAAATCCGGTACCCATTTAAGGCTGGGTGAACCCGGAAGCCGTCGGTTGGGATCGAACCCTACCCCTTGTCCTTTGTAGTCCAGTTCACTAACCACTGAGCTATCGCGGCTCCCTTCCAATATTAGGAAGAAACAATAATCATTTTTTTGCCATGTAATGAGAAGTGAACAACTGGAAAAATTGAGGGACGAAGAGACAGAGGGTAACAAAGAGAAAAATACCAGACAGCTTAAGAAAATGGCTTGGCAGAAGGTCAACAACCGAAATGATAAATAACTGTCGAGATCGAAAGTTGTGGAGAGACATGATCACCTACGCCAGCAGGCCCGGTACTTGATGATGATGATGATGATGATACAGTACGAGAAGTACGATATTGAATTAACTCCACGATAACCTTTTTATCCACATTTCTTTACTAAGGGCCTCGGAACAGAGAGGTTGTGAGTTCAAATCCCGGCTGTGCCTGTTGGGATTTTTATTTATGATTTCTCTCTGCGGCAACCACCCCCTGGTCATAGCAGCAAGGCGAAGCCAGGCATGAAACGTCAATTACTCATCGACCGGGAAAAATATGAGTACATCCGAAGTCGGAGTTATCTGCCTGTACGGCGAGAACCCCTGTGCACACGACTAACAGGGGAAAACGGATCAACACGCAAAATTCAGTTCCTAGTCTATAGGGACATCGCCACAGGTGAAAGCTGGTGAACGAAAAATAAAAGAAAGGAAAAGAAAAGAAAAAAATATTCCCTATACGTCAGGTGACATGGCTCTTTACTTGTTTACTTAAATTAAGTGCAGTTGTCATGTTTAGTTAAGGTCATTCTATTTTTTTATATTTTTATTTCCCGTTGAGAAATATAAAAAAGAAATGTTGACCCGAATTTAGCCGGGGAAACTTCACTTTCCAGCTACTACTACTACTACTACTACTACTACTACTACTACTACTACTACTACTACTACTACTACTACAACTACTACTACTACTACTACTACTAACACATCGACTACTACTACTACTTTTACTGCTGCTACTACTACTACTACTACTACAGCTATTACTACTACTACTGCTGCTACTGCTACTGCTGATACTACTGCTAATATTACTACTATTACTACTACTACTACAACTGCTACAACGACAACTACTGCTACTACTACTACAATTACTATTAATACTACTACAACTACTACTACAACTACTACTACAACTACTAATACAACTACTAATACTATTACAACTACTATACTACAACTACTAATACAACTACTAATACGATTACTACTACAACTACTAATACAACTACTAATACGATTACTACTACACCTACTAATACAACTACAACTACTACTACAACTACTAATACAACTACTAACACTACTACTACTACAACTACAACTACTACTACAACTACTAATACTACTAATACAACTACTAATACTACTACAACTACTCATACTACTGTTAATAATAATACTACTACAACAACAACTACAACAACAACTACTACTACTACAACAACTACTACCACTACAACCGCTACAACAATAACAACAACTACTACTACTACAAATACTGCGACTATTACTACTACTGCTACTACTGCTGCTGCTACTGCGGTAGCTGCTGCTCCTTCGTCGCATTTTACCACTTCGGGTATGGAGGGAGATACAAAGTGTTGGTTTATCTACTTCTGACACCCTCGTGACACGTTATGATATGATGGGAATATGTCGGTTGTAGAGAGTTTCTCTCTGAACTTGTCAATAAACGTCGTCTGCCTCGAGTTCTGTGTCCTCGTTTTGTGCAGTCCTTGCATGAATGACAAAGCGACATGTTTTAATCAACGGCTGCCGGGTTCCTCAATCAACATTACCAAAACATGAATTTTCATTATTTCACGTTTCATTTTATTTTCGACCACGTGTCATTTTGGCCTAGTTTAATCCTCGATTTTTTTTTCAAAACTTCCCTCGTCTTGTCCTCGAATTGTTTCCGTGTTAATTGCGAGACTTCTCGCGCCTTTATTTTAATGTAGAACCAAGACCGCCCAACGGCATCCAGAAGGGATCAGAAAAAGCTGACTGGTTCTACAGAATTGGTGAACCAGAACTGATCAAGACCCTACTCAATGTCCGGTGATGGGCCTGGTTACAGACTAACCAGTCTGGGCAAGTAAGTGAGACCCAAGAGAGAAATAACATGCTGGAGTCGGATGTTTTGGATCAAAATGTGCAAATAACCCAACTTTTTATAACGCACAAGATAACACATCAACACCCACAGCACGTCATATCAACACCCACAGCACGTCATATCAACACCCACAAACCAACACATTAACACCCACAATACAACAAGTCAACGCCCACGACATGTCAACACGCACATTACAACATGTCAACACCCACAAAACATGTTAACACTCACAACACAACACGTTAACACTCACAATACATGTTAACATTCACAATGCAACACGTTAATGCTCACAACACAACACGTCAACACCCACAACACAACATGTTAACACTCACAACATAACACGTCAACACTCACAATACAACATGTTAACACTCACAATACAACATGTTAACACTCACAATACAACACACTAATGCTCACAACACAACACGTCAACACTCACAACACAACACGTTAACACTCACAATGCAATATGTTAACATTCACAATGCACCACGTTAATGCTCACAACACAACACGTCAACACCCACAACACAACATGTTAACACTCACAACATAACACGTCAACACTCACAATACAACATGTTAACACTCACAATACAACATGTTAACACTCACAATACAACACACTAATGCTCACAACACAACACGTCAACACTCACAACACAACATGTTAACACTCACAACACAACATGTTATCACTCACAACAGAACATATTAACATCCACAACACAACATGTTAACACTCATAATACAAAATGTCAACAACCACAACAAATACCCACTACACATCAACACTTACACAGTACAATACATCACCACCTTCAACACAATACATCACCACCTTCAACACAATACATCAACGCCCACTCAACGTCCGTTGTATGGCGGACGACAATCAGAAGTAATCACCATGGAAACTGAATGAGAAAAAAAGATGCAGTTTACCCAGACATGGGACTGACTGACCAAAGCCAACTGAAGTTCACTTCGACCTTCTGGCTGAGAGGAAATTCCTGGAAAACTACCGGCTAGCATGACGTTTTCTGTTTTTCGAACAGTGAAGATTTGTTGGTAGTGACGTCATCCGTCTAAAGCTCCTATAGCTGAAAACCTCACATTCTTTGGAAGGTTTTTAAGTTTTATTTTCTGCCCCCGGGCTTAAGTAAATCTATAGGTTGCTGTGGACTTACCGTGACCAAAGGGAAGCCACTGATGAAAGATGCTATTAAAAAAAAAAAAAACGAATGCTACGCAGGAATCCAAAGAAGACTTTTCGACTAACACAACATCAGTTTCATTAATTGCTGCATGTTGAGAGATATACTTCAGAGGAGATCTGAGCATATGTGGACTTGTTCGATGTACAATGAGGATGATTTGTCCACTACTAACCTAAACTAAACAACTAAACTAAACTCAACTAAACTAAGCTAAACTAAACTAAACTAAACTAAACTAAACTGAACTGAACTGAACTGAACTGAACTGAACTAAACTAAACTGAACTGAACTAAACTAAACTAAACTAAACTAAACTAAACTAAACTAAACTAAACTAAACTAAACTAAACTAAACTAAACCAAACCAAACCAAACTGAACTGAACTGAACTGAATTGAATTGAACTAAACTAAACTAAACTAAACTAAACTAAACTAAACTAAACTAAACTAAACTAAACTAAACTAAACTAAACTAGACTAGACTAGACTAGACTAGACTAGACTAGACTAGACTAGACTGAACTGAACTGAACTGAACTGAACTGAACTAAACTAAACTAAACTGAACAATAACCTATGTTTATCGTATGTTGGGCATGACTGTAGCAGATGTACGACGGTCAGCCTGTGACAAAGTCACGTTCATCAGTAGCTTATATCCTTGTTGAAAAGAAGAACATACTTAAATCTGTTATGACCACTTCAGAGTCTAAAAACTGCAGTTTATTATTTCGTTTTTTCTTTTAAGTTGGCAGTACGTACAGTTTATCTTGTAATCTTCGTGTGATGTTGGGGCCTCGGTGGCTGAGTGGTTAGTGCTCTCGCTTCCTGATCAGAAGGGTCTGAGTTCAGCTCCCAGAAGAGGCTAAATTTCTTTTCCCAGACTGAGAGGTCCAAGGGCTCTAAAAATGAGTACCAGAGATATTTATGTGGAGTGAAGACGGTCTGACGTGCAACCCGACCACGTCACCCCCAAAAAATGCGCCGTTAGTGATGGAAAAATATGGTCACTAGCACAATATGCACATACAAACCCAACAAGACAGGGAAGGCATCCTTAACCTTGTTTTCACCTTTGCTGTTATGTTTTCCATTTGTTTGTTAATGTATTTGTTCCTTGCAAAACTCTTGTCCTCCTAATTGGTTACACTTATATCTGGCTGATGTCATTTATCTACCTCTTCTGCCAACTTACCATCATTATCATGTTCAAGAATATTTACCGCGATCATCCACTGAATTATAATCTTGGTATGAGCCAGCTCTGACGGTCTTATCCGTGACCAAATAGATCTGACAATGTGCGACATTATGACTCAATGGATGTTCTACTATAAAATGTATGCACTAAAACTTTACCAGTTGAGCGTCTGTACAAATGTGCTCCTCTGACGTGTCTCCACTACAAAGTGATCGTCATCATCATCAAGTACCGGGCCTGTTGACATAGGTGATCATGTCTCTCCACAACTTTCGATCTCGACAGTTATTTATCATTTCTGTTGTTTGACCTTCTGCCAAGCCATTCTCTTAAGCTGTCTGTATTTTTTCTCTTTGCTTCCTTCTGTCTCTTCGTCCTTCAATTTTCCCAGTTGTTACAATATATTCCAGTTCTCTTCTCATTACATGGCCAAAAAATGATGATTGTTTCTTTCTAATATTGGAAATTAGCTCTCTTCTTGCTTTGGCCTCTTTCATGGCATTTTCATTACTCTTCTTAGCTGTCCATGGTATTCTCAACTTTCTTCTAACAAAGTGGTAGAGAAAGCCATTTCCCAAGAGATGTTCTAGTGATAGTAATTATGAGGGATCACCCAAGCTGGACAGCTCAACAGGCTGGGATCAGGAAAAGCCAAACATCAAACATGTTGAAATCGGAATCACTGGACTGCATCACTAACATAACAGTGCAAAGTAAAAACTCACCATGACGTCACAATCTAGAAAAAAAAGAGTGATATATAGTGTTCATTCCATGTAGTCCTGCCGAATGACTAGAGTGTCGAGCCTGCTGCTTAGAAAAGGTCCATCCAATGCTACTGGTGGTCACTTTCCCCTATATTGTAGTATCAAAGCACAGAGAGAATGCATAAGTGCTACTGACCAAACTTCAACACTAAGAACGCTCCTATGACCATCACCGATACAATACTGGAGCGGAACAAGCTGTATGGAGATGTCACCAGCCGTGACCTAGCACACGCTTTCTTAGAACTCAATATTGATATCCAAAGGTATAGATACACAGAAGGAGATTCACAGTTCTTTTACATTGTTGGTAGAGCTTGTAATGTAAAAAAAAAAGTAAAGCACCCCCGTTACGCCAAGTGGCGTATATGGAAATATAGTGTTAGTGACCCTATATTTTACAGACCTTCAGCACATGATTTTTGGGGTAATGTGGTCGGTATTACGCCCGTGCTGCTTTACTTTCCCAGAAAAAAATCCGATACCCATTTAAGGCTGGGTGAACCCGGAAGCCGTCGGTTGGGATCGAACCCTACCCTTGTCCTTTGTAGTTCAGTTCACTAACCACTGAGCTATCGCGGCTCCCTAGCTTGTAGTGTGGTGCTTATAAATTATTCAGGTCTGCATTTCTGAGTATTCAGTGCTGGGAGTACAGAGAGAGCGAGAGAGAGAGAGAGAGAGAGAAGAGCGTCTGTAATAATAATGATATTGTCTTTTTTGTTCTTCACCTCAGATGTTTTTCGGTGGTGGTACCTGGTTATTCATCAGTCTCATTTATAATCAAGAACACTAGGTGGGCAAATGAAGAGAAGGTGGGCAAATTAAGAGAAGGTGGACAAATGAAGAGAATGTGGACAAATGAAGAGAAGGTGGGCACATGAAGAGAAGGTGGGCAAATGAAGAGAAGGTGGGCACATGAAGAGAAGGTGGACAAATGAATAGAAAGTTGGCCAATGAAGAGAAGGTGGGCACATGAAGAGAAGGTGGACAAATGAATAGAAGGTGGGCAAATGAAGAGAAGGTGGGCACATGAAGAGAAGGTGGACAAATGAAGAGAAGGTGGGAACATGAAGAGAAGGTGGGCAAATGAAGAGAAGGTGAGCAAATGAAGAGAAGGTGGGCACATGAAGAGAAGGTGGGCAAATGAAGAGAAGGTGGGCAAATGAAGAAAAGGTGGGCAAATGAAGAGAATGGGGACAAATGAAGAGATGGTGGGCACATGAAGAGGCGGTGGGCAAATGAAGAGAAGGTGGGCAAATGCAAATAAGGTGGGCAAATGAAGAGAAGGTGGGCACATGAAGAGAAGGTGGGCAAATGAAGAGAAGGTGGGCAAATGAAGAGAAGGTGGGCAAATGAAGAGAAGGTGGGCAAATGAAGAGATTGTTGGCAAATGAAGAGAAGGTGGGCAAATGAAAATAAGGTGGGCAAATGAAAATAAGATGGGCAAATGAAGAGATTGTGGGAAAATGAAGAGAAGGTGGGCAAATGAAGAGAAGGTGGGCAAAAGAAGAGAAGGTGGGCATATAAAGAGAAGGTGGACATACGAAGAGAAGGTGGGCGTATGAAGAGAAGATGGGCATATGAAGAGAAGGTAGGCAAATGAAGAGAAGGTGGGCATATAAAGAGAAGGTGGGCATATGAATGGAAGGTGGGTATATGAAGAGAAGATGGGCATATGAAGAGAAGGGGGGGCATTTTTTGGCGTTCCTCAGCTTTTAATTCTGATGAAGTCCCTAGAGACTAGGAAATTAATTTTGCGTGTTAATCCATTTTTCCCTGGCAGCCGTGTGCACAGGAGAGGTAGGCATATGAAGAGAGGTGTAACTAGAGAACCGCACGAGCAAGCCTTAAATGGGACACATCAGAAAGAATAAAAAATATCTGGCCGCTTAAACCACTTGGGGAAAAACAATGACGCATAAGAAGATAACAGGCATCGACTTCTTTACAAAGATTGAAAAGCTCGCCAAGAATCATCATCATCATGTGCCATACCGGTTGGCGTAGGCGATCATGTCCTTCCACAATCTTCTATCTACAGTGCATCGTATCAGTTCTGTTGTTGACTGCTTTCCATGCCATGACACCAAGCTATCCAGTATTTTCTCTCTTTGTCATCCGCGATCTCTCTTTCCTTTTATTTTGCCAGTTGTAACCAAGTATTCCAACTTTCCTCTTCTCATGATGTGCCCGAAAAATGTTGATTGTTTCTTTCTGGTGTTTTTTAGGAGCTCCCTTTTTGTGTTGGCCTCTTTGAGAACTTTCTCATTGGTCTTTTTATCTGTCCAGGGAACTTTCAACATTTACCAAGAATAGGATACATTTTTTTTTTTAATTTTGCATCGAGATTTCCGGGTATTGGAGGTAAATGAGCCATGTCCATCACATATTCAAAAAAAAAAAGGCCGCACACAGTTAGGTCTGGTGATCTTGAGAGGTCATGTGCATAACACCTGGTCATTTTGTGTCAGCGCGGTCATTCCATCAGCAGGTGTTCGTTGAGAAATGTTGCTGAGATTTTGTAGGTCAGGCTAGAAAATGTTTGAGTCGATCAGCGGTCACCCTAGTTATCATCTTAGTTATCAACACAGTTATCAATATAGTTATCAACATAGTTATCAATATAGTTATCAACATAGTTATTAATATAGTTATCATTATAGATATCAACATAGTTATCAACATAGTTATCAATATAGTTATCAACATAATTATCACTATAGTTATCAACATAGTTATCAGTATAGTTATCAATATAGTTATCAAAATATTTATCAACATAGTTATCAATATAGTTTTCAACATAGTTATCAATATAGTTATCAACATAGTTATTAATATAGTTATCATTATAGATATCAACATAGTTATCAATATAGTTATCAACATAGTTATCAATATAGTTATCAACATAGTTATCAATATAGTTATTAACATAGTTATCAATATAGTTATCAACATAGTTATCAATATGACTATCAACATAGTTATCGGAGGCGAAGGCGCGCCTCCCAGAACCAGAGCTGGAAGTTGTCAGCGATCCACAGCTGATGGCTTGCACCAGTATCGGTGAACCAGAATCATCCAAACCCTGCCCCACCTCTCCGTGGTGCCACTAGTAACAGATTAAACTGTCTAGTCTGGCCAAGCGAGTAGGGATCGAAGAGGGAAGGCAACCCGGTACTCAAAAATGTCATGCTGAAGTCGGATGTGTTGGGCAGAAAGGTGCAAATATCACAGTTATACTGTAAACCACAACACAACGCAGACACGCCCACTTAACGTGGTTTTAGAGGCGGATGATGACGTGGTACACTCCTTAAATCATCTGTCGAACGCAAGCAAGCAACATAGTTATCAATATAGTTATCAACATAGTTATCATTATAGTTATCAACATAGTTATCATTATAGTTATCAACATAGTTATCATTATAGTTATCAACATAGTTATCATTATAGTTATCAACATAGTTATCATTATAGTTATCAACATAGTTATCATTATAGTTATCAACATAGTTATCATTATAGTTATCAACATAGTTATCATTATAGATATCAACATATTCCAATACGTTTTACCATTGCATCTACTTAAATCAAGGATTGTTGTGTGCACACATTAGTTGTAAGATTAATTGTATTCTAGCATTCTTCTGTATAACCACAATTTTGATACCCTCAGTGGCCGCCATCTCCTAAACAATAACATCACCCTCCCAGTACAGTCACACACGGTTCGTTGTATACCTCGACCTGTTCTGTGCGAGCTTCTCAATCGCATCGTGGGAGTCGATGCTGGCTCTCTTTTCCTCCTTCATCCGTGTTCTTCTCGGTATCTCTCCTTTTCTTTTTCCAGCTGTTTCCCATTTAAGGGTTTGCTTTGGAATTCTCTTATTGTCTCTTCTTATCACAAAGCCGACTTATGCCCACCTTCTTTTTTTTCTTGATTATAGATGCTGTTGGTTGAGTGGTTATTTCTCTTGCTTCTGAACTAGTCCCAGTTCATTCCCTTGTATATATATAGGGTGTTTATAAAGTCTCACTACACTTGGTATCTAGGTCAATTTGAAAAAAATGTTTATGACGTCATCACAATATGTGCTCAATGGTAAGTTCACTTGTTGCGACAGTTTTCTTAATGACTTGTCTGGACTTTTAAGGATTCTGTCTTGGATATCTAAACATATTTCATCATTCACAGCAGGCCTACCAGATCGTGGAGCATCTTCCACATTTCCAGTAGCAATAAACTTATTCAACAAATTTCATTGACAGTGGGAGCACATATTGTGATGACGTCATAAACATTTTTTTTTTCAAATTGACCTAGATACCAAGTGTAGTGAGACTTTATAAACACCCTGTAGTATTGTCCTTAGACATGTGTTTCCCAATGCATCTACATCATTGGGGACGGGGTGGTCTCGAGGCAAGACGCCGGTCTCGAGACAGAGAGGTGTGAGTTCAAATCCCGGCTGCGCAGTTGTAATTTTCATTTGTGATTTCTCTCTGCAGCAACTACCCCAGGTCTCATCAGCGAGGTCTCCAAGATCAAGGACATCGATTTATGTAGCCACTAATAAGAACCGTAAAGGTCTGCAAGATCAAGGTTATCTGTTTATGTTGTTACTAATAAGAACAGCCGAGGCCTGCAAGATCAAGGACATCTGTTTATGTTGTTGCTAATAAGAACAGCCGAGGCCTACAAGATCAGGGGCATCTGTTTATATTGTTACTAATAAGAACAGCCGAGGCCTGCAAGATCAAGGACATCTGTTTATGTTGTTACTAATAAGAACAGCCGAGGTCTGCAAGATCAAGGCCATTTGTTTATGTTGTTACTAATAAGAACAGCCAAGGCCTGCAAGATCAAGGACATCTGTTTATGTTGTTACTAATAAGAACAGCCGAGGTCTGCAAGATCAAGGCCATTTGTTTATGTTGTTACTAATAAGAACAGCCGAGGCCTGCAAGATCAAGGACATCTGTTTATGTTGTTACTAATAAGAACAGCCGAGGTCTACAAGAGCAAGGACATCCGTTTATGTTGTTACTAATAAGAACAGCCGAGGCCTACAAGATCAAGGACATCTGTTTATGTTGTTACTAATAAGAACAGCCGAGGCCTGCAAGATCAAGGCCATTTGTTTATGTTGTTACTAATAAGAACAGCCGAGGCCTGCAAGATCAAGGCCATTTGTTTATGTTGTTACTAATAAGAACAGCCTAGGCCTGCAAGATCAAGGACATCTGTTTATGTTGTTACTAATAAGAACAGCCGAGGTCTGCAAGATCAAGGACATCTGTTTATGTTGTTACTAATAAGAACAGCCGAGGTGTACAAGATCAAGGACATCTGTTTATGTTGTTACTAATAAGAACAGCCGAGGTGTACAAGATCAAGGACATCTGTTTATGTTGTTACTAATAAGAACAGCCGAGGCCTGCAAGATCAAGGTCATCTGATTGAGACCCGCGCGTATACTCAGTGCCGATGTTACCAGTAGAATTTTATGAAGCCCAAGGGAGATCAAAATAGCATTCTTGATTCATTCCTGGTTTCAGTTTGGAACATATGGGACTAGTCGTTATACAAATCTTTAAGTTCAGAACAAACGGTTTTACTTTTCGATAAGTTTCTCTAGTATAATTCTTATAACAAAAGGTTGATCAAGGCATCTTTTCTCTTCACCTAATCTTGCTCTTCCCGCATACGTATCTACCGCATCTTTGGTACTTGTCATAATACTCTTGCAGAATAGTTTAGAAGCAACTGTTAGAAAAGGAGGCAAAGAAGTCTCACAGCAGCTGAGCTGGAGGTTGTCAGCGACCCACAGCTGATGTCTTACGCCAGGATCGGTAAACCAGAACCATCCAGACCCTGCTCCACCTCTCCGTGGTGCCTCTAGTCTGGCCAAGCGATTAGGGATCGAAGAGGAAAGACAACTCGGTACTCAAAAATGTCATGCTGAAGTCGGATGTGTTGGGCCGAAAGACGGAAATATCACAGTTATACTGCAAACCACAAAACAACGCAGGCACGCCCACTTAACCTCCTTTTAAGGGCGGATGATGAAGAGGCGTATTTCTTTAGTTTTCACATAAAAGCAAGCAAGCCACAATCTCCAGTTTTTGCAGCCTTGTCATTTTTTAAAGAATTTTATTAATAATCCCATTTTTAAATATAAAATTTCATGATCAATACTTCTTTTCAGGTTTGACTAAATATTCATTATCTGCATGATAGTTTTAACTTTCGGTCGTCAATTGCTTTTAGCATGTCATCTGACATATCATCTTCAACTACAGCCTTGAACTTTACCGCTGGTTTAACTTTACTCAAGGCGAATCATTCCAAATTAATATTTAATTGTGAGGTTGGCGTATCTGCAAAATCTATCATTTGTCTGAGCATCAAGCGATTAATGAGGATTTCTGTAAAGTGTTCAGTCCATAATGACTTTATGTCCGCGTTTGATATTAGTAAGGTACTGTTTTTTTTTTTAATCGCAAATGGTCACCTTTAGATGTTACAGTGCTTATCGCACCATGTGCACAGAGAGTTTAACTGTTCTAGTGTCATTGCTGCTGTCTGTGGCTTGTCGCACCATGTGCACAGAGAGTTTAACTGTTCTACTGTCATTGTTGCTGTCTGTGGCTTATCGCACCATGTGCACAGAGAGTTTAACTGTTCTACTGTCATTGTTGCTGTCTGTGGCTTGTCGCACCATGTGCACAGAGAGTTTAACTGTTCTACTGTCATTGTTGCTGTCTGTGGCTTATCGCACCATGTGCACAGAGAGTTTAACTGTTCTAGTGTCATTGTTGCTGTCTGTGGCTTATCGCACCATGTGCACAGAGAGTTTAACTGTTCTACTGTCATTGTTGCTGTCTGTGGCTTATCGCACCATGTGCACAGAGAGTTTAACTGTTCTACTGTCATTGTTGCTGTCTGTGGCTTGTCGCACCATGTGCACATAGAGTTTAACTGTTCTACTGTCATTGTTGCTGTCTGTGACTTGTCGCACCATGTGCACAGAGAGTTTAACTGTTCTACTGTCATTGTTGCTGTCTGTGACTTGTCGCACCATGTGCACAGAGAGTTTAACTGTTCTACTGTCATTGTTGCTGTCTGTGGCTTGTCGCACCATGTGCACAGAGAGTTTAACTGTTCTACTGTCATTGTTGCTGTCTGTGACTTGTCGCACCATGTGCACAGAGAGTTTAACTGTTCTACTGTCATTGTTGCTGTCTGTGACTTGTCGCACCGTGTGCACAGAGAGTTTAACTGTTCTACTGTCATTGTTGCTGTCTGTGGCTTATAGCACCATGTGCACAGAGAGTTTAACTGTTCTACTGTCATTGTTGCTGTCTGTGGCTTGTCGCACCGTGTGCACAGAGAGTTTAACTGTTCTACTGTCATTGTTGCTGTCTGTGGCTTATCGCACCATGTGCACAGAGAGTTTAACTGTTCTAGTGTCATTGTTGCTGTCTGTGGCTTATCGCACCATGTGCACAGAGAGTTTAACTGTTCTACTGTCATTGTTGCTGTCTGTGGCTTGTCGCACCGTGTGCACAGAGAGTTTAACTGTTCTACTGTCATTGTTGCTGTCTGTGGCTTGTCGCACCATGTGCACAGAGAGTTTAACTGTTCTACTGTCATTGCTGCTGTCTGTGACTTATCGCACCATGTGCACAGAGAGTTTAACTGTTCTACTGTCATTGTTGCTGTCTGTGGCTTATCGCACCATGTGCACAGAGAGTTTATCTGTTCTACTGTCATTGTTGCTGTCTGTGGCTTGTCGCACCATGTGCACAGAGAGTTTAACTGTTCTAGTGTCATTGTTGCTGTCTGTGGCTTATCGCACCATGTGCACATAGAGTTTAACTGTTCTAGTGTCATTGTTGCTGTCTGTGACTTGTCGCAACATGTGCACAGAGAGTTTAACTGTTCTAGTGTCATTGTTGCTGTCTGTGACTTGTCGCACCACGTGCACAGAGAGTTTAACTGTTCTACTGTCATTGTTGCTGTCTGTGACTTGTCGCACCATGTGCACAGAGAGTTTAACTGTTCTACTGTCATTGTTGCTGTCTGTGACTTGTCGCACCATGTGCACAGAGAGTTTAACTGTTCTACTGTCATTGTTGCTGTCTGTGGCTTGTCGCACCATGTGCACAGAGAGTTTAACTGTTCTACTGTCATTGTTGCTGTCTGTGGCTTATCGCACCATGTGGACAGAGATTTTTTTTTTTTTGATGTTACTTGTTTGTAATGCAGGATAAAGAAGAAAATATTCGAGGATTTTCAAAGTTGAAGTTTAAATCAGAATTATCGTTATAGCCGGTCACATTATAAGTGGATTCTGATGTAATAGTTTTTAATGGTCTATGCTGAAGAGAAGAATAACAAATACATTAATATTTACTACCATTGAAATGTATGAGACTAGGGGCTAACAAATTACGGGTAGACAAGGTGTTATTCTTCCCCACACTTTGACTTTAAAGTCATCCAAGAACATCATGTCTAAAGTCATCCAAGAACATCATGTCTAAAGTCATCCAAGGGCATCATGTCTAAAGTCATCCAAGACACCATGTCTAAAGTCATCCAAGGACACCATGTCTAAAGTCATCCATAGACATCATGTCTAAAGTCATCCAAGGACACCATGTCTAAAGTCATCCATGGACATCATGTCTAAAGTCATCCAAGGACACCATGTCTAAAGTCATCCATGGACATCATGTCAAAAGTCATCCAAGGAAACCATGTCTAAAGTCATTCAAGGACACCATGTCTAAAGTCATCCAAGGACACCATGTCTAAAGTCACCCAAGGACATCATGTCTAAAGTCATCCAAGGACACCATGTCTAAAGTCATCCAAGAACATCATGTCTAAAGTCATCCAAGGACACCATGTCTAAAGTCATCCAAGGACATCATGTCAAAAGTCATCCAAGGACACCATGTCTAAAGTCATTCAAGGACACCATGTCTAAAGTCAACCAAGGACACCATGTCTAAAGTCACCCAAGGACATCATGTCTAAAGTCATCCAAGGACACCATGTCTAAAGTCATCCATAGACATCATGTCTAAAGTCATCCAAGGACACCATGTCTAAAGTCATCCAAGGACACCATGTCTATCGTCATCCAAGGACACCATGTCTAAAGTCATCCAAGGACACCATGTCTAAAGTCATCCATGGACATCATGTCAAAAGCCATCCAAGGACACCATGTCTAAAGTCATCCAAGGACACCATGTCTAAAGTCATCCAAGGACACCATGTCTAAAGTCACCCAAGGACATCATGTCTAAAGTCACCCAATGACATCATGTCTAAAGTCACCCAAGGACATCATGTCTAAAGTCATCCAAGGACATCATGTCTAAAGTCATCCAAGGACATCATGTCTAAGGTCTTTATTTATATGTTACTGTAGCTAATGGTAAAACCATCGCCATCTATAGAAATAAGCCTGCTGGCGAAAGGGAACCCCCAAAAATCCACTACTAGCGTGACGTTTTCAGCTTTGCGAGGAGGGATGGTTATGGGTATAAACATTGTCCAAAGCTCCTATAGGTGAAACCGTCACGCTAGTAAAGGTAATTTGGGGTTTTATTTTCACCCCGCGTGTTTGCTTCTGTATAGCTTTAATTTCATTGTCAGACTTATTTGTAGACATGTACAATTGAATCATCATCATCACTGAGTGCCGTCTCCGCATTGAAGGTTGGCTACCATGGAGCACCCTTACACTCCATGTTAGTCTTGGTCTGCCTCTACCTCAAATGGGTACCACATTTCTTGTTAAATTGAATGATTGTGGTGGATATCTTCCACAGCTTGGTTTTTTATTAGTGACCGTGTTAGGCGTTGGTAGAACAAGGTAGAAATAGACTGCTTTATAATATTTACTTTATCCCATTGTCAATAACATCGTGTGCCATACCATCGTAGGCAAGCACGTCCTTTCTCAAATCTCTATGCACAGTATATCTTATCAATTCAGTTGTTGACTCTTGTCCATGCCATGACACCAAGCTATCTAGTAAAAGTAAAAGAAAAGAGGCCCCGTCACGTCAAGTGGCGTATATGGAATAAGGTGTTAGCACATGATTTTTGGAGCAATGTGGTCGGTATTACGTCCGTGTCGCTTTACTTTCACAGAAGAAACGCGGTACCCATTTAAGGCTGAGTGAACCCAGAAGCCTTCTCTTGTCCTTTGTAGTCCAGTTCACTAACTACTGAGTTATCGCGGCCCCCAAGCTAACTATATATTGTCTTCTCTATTTGCAGTCCGTGATTTATCTTTCCCTATATTTCGCCACTTGTAACCAAGTATTCCAACTTTCCTCTTCTCATGATGTTCCCGAAAATGTCGAATATTTATTTCTTATGTTTCTTTGTCACATCACATATATCACCATCATCATCATCGTGTGCCTTCTCCGCAACGAAGGTTGGCTACCATGGATCGCCATTCTACTCTGTTTCTTGCTTTGATGGTGCAGGCTGTCATAGATTGACTTGTCCATCTTTTGATGTTACTCGTCCATGTTAGTCTTGGTCTGCCTCTTTTACTTTGTATTTTTCCTTCCAATATTACTTTTGGTATAGGGTGACCATTTTTTTCCCATTGTTTCCGGGGACATTTGTCATATTTTTTACATTTCAGAGGATTTTTTTTGCTTATTTCTGAGACTGTCCCACAAAATCGGGGACGAACGATATATATATATATATATATATATATATATATATATATATATATATATATATATATATATATGTGTGTGTGTGTGTGTGTGTGTGTGTGTATACATATATATATATTTATTTATATATATATTTACACGACTGCACTGTACTGTCATTACACTCGAACTGATTTGAAAATTGACCGGGAAAGATACTTTGGCGGGAGATGTCCGGAAAGGCGAGGGGGGGGGGGGGGGGTGTGTGTCTGCTTTTAAAAAAAATTAAACCCATCCCAATAGAAGTGAGTGGTGGGAATAGAGGTGACGTAGCACCGCGCTTCAAGAGTTCAAAGAGCTATCTCCGACACAACGCGTCCAAGTCTTCTCTTTTATCTTCTTGCTAATGCCGCTCAGTCTGGGATAAAGAAACACAACTCAGTAACGTCCTGAGTCCAAGTGATTACTTTAAAAGATGGCCGATTCCGTGTATGAACATTTATTTATTCACTGAATTCGGGGACAAAATCGGGGACAACTTCTACATTCCGGGGACTGTCCCCGGAAATCGGGGACGAATGGTCACCCTATTTTAGTAGGCTGTTGTGTCTTTTAACATGCCCCAAAAATTGCATTTGTCTTGTCTTAATTGTATTTAGTAGTTCTCTTTTTATTTTCAGTTGTTTTAAAACTTTATCGTTTGTTATCTTTTGTTTCCATCCAATTCTACCTATTCTTCTATAAATCCACATTTCAAAGGCTTCAACTTTCTGTTCTGTTCTCTTGTCTAATGTCCATGTTTCTGCACCATACAGGAATATTGAGAAGATGTAACATTTTGCCATTCTTAGTTTCAGCCCTGCTGATATTTGTTTTGTTGTTAGTATATTTTTCATGGCATTAAAATACTTTTTGCCATACCTAAAATACATAACAGATAACAAAAACTATACCATTGTAGCTGTTAGCTTCTTATCGGAGTCCGTACACGACTCTGGCATCATGGCTAGCGGCGAGCAGAAATATCGAAACTGGACTTCCAGTTCTTGCCCACAGTGAAGCAGCAGGCGGCACGTACCAACTAAAAATCATCGTAATTTTCATTATCCAGCTGCCCTCAAGCTCCGGAAGCAATCCGTGATCCTGGTCTCTGATAGGTGGCTATTTGACTGCCTGCCTTTCACTGGTTGGTCAATTAGTCAAATCACTGCGCCTACGGCGGTTATTTCAACTCCGGATACTGAGAGAAAAGAAATCGCCCGCGGGAAGGTGTAGTTCTCTACTCAAATCTATCCTTGATGCTCTACCTACATTTTCAAATAATCCTAGACACTGGCAAGGTCGACGGCTGGCCTGAATTCAGAGTTGAGATCCGGCATGAACATCATCAAGGACGTAGATTAGCAGGGCTCCCCAGTCCCGTCATCATAGTCACACTGTAATAATATGTAATCATGACCAGCTATCTATTAATAGAACTAGTCTACGAATAAACAAAACATAGAATCAAGTTAACAGCTGACGATTTTATAGAAAATATTGTTTTTAAAACAGCTACGAATTTATACCAGAGACTGTTGTTCTTATATTATCATCATCATCATTGGGTGCCGTCACCGCATCGAAGGTTGGCTACCATGGGGCGCCACACCGCTCTGTCTCTTGCTTTGGTAGTGCACATTGTTATAAGCTTACTTGATGGTATCCGTCCATGTTAGTCTTGGTCTGCCTCTTCTACCGTATATTTTCCCTTCCATTATTACTTTTAGTAGGCTGGTAGGACTTTTAATATGCCCCAAAACTTTGTCTTCTTTGATTTGTATTTAGCAGTTTTCTTTTCATTTTTATTTAAGACTTCATCGTTTGTTTTCTTTTCTGTCCATCCAATTCTTCTTTAAATCCATATTTCAAAGGCTTCGATTTTCTGTTCTGTTTTCTTGTCTAATGTCCACGTTTCTGCACCATATAAGAATACTGAGAGGATATCACATTTTCCTATTCTTAGTTTTAGTCCCGGTGTTATTTGGTTTGATGTTAGTATATTTTTCGTGACACTAAATTAATTTTTTGTCATACCTATCTTTTGTGTGTGCTTATTTCAGTTTTACATTTTCCATCACTGGCTATAGCATGTCCAAGGTTGTTGTAGCTCTGAAAAAAAATATAGTACCCCCGTCACGCCAAGTGGCGTATAGGGAATATGGTGTTAGTGACCATAAATTTTAGAACTTTGGCACGTGATTTTTGGGGTAATGTGGTCGGTATTACGCCCGTGACGCTTTACTTTCCCTGAAAAAAATCCTGTACCCATTAAAGGCTGGGTGAACCTGGAAGCCGTCGGTTGGGATCAAACCCTACCTCTTGTCCTTTGTAGTACAGTTCACTAACCACTGAGCTATCGCGGCTCCCTATTGTAGCTCTGAACTGTCTCCATATTTATTCCTTCCACTCTGATATCGACTTGTAGGTTTTGAATATTATTTCTGTTTATGATCACAGCTTTAGTCTTTTATGATATTCATATCTACTCCATATTCTAGCTGGTCATGTTTATTTCATTTGTATATATTATATTCAATATAAATATATATAATTTATTACATTAAGTAATTTAATTGTTGTAGATCTTTAGGCCGTTATGCTAGTAATACAGTATAATCATCATATCTTAGGTTATTGATTATCTTTTCATTAATGTTTAGGTCTGGCATCGCTGTAATGTTTTTAAAGATTGCTCGGTGTATGGGTTTAACGAGATGGTGATAGGTTTGTACTTAAAACAGCCACAAGTTTAAAGCAGAAATTATGTTGTACTTAAAACAGCCACAAGTTTAAAGCAGAAATTATGTTGTACTTAAAACAGCCACAAGTTTAAAGCAGAAATTATGTTGTACTTAAAACAGCCACAAGTTTAAAGCAGAAATTATGTTGTACTTAAAACAGCCAAGGGTGTCCGGTTAGCGCAATCGATAGGCGGTTGGCTTACCACGGCAACAGCCGGGGTTCGTACCCTGGCGAGGACACCTGGGTTTTACTAATTCCCTAAAAATTAGTAGGAGCCGCGATAGCTCAGTGGTTAGTGAACTGGACTACTACAGACAAGGGGTAGGGTTCGATCCCAACCGACGGCTCCGGGTTCACCCAGCCTTAAATGGGTACCAGATTTTTTCTGGGAAAGTAAAAGCAGCACGGGCGTAATACCGACCACATTACCCCAAAAATCATGTGCTGAAGGTCTGTAAAATATAGGGTCACTAACACCATATTTCCCTATACGCCACTCGGCGTGACGGGGGGTACTTTACTTTTTTTTTTTTTTTTAAACAGCCACAAGTTTAAAGCAGAAATTATGTTGTACTTAAAACAGCCACAAGTTTAAAGCAGAAATTATTTTGTACTTAAAACAGCCACAAGTTTAAAGCAGAAATTATTTTGTACTTAAAACAGCCACAAGTTTAAAGCAGAAATTATTTTGTACTTAAAAGCAGTAATATCATCAACTTATGTTGTCCCCACATAGAAGATTGTCTACCATCTCGCTTTTTTCTCATGCTTTCATGGTGCACGCTGTCATAAGTTTTTTTTTTCTGTCCACCTACTGATGTTGTCAGTTCACTTTAGTCTTTACCTGCGTCTGTAGTGTATTCACCACTTCAAAATGAATCTCAGTGGAATGTCTCACTTTAAAGTGTAAACAAACAACATGCATTCCTCAAAATTTGTTAGATAGCTCATTCTTTATCTTCGGCTGTTTCAAAACATGATTTCTTCCCCTATATCTTCTTCTTCTTTCCTTCCTCATCTGCCTTTCAGCGTCGAGGGGAAATATAATTTGCGGTCTTTTGCTCTTCTGTTCGCCTCTGCTGCTGTTATGTTTCCTAGTGCTTCTAATATTCTGTCAATTTATATTTTTCGTGGTTGACCCTTGGGTCTGGTGTTCTCGCAAAGTTTATTGCCGGCTCGTTGTGTTGTGATTACTCTGCCATGTCACATGGCCAAACCATTTATCTGTTGTTTCTTTATTTATTCTTTGACGGGGGGTTATTACTAGCATTTTTTTCTCAGTTCTTCATTTCTTATCTTGTCTCTCAAGCTGTTTCCTGTCATTCGTCTAACACATTTCATCTCAGCTGAGATTATTTTTCTTCTTGTTCTTAAATCTAAGGTCCAGGGCTGGCATTGGTAGCTCAAAGTTGGGATTTTCCCAAATCCACCCAAATTGTCCATAAATCCACATTGATTCGAT
Source organism: Megaustenia siamemsis (assembly GCA_032433765.1). Classification (NCBI taxonomy): domain Eukaryota; kingdom Metazoa; phylum Mollusca; class Gastropoda; order Stylommatophora; family Ariophantidae; genus Megaustenia; species Megaustenia siamemsis. The sequence continues at coordinate 23,998,227 of JAVIAB010000106.1, forward strand.
TTATCTCTTATGTAGTATCCATGTTTTTAACAACATCCGGGAGTGTTGACGAGATATGACACTTTCGTTTGTGCTGTGAAGAGAATACTATCAAATATCTGTTATTGGGGGAGCCGCGATAAGCCCAGTGGTTAGTGAACCGGACTACAAAGGACAAGAGGTAGGGTTCGATCCCAACCGATGGCTTCCGGGTTCACCCAGCATTTAATGGGTACCTGATTTTTTTCAGGGAAAGTGAAGCGGCACGGGCGTAATACCGATCACATTACCCCAAAAATCATGTGCCGAAGGTCTGTAAAATTTATGGTCACTAACACCATATTCCCTATACACCACTTGGCGTGACGGGGGTACTTTACTTTTTTTTTTATCTGTTATTGGGCAAGCTATCGGATTGGGGGGGGGGGGGGGGTGCGACAGAAGTTAGACATGTTTATTAATAAAATCATTAACTTAGAATTATGGAAATGTATCAGTCAAATACCAGTGGACAGAGATACAACGAAGACGATGGCGCTGGATAGGGCACACGCCGCGGAAGCCAACTGAGAGTATTACATGACATGCCCTTTTTTTAAAAATCCTCAGGGGAAGAGACAAAGAGGAAGACCAAAATACACTTGAAGAAGGCAGATGGAAGAAGAGATGAAACGATTTTAAAAGAATGGCATGGGGAAAAAAAACGATTTGGAAAGCGCTTGTTGAAGACCTATGCTCCACAGGGAACTGAAAGGAAGAAGACGAAAGAGGATGAGGGAGAAAAGAAGAGGAGATTCATTACTAGAACGCTCGAAAAAGTTCACAAATTGAAAAGTGCCTGATTCGAGCGCATGCGCAGTGGCCTGTACTTGATACGTTGGTCCAGAGTTAACGGCATGGCTGTTCTATAGTGGTATCTTCCCAACAAACAGTCGTTACAGTTTGCAACTCTTTATCACAGCACTTCATTGGCTGTTGATAATTGCTGATTTTGTTTGTGAAGAACACCGCCCCAAAGGTGGTATGGAGTGACGAGTCTTGATGTTCCTTCTGTTATATTCGAACTTCAGCATTCACACCAGTTAAGAGCACTAAATACACACAGCTATCATTAGATTGGATTTCATAGTTGCTTTGGTGTAGTTACCTCCACTGTACGCCCGCGCATTTGTTTACTTTCCTACAGTTTTCATATTGTGACGTTAATTTAAACTTGTTCAGCTTTCATCTTCTTTCTATATATTAACTTTAATAATAACTCAGAACTGAAAACCTTGCGGCGACTCCAATTGAGAAGCGACCTTTATTCTCCAGCCCTAGAAGTCTCTCTCCTCCCCCCCCCCCCCCGATATAAGTAATAAGTAAAATGCGGTAAAGAAAAAGTGTTTTTTAAAACTCCAATTGATTTGCCTTCCATCTTGTTTGTATACATATAGCTCAAATTTGTTTACAATGACACATTTTGCATTCAACTAAATTTGTTAACGAGTTCCATGGTAGGCCTGAGTAGAGTAACTCCATGGATAAACAGATTTCCGGTTTCAAAATAGCGGAATAGAGTTTATGTTTTATCGGCCGCTGTAGGATGTGCGTTTGGAGACCATTAATTTCATCTCTATAATGCATGCAGATCGCTGCGTAGAAGTTAACTGGAATTTCCACTTTACTGAATCGCGCCGGTGCAACGTCATGGTATTGAGAGCTGTTTAATAACCGTTGTTGGATTTGTTGCTTTCAGCTCCTTCATATAGATCGTTGTTCCAAAGTCAAACGAAAGTTCCACTTTAACGATCCTACGCCGGCGCTATGGTGCACGTGCGCCATGGTTACATTCTGCAGAATAAATCAAGCGTTGTGGGTGCATCCATTGTTGACAATGCTGTACGAGCAACGTCATATTGATGGACGATCATATACAACTAACCTGGCCATACGCTCGAAAAGGGGCGAGATGATAAAGAATTCGATGGTCGCGTAAACGCAGCCCCGGTGTGACTCCCGAACCGTCATGTTAGTTAAGACGGATGTTTATATTGAGGATAATTACGAGATCAAGAGAGACCTTGTGAACGAGTTCATCGTTCTTCACTGCGAGTTTTGCTGGAGAGGTGATAAGAACGCTTATGGGTAGTAGTTTGACGAGCGATGAGGATAATCCGACGGCAAACAAACATAGATGAACACCGGCCTTGGGCATCAAAACTTATAAAGATTTCTAAACAATACAACGTAATATGTTGAAAAAAAAAAAAACTAAAGATAAAAAATATACAAATATCTGAACATCTATTGTCAGCTAGTTGTTTCCCTTGGGCCAAAGAGCGGGAAATAGGGAGGAAACCGTAAGTTTCCATGTCTAGCTATTCACATCTAGGTTTTGTTTTATTCTTATGCTAATAGCTTATTCTTCTGTGATGATCCTCTTAGTTATTTTTTTGGTCAATTTTGTTTTAATCTGTCACCAGGTTTCCACATGAAGGCTTGGTGCTGAAGTCTTCTTTCGTTCGTCTCAGGAACGAGAAACTTAGTGGGGGTATTATATATGGCCCTTTTCGTCTTGTCAGACGGTGCAGTGGAGGCTATTGTGTATTTTTTGGGGGCTTTTGTAGAACAGCTTCTCTCGTGGCTAATTCTAGCTATGTTTGACAAACACACACGGCTACAGAATGAACAAGTCCATGTACACGGGCCCACAGGATTTTCCATCCTTTTTTCATGAGTCTTTTCTCTTCTAAGTTTTGCCTTACAACAGTCTCAACAGATGTTATACCATTCCCCTGTACATGCTCTCCATGATGTGCGATCACTTACCAGATATTCCCAGTAATTTTCACAGATGGAGAAATGTGTCCTTCTTTCAGTGTGTTTGCTTTAACAAATCCATGGCACATTGACCTTACGTTTCATGTGCCAAGTTTGTGCTTTCTTCCTCATTTCACTCTGCCTGGGCACAGAATATGGAGATAGTGCTTTACCCAGTCGCAATATTCCCCTGTCGATATCTTTTCAAGAATTTCCGAAGAAGGGACGTAGTCCATACGTATGGAATTGAAAGAAACCGCAGGGGATGCCAGAATGACGGTTAACAGCGTCTATTGCCTTAGGGCCCGTCCCTGCAGATTTAGGGGGCGTATAAGACGCCCAAAATAAAAGGAAAGAGAGATCGCGGACGACAAAGAGAGAAAATACTGGATAGTTTGGTGTCATGGCATGGAAAATAGTCAACAACAGAATTGATAAGATGCACTGTGGATAGAAGATTGTGGAGGGACATGATCGCCTACACCAAACGGTATGGCACATGATGATAAGACGACTTATCAACCAACACAGAACTGAAGTCGTCAGTCACTGGGCACTGCGGGACTTGCTGAGAGGGGGGATCTGAGCATCTATGGACATGTTCGGAGTGCAATGATGATGACTCGCAAATAACTCTTTCGTCCTGGACGAGAAAAAAAAGACACATTGAGGGATATACTTCGGAAGAGATGTGAGCACTTATGGACTAGTACAATGTTCAATCAGGATGAAGAAGGTACACAGAAGTGCACACCTTCCTTTAACTAAGCCCATCCTACTTTCATGGTAAAACACAGAGTTTTAAACAAATCTGTGGTACCCATTTTCAGAGCTGGGTTAACCCTGGAGCAGTGTCACAAATGAATTTTTTTAAAATGTCACATCAGGGACTAGAACATAGAACCCTTTGGTCAGCAGTGAGCACATGAACCCCTGAGGCATATTAAAGCTTGCGAGAAGACAAATTCTTCAAATTAAAATTTGTGAACATTTCCACCATGAGATTTTCACTTTTTCGTCTCAAATGCTCAAACAATTTAACCAGAAACATTTATCATCATTGTATCACTGAAGAATTACATACATTTTACATCTGTTACATGAGGTAGACAACTAAATCATCAGCAACAAACTGCTGTATATTATTTAGGATGCAATGACCAACATAGAATTGAAGTCAAATTTAACCCCACAACACATACACAAATCGTATGTGTGCCAAGCAAACAATGCACATTCCAATTAGTGGCATCAATGATGATGCCATCTGCTCATCACACGTACTTGCAAGCAAATATGTTGAAATCATTCCACTATCCCATCCAAAGATAAAAAAAAAAAATGTGGCCAGATGAAAGATAAGATTTGTGGCCAACATTCATCTTCAGAAATAAAATGAACATGCCTTGGGCAATCATAGGCAGACACATTAAATTGGTTAACATTTTTATTATAAGAACGGGCAAATTATGAGGACATGAATTTGGGATAAAATGTGGAACATAATGAGTATGGGAAAACGTTTGAAAAAGAAATAACAAAACGGAATAATAAATGTTGACATTAATGGTTAGCTGGTGAGATCTACATCGGAGGTCCCATTCTTGGCTGCCCCATCATGCCTCCTGGAAACAAAAATAGAAATATGTGATTAGTGTTTCTGTATGTGGAAACTGGTGTACTTTGATCTCCATGGAAACTATCATATATGTTGCTGCATGTGCATGTTTGTACACGCATGTATGTACAGCAATAATCATGTAAATGTGTATTTTGGAGACTTAATGATGATAAGGGATAAATAAAATCTAAGTAGATAACTGGGGAAAGGACTAAGTAGATGATTATTGGATAAAGAATGAGAGATTGAGAAAAGAACAATCAAATGAAGTGTGAAAAGTGGACTGACAATCAAATGAACGAAACACTGGGAGGGACAAATATTGATCCATAAATCTCATTATGTGGAAATAGACATTGCTCTAAGCTAAGCAGTTTTACTTTGAGGAAAAAAAAAACATCATTTTTATTTCAAAGAAAACAAAACCTCATTTTCAACAAAGTATATTAAAAAAAATTCTTGGTTCAAAAAAGTGACAATAACAAACAAATGAAAGTCAGAGTGAGAGAAGAGATTTCGGAAAAAAAAAATCCTCTACATTCTCAACATAATGGGATAAAAGTAACTCAAAATCATCTATTTAATGAAACCTAAATTACAAAGCCTGGGGCAGTTTTATCTATCTGGTCTAACCATCTGCACATCCCTTCATTTATAATTCCTCACCACGGGCAGTAATAATGGGTTGGTGTGCACTGCCAGCCCAATGCCCTCCAGCTAGTGGCGATTATGCTTTCATCAGCCCACCTCCCCGTATTGATCCTCCTGAGTTTTTGCTGATCAACCCCGGGGCTACTAGGCAAGACTTTAATAACACCAGCCAGAAGATCTGCCTAAATTCCATTCTACACACCCCCACCCCTTTCTTTAAAAATAAAAAAAGGGTGGGGGGAGAGGTGGCCCTAGCGTGTGAATCACAGAATATGGCTCAATAAAACATTTGTGTGACATTTTCTTAATTTTTCTTCTTAAACAAAATATTGACCAACGCTTTCCTTGACTGACACTCTTCTTCATAATCTCATCAGCAGCCAAATGTGTGCTGTATATAAGACAGTCTTTTAAAAAGTAATAGAGTTGAGTTTTTCTGTGCTTTGAGAAATCCACTGTTTGGCAGTGACAGCACAGGTTGGGATGAAAATGAATAGCACAGGAAGTATTCATCATCATATGTCACACCGACTGGCGTTAGTGATCATGTCCTACAACAATTCTCTGTCCTCAGTGCATCGTATCATTTTTGTTGTTGACTGTTTGATACGCCACGACACCAAGTTATCTAGTGTATCAACTTCTCTTTGTCATTCACAGGATCTCTTTCCCTGTATTTTGTCAGTTGTAACCAAGTATTTTAACTTTCCCCTTCTCACGATGTGCCCAAAAAATTTATATTTCTTTTTCATGTTTTTAGGAGCTCCCTTTTTGTTTTGGCTTCTCAGAATTTCTTCGCCTGTCCAGGGAACTCTCAACATTCCTCTGAGAAGTCCTATCTCTGTAGCCTCTAGTTATCTTTTCATTTATCTGTCTATGAAATTGTTTCCATAGGTCAGAATTGGCTCTCATAGGCATTGATGAACTCTCTCACTTCTGTTGACATTGTTTTGCTCCAAAGATGCTTTTAATTTTCTGAAATGCTACTTTGGCCTGTGCTATTCTGATTTTTTATTTCTGTGGTGCATCTTCCATGTGATATTGTGCCAAATTATTTGATGCTCATCACTTATTTAAGATTTGTCCCACTTATTTTTATGTTGCATGATGGTGCCGTTTTCTCATCCCCTGACCACTATTTCTGTTTTCTTGACAATTTAGACTCGACCTTTCTCAGGAGGTATTACTAATTTCAATGGCATGATCCAACTCTGACTTTCTCATGGACTATTAGATCTGATGTAGGCCTGATAGAACCTAGGCTGAAATGTGTCAGCAAGACATGAAACAGACCAACCAGTTTTCCGTCACTTAGTCAAGCCATTTTACATGTTGTTTTCCCATAATCAGTGGAGGAATTTAAATACCCTGATTCTTGATCTTATGAGAGCCTTCCAGATCCCTCTTCAGATGACACATATGGCTCGTAGAGTCTCCTGCATTTTGTCTCTATTCTAGGCAAGCTGTTCGACTTTAGAGAGTGAGTCTATGCCTGCCAAGCTTGCCTATTTTGTTTTTAGCATCCTTTTCAGTGTTCCTTGAAGATGTCCACTTTTCCCCTGAACTGATGTTTCCCATTTAAGAGCTTCCTTGGTAAATTTAAATACAAAGGAAGTCACAAGTCTTGACCGATAATTCACAACCAGCAGAAATACTCAAGATGCAACAAGGCTTGTAAAAAATCGAACAGATGTCACCACAAAACTAAATAATTCTAGAAGCAAAATGGGCAGTCCTCAACACAATGTTGTACTATCAATACCAGATCTGAATACTAGACTCAACAAGATAGATAACCAGCACTGAAATAAAATGTGTTGGAGGCATAACAGGAAAGAGCCAGAGAGATTAGATCATAAGTGATGAGTTGGATAATAAGTGATGAGTTAGATAGTAAGTGATGAGTTAGATCATAAGTGATGACTTAAGAGAAACAAATGTGAGAATAATTCACACCACTAAACACAAAGCAAGGCAGTAATTATTCAACATGAAGCAGGATCATATCTGCAATTTTAGACCTCATTAACACATTCCCAACCAAGGGGTTTACTACTGTGGCATGACAGTTTTTCTCAAATTTCTTAACAACAGCAAGAAAATTGAACTAAAGCATGTGGTCTGTTCTGACAATTTGCTCAAGAAGTCAGAAAAGAGGTTCAACAAGAGAATTACAAGGTTGTACAGAAATGGCAGTATTTTAAACTGCAAAAACTGGCTCCACTCCAGTGTTCAATTAGTCTGTAACTAGAACCAGTTTTTGCGACTTGCACAAAACAGAAAGAGAAGGGTTCTCTGTCTAAGAGACGTATGACGTCAAATGTTAAGTCGGTCCTATTATATGGCTGTGAAACATGGAGAATAACAAAATTGACAATCATGAAGGTACAGACTTTCATTAATGGATGCATATGCAGAATAAAGGGATGGAAATGGCAGGACAAAGTCACTAACGTGGAATTATGGAAATGTACCGGTCAAATACCAGTAGATAAAGAGATACAGCGTACACGATGGCGATGGATAGGACACACACTACGGAAGCCAACTGAGAGTATTACACAACAGGCCCTTTTTTGGAATCCCCAGGGGAAAAGACAATGAGGAAGACCAAGGAATTCTTGCAGAAGACAGATCGAAGCAGAGATGAAGATGATGGGGAAGACATGGAATGATCTTAAAAGAATTGCAAAAAACAGAACGACTTGGAAAGTGTTTGTTGAAGACCTATGCTCCACTGGGATCTAAAAGGTAGAAGAAGAAGACAAAACAGCAACTTTTGTCAATCAGTCTACAAAACCCAAATAAATCCAATTCACAGTCAACCTCAGTATAGTAAACATATACACAAATGAGCAGTCTTCTGTGTCAAACCATATTGGACTACAGGTTCAAACGCCCACTTTCAGAATTGCTGGACTTATACATTCGCAAAATATGACCTAAACATTTCCAATGTCTTGATTTTAACTTCTAGATTTTCAATTCTTGATTAATGCTAATGCATGATCTTCCTGAATTAAACCCCTTATATTATAATAATTAATTACTTTTTAACCTAGGTAGTTTAGTGACACACGATAATTCCCAAACAGCAGAGATAGAATCAAGATGCAACAAAGCTTGTCAAATCATTGGACAGTTATCACCATTATTGTCCAACAAGGAAATAACTCTGGAGGCAAAACGAGCACTATACAATACAATCTTCATCCCAACGTTGTGCCACCAGTGCCAGACCTGGACCCTAGATGCAAGAACAATAAGAAAAATAACCTCTACTGAGATGAAATGTGTTAGACGAATGACAGGAAACAACAGTCTGAGAGATAATATCAGAAATGAAGACTGAGAAAAAAGCTAGGAATAGCCCCCGCCATAAAATATATAAGGAAACAACAGATAAAATGGTTTGGTCACGTGACAAGGCAGAAAGAACAAAACACAACACAACAAGCCCTCAGCAAACGTTGTGAGAACACCAGACCCAAGGTTCGACCACACAAAAGATGGATCGATGGAATATTAGAAGCATTAGGAAACATAACAGCAGCAGAGGCGAACAAAAGAGCAAAAGACTGCAAATTATATCCCCCTCGACGCTTAAAGGCAGATGAAGAAGGAAAGAAGAATTACTTTTTATGTTATATAAAAAAAAAATTAACATTAAAGCTAACTCTTTAACACCTAAGCAATGCTCCCAGCATCAAACCTTGAAACAATACAGTGATGTCATCATCAATGTATATAAAACGTCAAGTTTTTTTTTTTGGGGGGGGGGGGGGGGGGGTTTGTTGTTGTTAGAATAGAGATTATACCTCTAAAAAATTGACAAGTTATTTCCCTTATACATTTCTTATATAGAAATATGATTTCTGAGGGGAAACAATTGTGAACATATGGATTATTTCAAAGATTACCACAGCCGTGAAAATAGTATTAAAAAAAACATCAAAATTTACTAAATTTGTATAAAAATAAAAAAAATTAAGCTATTATTAAGTTTATATAGTTAATTGTGAATATTCAGTGTGTTGATATGCAATTTTTCTTCATTACCTTACTTTATATTGGTGTCGACATAAAGTGTTAAATTCACTAGTATATTGAACATTTTGAATGGGATACTCAACTAGCAAAGACAATAAATAGAAATGCGCGTGGGGGAACAGCATGGAATTCAGTTTGCATCTGATCTTATTGCAAGTTGATCTGGACTTATAATCTGATAGGCTACATTTTCACTTTGTTTAGCTTGTTTTTGACTCTTTCTTCACTTCTTAAATACTTCAGTGATTTTATGGCATACAAATATTACTTCCACGTTGTGCAATAATTCTTTAATTTTATATATATAAATAATCATCAAGTACTGGGCCTACCGGTGTAGGTGATCATGTCTCCCGACAACTTTTGATCTCGACAGTTATTTATCATTTCTGTTGTTGACCTTCTGCCAAGCCATTCTCTTAAGCTGTCTGGTATTTTTTCTCTTTGCTTCCCTCTGTCTCTTCGTCCCTCAATTTTCCCAGTTGTTACAATATATTCCAGTTCTCTTCTCATTACATGGTCAAAAAATGATGATTGTTTCTTCCTAATATTGGAAATTAGCTCTCTTTTTGCTTTGACCTCTCTCACAACATCTTCATTACTCTTCTTAGCTGTCCATGGTATTCTCAACATTCTTCTGTAAAACCACATTTCTACAGACTCCAGTGATTTCTTGCCTATTGTCCATGATTCACATCCATATGTTAAGACCGGCTCTACATGACGTTTAAGAACTCCTTTTCTTGTTTCTATTGTCAAAAATGTATATATATATATATATTATTTAAAAACAAAAATGATACATAAGTTTCAGTTTGGTGACATTGGGTAATTCACAAACTAAAGTCACATAATTCCATCCAAACCAGTAAAATAATTTAGGAGTTAAAAGAATTCAATGGAAAACAGATATTGTGCTGCTTGTAAACCCATGGTTGTTCAGCTGAATTATATATATATATATATATATAAACACAAAATATTAACATACACACAAAAAAGTAATTTATTAACAATAACATTACATACAAAAGTTATATGTTAACAAACATATGAACATAATTTAACAAATAAACCAAAATGATGCAGAAACATTAAAATTCAAATGGATTCCTCACCATACAAAATTATAGTATTTGATGGTTTATTTCTTCGTCCAATCTTCAAGTACAAAATACAAAAATATGTACTTTTAAAATGATCAAATTATGACGCAGCCAGCGGCTGAAATTATGGAATGATGTGTGGAACAATATGTGATAATGATATGTCTGCTTTGTTCAATAAAGAACATGCCTGTACACAGGAAACAACCTGTTATGCTTGATTTGTGCTTGAAAGACTACTTGAAAAAGTGTCTTTATATTATATACGCCTATATATTAGACTCAGGAGAACTGGCATACAAGCTGAGATTTATTTATTTTATCTGCATATATATGTATACACATTTATATTTATACAATTGTTATATTTATGTTAAGTAGATGAATTTTGCAAAGATAAAATAAATCTATTATTTCTGTGCAGGTTATCTCCCTTTCTGTGACTGATGGAATTAAAGCAAACCAAGAGAATTATGAAAGGGGGTGGTGTGTCCATGAATTAGGTACTGCAAGTTATTCACTGCACATAGTGAACTAGATAAATAATAATTTGAAGTGACCTACTAGTGAAATCCCGCAAATTATTATTTTGCATGGTGCTTTCTCCTGTAAGCAAACTGCCAACATTAGAGGCCTATAAAACAATACCAGCGTGACATCAATAGTCAAGGTTTACCTTTGCGGGTCATAGGTAGCTGATAGAATCCTACCAATAACAGCCCCCCTACTCATAAAAGGTGAACATGTCACAATAAATTTGTGTGCAGTTGTGCACAGGCCTTCTGTAAAGTTTGCTGTACTTCTACACAATATGTTGTCCATTAGCTCTAGGTCCAGACTCAGGATTTTCTGTTATCCTGTGGATTATTTATAACCTCGGGGTTATTGCCCAAGCACTTTGATTTCACTGCAATGCTCAATATATGCTGAATACATAAAGAAAGAAAAAATTTTAAAACAACTGAAAATAAAAAGAGAACTACTAAATACAATTAAGACAAGACAAATGAAATTTTTGGGGCATGTTAAAAGACACAACAGCCTACTAAAAGTAATATTGGAAGGAAAAATACAAGGTAAAAGAGGCAGAAGCAGACCAAGACTAACATGGACGAGTAACATCAAAAGATGGACAAGTCAATCTATGACAGTCTGCACCATCAAAGCAAGAAACAGAGTAGAATGGCGATCCATGGTAGCCAACCTTCGTTGCGGAGAAGGCACTCGATGATGACATCAAGAAAGTGCTACCTATTCTGTTACTTACCTCGCATCATAGGCATGGGTGCTGGTCCCCGTGGCATCATACCTTGGGGTGGTCTCATTGGTGTCGGACCACCCATCATTCCTGGACCACCGCCTGTTTAAAGTGGACATAAATAATTATTAATGATAAAGTGATGAATGATTAAAGGTAATGCCACATATGTTCATGAATTGTTAACTGATTCAAACAACCTTTAACTAAAGTCTTTATACAAATATCTTGATGACTGGAAACATTATACAGAGTAAAGCAAATTGTTCTGGCCCTTTATATTTTAACACAATGCTAGTGATGGACTCCCCATGTGTATTCCTGTTAATTCTGAGTCTGAAGGTTTGCAAACCTTCTTGATTGAATGTTAAATAAGAATTTCCTGGTCAAATTCTGTTATACTTCATTTACATCTTGCCATATTTACTTAACCACTGACTGTTCACACTGGGAAAAAAACATACAGGCCAGCACTGTAAATGGTCTGTGATCGTGCTGGCTACCTGCATTAAAGATCAGCGCAAGAACAGCTGATTGAACATACCACCCGTCCATGCTGCGTCTGTAAAACAGGTTGCTCTTTCTGGCCAGGCAAGAAAGGATCAAAGAGGGAAGGCATCCCTTAGGTTGTTAAAAATGCTTAGTTGAAGTTGGATGTGTTCGGCTGGAAGGTGCTGATATCAAAGTTTGCTACAAACTACAGCACAATGTACCCATGTCCACTTATTTGCTAATACGCTATTTTTCAGTTTTTGGTATGCCTCACTGTGATGAATTTGGGTACATTTTTACATTACACCAGTCACCAGGAACTCATCAGTGTGAAAGTACACTAAATTTGCCATTATTTCCTGCTTTGCTCATAGCAAATGGCGAATTTCAATTCTGCATTTGAAAATCATCGAAATTTGATCTAAAAAATCGTCCTCTCTTTTATGATGAAATTAGGTCATCAGATTTTGGTAATTTTCACTAAGATTGTGTGGAAAGTGAATTAGAAATAGGTTTTATTCAATTTAGAAGTGATAGTTTGATAGAGATTCAATTTCATGAGACGAAGATATTGTTAGCTTTTTAAAGTACTTTTAAAAATCAAACCAGCACCAAATGGGTTATTTTTTTTTCACAGTTGAAAAGATGGGCAAGATAATATGTATTTAGAAAAAGTCTGGATCTTCATTTGCATCAAGAGTGAACAAGCCTAAATTCAGAAGAGTTACGGGGGAGGACTTGTGGACCAATTTACCACTTCACGCTACAGGATTTGCTGGGTAAGAGACCTGAGCACTTATGAACAGTTGTTTGATGTGTGATATGGACAATCCAACGATTAACTTAGAGACATGCAACAAAAACGGTAGGGATACTGTGAGGACCTGGTAAGAGAATTCTATGATGGATAATGGAAACAGGAAAAATGTAGCACAAATTCTCAAACACACACAGGGAAAGATGGGGGAGGGGGCCCACAAATGTTATTAACCCTATAATACCTCACATCATAAAAATAATTGCTTCAAAACACTTTGTGGGACTTTTGGCACAAACTTTTTCCCTTGCTGTGTACCTTTCTATTTGTTCATGTGGTTCATGTCTGTGACATCTGACTACCCATTGTGTTCAGATTTTTTTATTTCTTTAAAAAGGCCGCAAAGTTGTAAAAGTCCCTGTTACCCATGGGAAAGACAATAAATAACTAAAAAATACAAGCGTCGGTTCAATAATGTCCCGGGGGGGGGGGGGGGGGGGGGGGGGGGGGGGCAAAGTCTGGATAGTGGCCCTGGCAATTGTAAATGATCACAATCACATTCACAATACCATACAAAGGCTAATGCAGCAATTTGTAGCAAAAATTGTATTAATTTTCCACATTATCATTTTTTTTTTAAAAGCTGTATAGTTGCACATTTTGTCACAGTAATAGTAATAACATGATTTAAAATAGATAGTGGATTAAATAGCAGATATGGTTTTACTGCACTAGGTGCAACCCCAAAGGGTAGTAGTAGAACAATCTTCCTATATGTAAAAGTAGAAGCATGTCAATGCTACTGATTAGTATAAAATTTGTAACACACCCATGGGTGGCGAAGGAGGGACATGATGAAGCTGAAAGTATCTAATACCACAATATTCAATGTGCAACATACCCATGGGTGGTGGTGGAGGACCTCCCATTCGGGGTGGCTGTGGGGTCATCATCTGTGGAGATGGGACACCAACTCCTCGAGCAGGGCCCTGTAGGCCAGGAGCTACTCCTACACCAGTAGAGCTGCCAACACCACGCCCTGCTGCTCTGCCCACGCCAGATCCTTGACTAGCACCTGATAGTGGAACTCTAGCAGAACCTTCCTGTTCATAAGAAATAAAACAATAAAAATAGTTATTAGTTAAGGCCAGAAAATCTCATCTATCTATCTATTGACCTTTCGAGCCGTAACCGGCCCATAGGGCGTAGACCAAGATACACCTTCTCCTACATGAATTTTTTTTTTTTTTTTTTGTTCTAGCAGTTTTCTTTTAAAGATATTTTATCAAATCTCGCCATCTGTCTCTGTTCTGTGCAAGCAGTTCTATCTCATTGAGGGAGCCGATTCCTGCTGCTCTTGCCTCTCTCATCAATGTTCTTCTCAGTGTCTCCCTGGGTCTTCCTCTTTTTCTTTTACCTGTTGTTTCCCATATGAGGGCTTGCTTTGCTATTCGGTTATTATCTCTTCTCATCACATGTCCAACGTATGACCATCGTCTTTTCTTTATTACTGAAGATATTAGTGGTTGATTGGCAATTTCTCTAATTTCCTCGTTTGTTTTGAATTCGTTCCATGCTATACCAAGTATTTTCCTTAGACATTTATTTTCGAATGCGTTCAACTTTGTTTCTATACCTCTTGTTGTTTTCCAGCTTTCACACGCATACGTAAGGGTTGATAGTACATTTGATTTGAATAGCCTAAGTTTTGTGTTTGTGCTGATGAGTTTTGATTTCCACAACTTTTCAAGGCTTCTGAAAGACATTGCTGCTTTAGCCATTCTGATTCTAATTTCTTTACTCGCATCCCCTTCTCGATCAATGTGACTTCCAAGATAGATAAAGTGATCGATCTCTTCTACTGGTTTGTTTTCCATGTATATTTTGTCACCTGTTGGAATTAAACTTTTCATGACTTTTTCATGATTGATCTCAAGCCCAATTTTGCTGGCTATTGATGATAGTTCTTTTGTGTTTTCCTGCATCGTTTTTATCTGACTGCTGATGAGAACTATGTCATCAGCAAAGTCGAGGTCCTCCAAATGGTCTCCTTGTATCCATTCGATGCCTTTATTACCAGTGCAGCATTTCTTCATTAAATAAAAAATCTCATACAGAATGGCAATTATATTTTGAAAAATGATGCCTGAAAAGTTTTCATAACGAGAAGAAACAATTAACAAAAATTTCACAAACATCTCTGATCTTTTTAAGTTCAGAGCAAAGTATTTTATATTTTGGCAGGAGTCGGCTGTCGTAAAAATATTAAATCTGTGACAAATAACACTGTAAAATATCAAATTTTGAAGAGTTTGTGTTCAGATTCAGTAATTATTACTAGGGTATTGTAATTTAGGGTTAAAAACTATTACTAGTTCTTTTCCATTGAGCTGATAGTAGGCATAATTTTTCTGATGATCCTAGTGTTCTGTAATCTATTTTTTTCATGTGTTTGTTCTCATTTATTCCTAAAAGTTTATATTCGCGTTGTTTACACCTTCCTTTGTCAACTTGTCTATTTCATCATTTCTAGAAATATTGCTGTGAGATGGAACTCGTTGAATCACACTTGTTTTTGCATCACTGACAGTGCATTAAAGTGTTAAAGCTCTAAAATCATTCCGGTCATCATTACCATGAGTCCTCGGCCTACAAACACTAACAAAACATCTGTTAACATTATCTTCTTTGCTTTCATCCTTCATAGGGATTACAGCTGCAATCTTCATGGCTTCTATCTCTGCTTTAACAGTGGCGCTCCATACTCCGAACTCAATTCATTACAACAAACCACTTGAAATCTAAATTGTTTGAATTTCTAATATTTTTTTAATTAGAAATACCGGAAAGTGAATTAACCTGTGCAGGCCCTAAACAGTATCCATCTTCATAAACTTAAAAGAAAATAGACATACGTTAAGGAAAGAAAAAGGTAAATATTTTAAATAATATATTAAAACATGATAATTTAAAAAAAATAACTATGTAATAAACAAACAAAAAATCACAATCACTGTAACTTATTGAGGAGCAGCATGCCCAGTGTGGCTGGTGGAGAAAAAGGTTACTGTTTGGGAGGAGTGTCCTTCCATAAACACACCAGATAACTGTACTTCTGGTCAGCTATCTCTTTCTTCTGCCTCTTAGCATTATTGGTTGGGAATTTGGTTTACTTTGATCCTTTTCTAGTTTTCTGTCATACTAACTGCTAATCCATTAAAGCATGCAGGGCAGGGGTCCAAGTGGAGTTTCTGTAACTTTTTCTATATATCTTCATGTTTGTGTTCCTATTTATCTCCTTGCAATTACTAATCATTTTGTGGCTGAGAATGAGCCACAAATGTAAAAACAAGTATGAGGAAAGTGAAGCAACATGTAATGTTTTCTTAGTGGCCAGAACCAACCTTTAAGATACAATGATGGCATGAGAAATGAGACCATGTGAATATAATTTTGGCCACATTCATAGAGTCTCAGACAAGTTTGTTTTCTTCGTTCACCAGCTTTTACCTCTGATGAAGTCCCTAGAGACTAGGAACTGAATTTTGCGTGTTAATCCATTTTTCCCTGGCAGCTGTTTGCACAGGGGTCCCTCGCCGCACAGGCAGATAACTCCATCTTTGGAGGTGCTCATAATTTTTCCGTCCATGAGTAATTGACGTTTCAAGCCGGGCCTTGCTGCTATGACCAGGAGTGGTTGCCGCAAAGAGAAACCATAAATAAAAATCCCAATTGGTGCAGCCGGGATAAAAACCTACAACCTCTCTGTCCCGAGGCTGGCATCTTGCCTCGAGACCAACTAGTCCCCCTCAGACAAGTTGACACAACAAGGTCAGTATTTGTGGCAATTAATTTCAAGAACTATATCTTTGCTACAATATCTTACAGCCTATTTCTTACTATGACATGCAATGGGGAGGCAAGGTATTTTACAGCAACAGAGCTGGAAGCTGTCAATGACTCATCGCTGCTGTCTTGTGCCATAATTAGTGAACTAGAACAATCTAGACCCTATCCCCGCCTCTTTACTGTGTCTCTAGAAACATACTAATCAATTTAGTCTGTCCAAACAAGTAGGGATCGAAGAGGGAATACAACCTGGTACTAGAAAATACTGTGCTGAAGTCTGATGTGTCCACAGAAAAATCGCAAAAGCGCAAGAAAAAAGCGCAAATAAATCACAACACAATGCTTATATGTTGTAAAGATATATCTATCAACAAGTAAAGATATGAGACAGATGTCTATCAACAAGTAAAGATATAAGACAGAGATGTCTATCAACAAGTAAAGATATAAGACACAGATGTCTATCAACAAGTAAAGATGTAAGACAGAGATGTCTATCAATAAGTAAAAATATGAGACAGATGTCTATCAACAAGTAAAGATATAAGACAGAGATGTCTATTGATAAATAAAGATATGAGACAGAGATGTCTATCAATCTTGTTAGTAGTCATCCAGGTGAACATCAGAAAGAAAGAAAATGACCCATAATGAAAAATAAAAAATGATTGCTCAAGACTTTACTTAGGTTGGCAGAGAACCAGCACATCTAGACGAATGCAGAACAAGGCCAATGCAAAATGTTGCCTGACCAAAAACCAATTAGCATGCAAAAAAAAAATGAATAAATAAAAATAAATAGAGTAGCAAAATAATTCCATATACAAGTGAACAAAGCACTACAAACATTTTAACAAGTTTGATAGCGAACTAAATTGTACAAGTATAAACTTGTATACCTCTGCAGCTGGAGGTCCTTCAATTGTCATTGACACTAGATGCTCGCCCCGTAGAAGAACCAGACCCAGCACCCTCTTTTCCTCTCGTTCATTGGACTTGGTACTCTTTGGCTTTATTTTTCTGAACTCGTCACAATCTCCAAGAATCAGGTTCATGTGTTTATCAAAGGCCTTTAAAGTACCGATGAAAGTACGGCCGTCTTGCAGCTGGCAGCGCATCCTATAGTTAATGTGCTGCAGCATCTTGGAGCTTTTGCCGATTGACTGATTCAAAAAAGGAAGAAAATAAAGGTAAACAAGCTTTAATATAAACAAGTTAATGAAAAAGATCTTATAATTTAAGCTTATTTAATTTCAGACATCAGGGTCTGCTTCAAGAGAAGTTACCTTTGAAACTGTTTGTAGTACAAAATGGTATCTTCTAACCATCATCAATATCACATTGCTATACCTTCCATATATTTTTTAGGCCAATTTGTACAGCAGACCAAAAAAACAGTACAAATATATAATAAATAGATACAAAATATAATCATCTGTCGTCCATTTCTTTCTTGAAGTTTGTTGCATTGATTCTTTTAGCATTTCCAACTGTTCATCAATGCTTTGTATCTTTTCTATTGTGTTGTACAGGTCCTGAATTGTGATATTATATTAGTCTTGTAGCCTCTTGTCTGATTTGAGTAAATCTAAATTTAACTTGACATTAATTGATGCTCATTTGCTGTTTTTCATTTTACTCTAAGCTTTCCCACAGCTGGTACATGATCACCATTGCAATCTACCCTGGTCTAGTTTTCAATCATACCAGACTGTTTCCAAATCTGTTGTTTATCATTATGTTAAAAAAAAAAAAAAAAAAAAAAAAGTAAAGTACCCCCGTCACGCCAAGTGGCGTATAGGGAATATGGTGTTAGTGACTATAAATTTTACAGACCTTCGGCACATGATTTTTAGGGTAATGTGGTCGGTATTACGCTCGTGCCGCTTCACTTTCCCGGAAAGGTTAATGGCTAGGTGAACCCAGAAGCCGTCGGTTGTGGTCGAACCCTACCCTTGTCCTTTGTAGTCCCGCTCACTAACCACTGAGCTATCGCGGCTCCCTTTATCATTATGTGGTCGATTAGATTATGTGTGTTGTCTCCTGGCTTTTCCGTGCCCACTTAGATGCCTTGGATGTTGCTTAAACCAGGTGTTAAAAAACCCTGTCAATAAGCTTGTCACCGCATTCATTTCTCTATCCTAAGCCATAACAAACAACCACTTATTCAATTCTTTCCTTCTCATGTTTGCATTGAAATCCCCTAGAATCTAAGGTGTTTCATGTGGTTTGCATTGATGAAGTGTCACATTGAGCTCATGGTAAAATTTATGAAGTGTTTCCTCTGGACTTTGTGCTGTTGGTGCATAAACTTTTAAAATATTTATATCTATTGGCTTTCCATTCAATTTCACTAAAAGGACTCTGTCAGATATTGCCCAAAAGCTTTCACTGTTCTTGCTCTATCTGCATCCAAGATGATACCTGCTCTTCTTTGGTGTTCAATACCTCCAAAATATATGATTTTATGTTCATCAGAATACATCTCCCCTGATCCAGTGTATCTCATTTCACAGTCATAATAAATGTAAATCCATCCTTTTTATTTCCTGTTTGATGTTTTCCAGTTTTCCCTTTTGTGTTTTCTTTCCAAGTTCCTATTTTCAGGGTCTGTTGTATCTTTATTTTGCTTACAATTGATAACAATTGGCTATCACCTGTAGCACATGATGTCCCCGACCAAACGAGGGTATTCTACTGGAATCCCAGGAATCCCCATTGACAATGTTGTAATGAATTCTATAGATTTGCTGTCCATGATTATACAAAATTACAACAGGACAACAGTTTTGTGCTGCCTTCCGTCATTTTGTTTACGGTTTACTCCATTAGCCTTTGACTAAAAAGTATCACCCACAAGACAGTGGGGTTTGTTTTATTTTATGGTACCGTCACTTAGCCCTTTACTCTCCGGAGCATTGCAAGGCAGCCCAATTCTACTGTAAAAAGATGTTTTTGTATTAAAACAACCTTACGATTAGGAACAATATTTTAATATTACTAATTATAATTAAAATAGATTTTGTAGAATAAGTAGAATTGGATGGAAAGAAAAGAAGACAAATGCAATTTTTAGACCAAGTTAAAAGACACAACAGCCTACTAAAAGTAATCTTGGAGGGGAAAATACAATGTAAAAGAGGCAGAGGCAGACCAAGACTAACATGGACGAGTAACATAAAAAAATGGACATGTCAGGCTATGACAACCTGCACCATCAAAGCAAGTTAGCAAGAGACAGAGCAGAATGGCGCTCCATCATTCATGGTAGCCAACCTTCGCTGTGGAGATGGCACTGGATAATGATTTAAAATATTGAACATAGTTTGCAGATTGTAACATTTTTTTTTAAGAGTGGGTTTTTTTTCCTCTCTCTACCAAATAAAAGAAAAGTCCATGCCTTTTATTTTCTCTCTATCAAATAAAAGAAAAGTCCATGCCTTTTATTTTCTCTCTATCAAATAAAAGAAAAGTCCATGCCTTTTATTTTCTCTCTATCAAATAAAAGAAAAGTCCATGCCTTTTATTTTCTCTCTATCAAATAAAAGAAAAGTCCATGCCTTTTATTTTCTCTCTATCAAATAAAAGAAAAGTCCATGCCTTTTATTTTCTCTCTATCAAATAAAAGAAAAGTCCATGCCTTTTATTTTCTCTCTATCAAATAAAAGAAAAGTCCATGCCTTTTATTTTCTCTCTATCAAATAAAAGAAAAGTCCATGCCTTTTATTTTCTCTCTATCAAATAAAAGAAAAGTCCATGCCTCTCTATCAAATTTTCTCTCTATCAAATAAAAGAAAAGTCCATGCCTTTTATTTTCTCTCTATCAAATAAAAGAAAAGTCCATGCCTTTTATTTTCTCTCTATCAAATAAAAGAAAAGTCCATGCCTTTTATTTTCTCTCTATCAAATAAAAGAAAAGTCCATGCCTTTATTTTCTCTCTATCAAATAAAAGAAAAGTCCATGCCTTTATTTTCTCTCTATCAAATAAAAGAAAAGTCCATGCCTTTATTTTCTCTCTATCAAATAAAAGAACTGCCTTTCCTTTTAGATTCTTATTCTAAATTCACTAACTTAAGTTATTACTTAAAAATAAATATGTGAAATTTGAAAGTGATTTGATCTCTCTCTCTGATTTGTTGATAATTCTCTGAAATAATTATAATTATTGGTAACTCATGACATTTTCCCACTGAAAAAGTAATTGGGTCATGGGATGAAGAAGGATCCCTACCCTACCGTTCGGTTAACCAGGTTAAGTTTTAGTCGCAGATATGATCACCATTGTGTTGTGATACTCTACTGGTTGTAGGTGTTGATGTTAATGTTGTAATTTGCGGTTGTCGGCGCCCAACGTGTCGGTATATAAATGAATTAAATGTATATAATATATTTTAATTAATGTTTTAATTGTTTTATTTAAAAACTGTGAAAATACAATTACAACTCACTACTTTTAACAGTAACAATACAAATAATATTCCAACCGCCGTTACAACAAAAATTATCAAATTGTGAAACATGATATTCCAATGACGGCAACAGCAATGTTGAATGCCTACAAACAATAGTGAAAACAAATTGAAAATGAATTGAACCAGTCCCGAGTCCCGGAGGAGTGTGCGAGTCCGTCGATCTGAAGCTTTATTTTAAAATGCAAATTTGTTTAATTAAATAATTGCAAATAAAAAAGTAAACCAACAGAAGAAGACGTCTAAACATTAAATCGTTATATTTACCATTTTCACAGGTCTTTGTCTACTATCTTATTCTGTATATTGTACACGGCGTCTGAAATTAACAACCACCAAAACGTTGTCTTATCGTACTTAGCGCCGACGCCATATTGTTCCGGTTCAACGGTTCAAGTAGCGTCACTTCCTTTCTTCGTGAGCATTATGTTCCTTGCCGTCTATAAAATTCGACCGTTGGTTTGGTGGTTGGTTGCGTTCGCCCGATGACTAAAGTATTCTAGAGTATCGTAGTAGACTAGAATATTCCTCTTCATCATCCGTCCTTACAAGGACCTAGTGGACGTGTCTGCGTTGTGTTGTGTTTTGCAGTATAACTGTTACATTTGCGCCTTTCGGCCCAACACATCCGACTTCAGCACGACATTTTTGAGTACCGGGTTGTCTTCCCTCTTCGATCCCTGCACGCTTGGCCAGACTAGACAGGTCAGTCTGTTACTGGAGGCACCACGGAGAGGTGGAGCAGGGTCTTGGTGGTTTTGGTTCACCGATCCTGGCGGAAGCCATCAGCTGTGGGTCGATGACAACTTCCAGCTCTGGTGCTGGTAGGCGTGCCTTCGCCTCCGACCGTTAGTTTGAACACGACTAATTTTCAGGAGGCAAAGCAACATAGCCGGAGACTGTCAGCGACTAATAGTTGATGACTTTCGCCAGGATCGGTATCCCAGAACAATCCAGACCCCACTCTCCCTCTTCTCGGTGCCTCTAGAAACAGACTAAGCTGTCTAATTTATGCCAAGCGAGTAGGGATCGAAGAGGGAGGGCAACCCGTATTAAGAAATACCATACTGAACTCGGACGTGTTACGCCTTTCTCAGAAATGTCATGTTGAAGTCAGACGTGTTACGCCTTTCTCATACATGTCATGTTGAAGTCAGACTTGTTACGCCTTTCTCAGAAATTTTTCAGAAATATCATTTGCGTCTTTCTCAGAAATGTCATGCTGAAAGTCGGATGTGTTGCGCCGAAAGGCGCAAATGTCACAGTTCTACTGAAAACAACAATACAACGTATTTACGCCCACTTAACGTCCTTCTAGTGTTGGACGACAAAGAGAACAAACAATTCCTTTAATAATCATCGGGTAACGCCAGAAACAACAAAAAATAAATACTGTCGATTGTGTTCAAGACATCTTCAACATTAGTCATTGTTTCAAAATGTAAAAAAAAAAAAAAAAACAGATGACTCTGACATGAGTTTATGAAATATATAGAAGTTTCAAACCTTAATAATGTATGTGGATATAATGTTTCATCTCATTTCCATAATGAAACATAAATTACACAAACACTCCACCAATTCCGCAAACAGAGTTATTGAGTTATTTGAGGGTCATCATCATTGCACTCTGAAAATGCCCATAGGTGCTCATATCTCCTCCTCAGCAAGTCCCGCAGAGATGACTCCACAAACAGAAGACAATAGACACTTGATAATAGTATTAGAAGCTCTACTTTACCCAACGATAGTTTAAATACTTGTGCTTACACTTTGACGGATCATTAATCAAGAAAATTTGAAATAGGTCGGCACCTGTAGTTAAGACAATAGGCACATCAGGGTGTCGATTTAAAAATCCTCAGTAATTATATATTAGCTACCGCTATGGCTGTGGATGAAGATGCAGTCCTATTGCTGCAACAATTTGAAATACAGTGTGTATATATATCTATATCTATATCTATATATATATATATATATATATATATATCAGTGATTCCAGTGATTCGCTAGTTATAGCTACACCTACTTACATCGCCTTTACATGTATATATATATATATGTGTGTGTGTAAAGGCAATGTAAGTAGGTGTATCTATAATTAAGGACCACTGGAACCACCAGAATCTTTATCTTCTACCCCTAAACTCCTTGTCTACACATAAGTCTTCCACAAACATTTCCCAAGCTCTCCTACTCAGTCATGTTTTCGTAAGATCGATCCATGTCTTCTTCATCTGTCTCAGCCTGTCTACTTTAAGTATAAACTTACTATACGGCTTTCCTATTTGTCTTATCTTCTAGCAATCCGGGAAATGCCCATAGTGTGTCTGCGGTGTGTGTTCAGCGCCATCATCTTTGTATAATGATGTTTGTCTGGTACTTCCCCATAGTCCAATATCTAGTAATATCATCATCATCATCAAGTACCGGGCCTAGTGGCGTAGGTGATCATGTCTCTTCACAACTTTCGATCTCGGCAGCTATTTATCATTTCTGTTGTTGACCTTATGCCAAGCCATTCTCTTAAGCTGTCTGTTATTTTTTTTCTCTTTGCTTCCCTCTATCTCTTCGTCCCTCAATTTTTCCAGTTGTTACAATATATTCAAGTTATTCTCTTCTCATTACATTGCCAAAAAATGATGATTGTCTCTTCCTAACATTGGAAATTAGCTCTCTTTTTGCTTTGACCTCTCTCAGAACCTCTTCATTACTTTTCTTAGCTGTCCATGGTATTCTCAACATTCTTCTGTAAAACCACATTTCTACAGACTCCAGTGATTTTCTTGTCTGTTGAACTATTGTCCATGACTCGCATCCATATGTTAAGACTGGCTCTACGTAACATTTAAGAACTCTTTTTCTTGTTTCTATTGTCAACAATGGATTGTATAGTATTTTCCTCATTTTTTGGAAAGCTGCTTTTGCCTGAACCATTCTGCATCTCACCTCTTTTGTACATCTTCCATCTGAGGTTAACAAGTTCCCAAATATTTAAATTCATTTACCTGTTTTAATATTGTTCCACTTGTCTTTATTTTGCACTGAGGTGATGTCTTTTATCTAGTAATATATAATAGTAATAACAATATATTAGTAATTTAGCCATTAGCATGGATCATCATTGAGTCACGTCTCCGCATCGAAGGTTGGCTACCATGGAGTGCCATTCCGCTCTGTCTCTTGCTTTGATGGTGCAGGTTGTCATAGGTTGACTTTTCCATCTTTTGATCTTACTCATCCATGTTAGTCTTGGTTTACCTCTTTTAGCCTGTATTTTCCATTCTAAGATTACTTTCAATAGTTCACTGTATCTTTTAACAAGCCTCAAAAATAATCTCATTTGTCTTGTTTGAATTGTGTTTAGTTGTTCTCTTTTCATTTTCAGTTGGTTTGAAATGTCATCATTTGTTTTATTTTCTTGCATTAACATAAACAAGTAAAATAAAGAGCCCCGTCACGCCAAGTGGCGTATAGGGAATATGGTGTTAGTGACCATACATTTTACAGACCTCAGTACATGATTTTCGGGGTAATGTGGTGGTTATTACGCCCGTGCCGCTTTACTTTCCCAGAAAGAAAATCCGGTACCCATTTAAGGCTGGGTGAATCCGGAAGCCGTCGATTGGGATCGAACCCTACCCCTTGTCCTTTGTAGTTCAGTTCACTAACCACTGAGCAATTGCGGCTCCCTTGCATTAACATACACCCAAATAAATATTATGTGATGAGAAGAGATAATAACCGAATAGCAAAGCAAGCCCTCATATGGGAAACAACCGGTAAGAGGAAAAGAGGAAGACCCAGAGAGACATTGAGAAGAACATTGATGAGAGAGGCAAGAGCAGCAGGATTCGGTTCCCTCAATGAGATAGAGCTGCTTGCACAGAACAGAGACAAATGGCGAGATTTGATAAAATATCTTTAAAAGAATTGAAAACTGCTAGAACAAAAATTCAGATAAGAGAAGGAGTATCTTGGTTTACGCCCTATGGGACGGCTACGGCTCGAAAGGACAATAGATAGATAGAAATAAATATTTATTTAAAGCGACTGAACAGCTATGGACATGTTTGGAGTTCTTAGATGCGAAAAATAACAAGTAAAATCACCATATTCGCTTTCCAAAAGGGGTGTCTGCATTACGCTATATTAATTTTTTTTTATTGCTGGCCATATAGTCTAAGTCAACATGATAAAATACCGACAAACAAAGAGAATATATGGTGAGCTGCTGAAGGTAAATGCCTACAAAGAAAAAAAAAATGAAGTGATTTAAAGATAACTTCACAGCTTCATGAAAAACCTTCAATATTAATCTTGATACACAGGAAAATACCAAACAAGAAAGAAATAATTGATGCACAACGGAAACGGGAAAGCAAGGTCCGAGAAATGGATCCTTCATCAAAAGCAACTAAAGTTCAGTTCAGTTCAGTTCAGTTCAGTTCAGTTCAGTTCAGTTCAGTTCAGTTCAGTTCAGTCAGGTCAGGTCAGGTCAGGTCAGGTCAGGTCAGGTCAGGTCAGGTCAGTTCAGTTCAGTTCAGTTTAGTTCGGTTCGGTTCGGTTCGGTTCGGTTCAGTTCTGTTTAGTTTAGTTTAGTCGTAAAAACAAGGTAAAAGAGGCAGACGTAGACCAAGACTAACATGGACAAGTAACATCAAAAGATGGACAAGTCAACCTATGAAAATCTGCAAAATCAAAGCAAGAGACAGAGTAGGATGGCGCTCCATGGTAACCAACCTTCGATGCGGAGACGGCACTCAATGATGATGATGAGTTTAGTCGACAGGCTATCCCCATTGCACATCGAGCAAGTCCATAATTACTCACACAAAAAAAAACAACTATTACGTGTCCATACCCACACAGTTCTAGAATGTTATCGGGCCTTCTTCTGGCTTAACAGTCATATTGGTAGATTTAGACTAATCAATAATAAATAGTAAATAATATAGTAGTTTCCGGTTGTATCCAAGATGGGGGTATTATTTTTCTCCGGCTTGGAATAGAACCGTTCATCAGAGGTTAAACAAGCCGCTATCTTAAAAAAAACGATTTTGTTAATGAAACGTAGATCTGATACAGAACAGAGACAAATGGCGAGATTTGATCAAATATCTTTAAAAGAATTGAAAACTGCTTGAACAAAAATTCAGATAAGAGAAGGAGTATCTTGGTCTACGCCCTATGGGCCGGCTACGGCTCGAAACGTCAATAGATAGATAGATAAATAGATAGATAGATAGATAGATAGATAGATAGATATAGATAGATAGATAGATAGATAGATAGATAGATAGATAGATAGATAGATAGATAGATAGATAGATAGATAGATAGATAGATAGATAGATAGATAGATAGATAGATAGATAGATAGATAGATAGATAGATAGATAGATAGATAGATAGATAGATAGATAGATAGATAGATAGATAGATAGATAGATAGATAGATAGATAGATAGATAGATAGATAGATAGATAGATAGATAGATAGATAGATAGATAGATAGATAGATAGATGGACTAATCTAACAACTGGTTGAAAAAATTGGTCCTCATAATCCGCGAAGGAACAACAAAACGTTTATACAAACACGTGTAAGGTAGTTGATTGGTAATCTGATGTCGACGATAACCGTAAGCTCTTACACAGAGGAAAGTGGCTTTGAGGGCTGCAATGACTTTATTAATTTTCCTGGATGTGTTTGTCCCTCTTCAGTTTACTGTAGTACTAGATCGCCCACATTCCAGATATCTGGCTATGCTCTCCAAGGGAGAGAGATGAGAGAAGGAGAGAGCTATAATAATCATCATCATCATCGAGTGCCTTCTCCGCAACGAAGGTTGGCTACCATGGATCGCCATTCTACTCTGTTTCTTGCTTTGATGGTGCAGGCTGACATAGATTGACTTGTCCATCTTTTGATGTTACTCGTCCATGTTAGTCTTGGTCTGCCTCTGCCTCTTTTACCTTGTATTTTTCCTTCCAATATTACTTTTAGTAGGCTGTTGTGTCTTTTAACATGCCCCAACAACTTCATTTGTCTTGTCTTAACTGTATTTAGTAGTTCTCTTTTTATTTTTAGTTGTTTTAAAACTTCATCGTTTGTTATCTTTTGTTTCCATCCAATTCTACCTATTCTTCTATAAATCCACATTTCAAAGGCTTCAATTTTCTGTTCTTATTATATTTTTCATGGCATTAAAATTACTTTTGGCCATACCTATTCTTTTGTTTATTTCAGTTTTGCATTTTCCATCATTGGTTATAGTATGTCCTAGGTAGTTATAGCTCTGGACTGTCTCCAGATGTATTCCCTCAACTGTGATATTTAATTGTACGTCTTGAGAATTTTCTTTGTTTATGATCATAGTTTTAGTCTTTTTGATATTCATTTCTAGTCCATATTTGATATAATATTATATTATTGAATATAACGTCGAATATAATATTCAACGGTGTTTATTTCGGATGGTAGATGTACATGAGAGTTGAAGTGCAGAATGGTTCATGCACACATCATTTAAAAGAAAGATATTATGTAACTCATATTTGACAATGAAAAGAAGAATAAGAGTTCCCCATAATTATATAGAGCCGGTCTTTATACTTCTCTTTCTCTATCTTTCTTTCACCGAATGACTACTAAAAGAACCGATAATCCTCTTCGCCATTGATTGAAGCGTTCTTTTGTGGTTTATGGGCGCCTTTCAACCCAACACATTCAACTTCAGCGTGACATTTTTAAGTAACTTTTTGCTTTCCCTTTTTTTTTTTAAATTCCTACTGGACTTCCTATATTCAGACTGGTTAATAACTGACATAAAAAAAACCTCAGGTATGCAGATGATATAGTATTGATAGCAGAAAACGAACAAGATCTCCAAAATCTATTCGATAAAATTGTGACAGGAAGTTAACAAAAAGGTCTAACCTTCAACATCAAAAAGACATAAACTATGATAACATCAAAGAAAACAGACAAACAAAAATGTAGGGCAAAACTAAATGGAAAAATCCTGAAACAAGGGTAAATTCAAAAACATGGGATGAATACTAACATCATAGATAGCAGATCCACTGCAGAAATTATAAACAGAATTGGACATGCAAAGACAGAATTTCGTCGAATTAAAAACATCCTATGTAACAAATTATTGTCAATAATGTTAGCAAACAGTCCTAAAGTGCTACATCGAACCTGTTTTATTATATGGAAGCGAGTATGGACGATAAATGAGACAATACAAAGAACATTAGAGGCAAATGAGATGTGGTTTATCAGGAGAATGCTACGAATTCCATGGGTAGCAAACATTACAAATTAAGAATGTTTAAAACGAGCTGGAGAAATCAGAATCATCATGAAAATCATAATGAAGAGACAATCTACATTTATCGTATAATTCATGCGAAAAGAAGGCATTGAGAATATTGTAACAAGGAGCAG
The DNA here is from genome assembly GCA_032433765.1 of Megaustenia siamemsis. NCBI lineage: Eukaryota > Metazoa > Mollusca > Gastropoda > Stylommatophora > Ariophantidae > Megaustenia > Megaustenia siamemsis. The sequence continues at coordinate 24,026,725 of JAVIAB010000106.1, forward strand.
AGGAAAACAAAGAGAAAATAAATATTGAACTGCTTATACAAATAGCATAACAAAAGATCACCGACTAAAATTATCACATGTATGAGGGATCGAGCAATGTGGAGAAAGATAATCGCCTATGCTAACCGGCAGAGCACCTGATGATGATGAAATTTAATTTGTTTCCATTGAAACAGTCCTGCTAGAGACGTCGTAGTTGTGGGCATTTCAAAGCACGTCAGCAAGCAAAAAGTAGTCTCAGAAGAAATGACTCAAACACTGAAACATAATTGTGTTTAGTGTTTCACATAGTTTCCAACATTCCACCCCCCTCCCTTTTTTTCCCCCAAGGACCTCATCATCTACACTTGTGTTGAAGTCGCAAGTGTTGGGTCGAAAGGCGCAAATATCGCAGTTATACTGCAAACCACAACACAACGCAGACACGCCCACTTAACGTCCTTTTAAGGGCGGATGACGAAGAGGTGTACTACTTTAGTCATTGGGCGAATGCAATCAAGCAGCATCATCTACACTCGACACGGACGGATATGTAGCTCGCAGATAGCGCAGCGCTTGATGCTTTGTGGCATACCAACATGGCAGAGAAGTGGCTAGAGAATCTGCAATTGTAGCATTACGGTTATTGAGTTATTTGCGTGTCATTATCATTGCCGAACATGTCTATAGGTGCTCAGTTCCCCTCCTCAGCAAGCAGTGTCCAGCATTACCGTGTCTAGCATGAGAATAGAGGTAGAAGCAGCAACGGCGGCGATAACATGGTTGGTTACACAGAACATGGATCACGCAGTCTTGGTGACGGACTAGCAAAGTATGCTACAGAAGATGAACAGATGGCAGGAGTGGATGCAACTCTTAGATGGTTTTAAAGTAGATGGTTTTAAAGTAAGCGAGTTAACCTCGATGCACTGTCCATGGCACGCTGGTGTGCACGGCAATGAAATAGCTGATACCCTCGCTGACAGCTCTAACGCTGACTGAGTCTGGAAAGGGAACACATCACCAAGTTTGTTCTTCATTAAAAGGAGAAAGGGTGAGACAATGATGCTTATATTGAGAGACTGAGCCTAAAGGCAGAAACTGAGTCTGATCGATCCAGAGTAATTTGTGGGAAATCACATGTATTTACAGACAACACTGTACAGTAAGTCAGTCTGCATACGTTTCGAGAAATGTTGGAATTTTGTAGTGGAGCGGATTTGGGGATGCGCCGACTGCAATGAAACGTAATTCATGAATAGAATAGAATAGAATAGAATAGAATAGAATAGAATAGAATAGAATAGCTGCATCAAAGGATGCTGGGTGGTTTCCCTGACCAAGAGCTCGAACCTGAATGCTTTCACAAGACTTGCTAATTTCGAAAAAAGACCTGTGGTGATCTAAACCTGGCTATATAATCATATATGAATTTTCAATGGTGGATAGGCAGCATGAACCATTAAAGGCTATGTCTGAAAAGTGTTCCTTGTTGCAGTTTCCTCATATTCCAAGTCCGGCTTGTTGCAGGAGCTACTGAACTAAGTGCTCTGAGCACACTGTGAGCTGTGCGTTTCATCTGTTTTGATCGTGTTTCGATATTCCGATTGTTTACGATGAATGCTGATATCGTATGATGGAGAACAGATGGCTGTGTTCACTTTCTGTGCGGTTTCGCCTTATGTCTTTTGACATGTGCTGAGACTGCTATGATTGGAACTACAGCTACCTTTCTTTGTTTGGGAGATGAATTAGTAGTTCGGATGATTCCACTGGCACGGGTAGTTGAGCAATTATGGATTTTAATTCGTTTGTAGTGATACCGGGGTCTTCCATAACCATAACCATATCCATTTTCATTTGATAATGTCGAAAGTAACTTAAAACTATACGAAACTTTACGTGTACGATGTTATTCGGAAACCATCATCATCATCATCATCATCATTGAGTGCCGTCTCCGCAACGAAGGTTGGCTACCATGGAGCGCCATTCTGCTCTATCTCTTGCTTTGATGGTGCAGGTTGTCATCGGTTGATTTGTCCATCTTTTGATGTTACTCGTCCATGTTAATCTTGGTCTGCCTCTGCCTCTTTTACCTTGTATTTTCCCCTCCAGGATTACTTTCAGTAGGCTGTTGTGTCTTTTAACATGGCCCAAGAATCGCATTTGTCTTGTTCTAATTGTGTTCAGAAGTTCTCTTTTCACTTTTAGTTGTTTTAAGACTTCATCGTTTGTTTTCTTTTCCTTCCATCCAATTCTACCTATTGTTATATATATCCACATTTCGAAGGCTTCAATTCTCTGTTCTGTTTTCTTGTCTAATGTCCATGTTTCAGCACCATATAGGAATATTGAGAAGATGTAACATTTTGCTATTCTTAGTTTTAGCTTTGGTGTTATTTATTTTGATGTTAGTATGTTCTTCATAACATTAAAATTACTTTGTGCCATTCCTATTCTTTTGTTTATTTCAGTTGTACATTTTCAATCACTGGTTATAGTATGTCCAAGGTAGTTGTAGTTCTAAACTGTCTCTATTCCTTAAATTTTGATATCCACTTGTGGGTTTGAGTATTTTCTTTGTTTATGATCATAGTTTTAGTCTTTTTGATGTTCATATCTAGTCCATATTTTTTGCTTGTCGTGTTTATTTCATTAAGTAATTGTTGTAGGTCTTTAGGATTTTATAGTAGTACAGTATCGTCAGCATATCTTAGGTTATTGATTAATTCGGAAACCAGAACCAGTTATTTGAGGATTGTAAATGTTTATTTTTCACAAAATTAAAATATCTACTCCCATGCGATATTTGTATCCAAATTTATAAATTATAATTAATCAGATTGATGAAAAATATATGTTATACTTTATTATATTTTCTTTAATAAATATATAAATAAAAATAAAAAATCGACGTTTTGAGAGTATTGAAATCACACAAACTGGAAAATGGCGACTAACTCTACAAACTCACATTCGGGTAGTGATAAACAGTTGACAACTGTTTTTGTGCTTTAAACGTTATTAGTTCTTAATACATGTATCAACATTTTCTCTTTGTCGTTAATGCTAGGTGCGTGTAAAATCAATATACCGTAATAATGCGTTTTGTGACGTACAAACGCTTTTTACCTCTGGTTTCCAGGCACGCCATCCTCATCCTGGCATCGGCCATGGCTCACTTCAGCCAGTTGAATAAGCCTAACCTAACCATAGCCGCTGTGTTATGTAAACTGTACGATCACGGTGGGATAAATAACAATTAGCAGTTAACTTTTATTAAGGACTGTGACTTTCAAGTATTATTGCAGCTCCGGGCTTTTGAAAGTTATTTTACATTTTAAAAATAAATTTATAAGTTAATTATTAGTAGTTATTAGTATTATATATTTAGAAAGAAAGTTAAGAGAAGAAAGCATCAGTGAGTTCACAATATTTATAATAACTATAAATTAATAGGATGAAACTGAACAGTGAACAAATGCTTTGAAATACTAGGTTCTTTCACACGCACAAAAAATTAAAATTGTTTACTATAATATCTAGATAGCTCTTGGCAACAGAAATCCAAAAATACCTAATTCGCGTCTATATATATCAATTATTTTAAAAGTTATGAATTTTTTGTTGTGCTGTCAAGCTGTCAGAACATGTCACGAAAAACTAAAGTAGATTGATTGATAAGGTCACTATCTTTGTCAGATCCCCTGCCATTTGGGGGCAAGACATTTGTGAAGAAAGCAAATTGCGGCAAATAATAAAAAATGACAAGGTTATTTAATTGCCGGCATTACAAATTTAGCAGTGGATATCTCATTGAAATTTACCACACTTATGTAAAAATAAACTCCAAATCTAAATATCCATTCCATTTTACCTTAGTTTTCTTCTCATTTATGCTAAATTACACACACCGACCACCCTGAGCCGATTTCGCACACCATTTTAAATGGCTCATTGAAACTACATCAATTTTTTGTTGATGAGTGCCAATCACGATAGCAAGAGTTTTGCAGTGGATACTTCCCTGAAATTTACCACACTTATATAAAAATGGATCTGTTTATAATCTGTATGACATTACTCGGGATGCAGGCACCCCTGTAGCATTCCACTTCAACTCTTAGGGCCATCAGGGTAAGGCAGATGTCTTAGTTACTGGCCTGGTGTCACGTTCTTCTGATAGCCACAGCCAATTCACTTTAGAGAATCGTCTGTATGGGTTGCCTTACCCTATGGGGCATCAATGTATCCCTGTCTCACTGGTAACCCCTCTCTCTCCCCTCACCCATATTCTTCTTTCACTCCCTCCTCCCCACCCTTCCTTTTTTCCTTCCCTTGCTCTGGTTTTGGCCCCCTACCACCAGACGTGTCTTCTTCAGGCTATTTTACGGATCTGTACTACATATCTCAATAATGCTGCAGTGTCTGAAGAATGTCTGAGTGGCTCGTCTGCTTTCACACCTTTCAATATCTCTAATCAGTATCTGTCCCGCATTATGTCCCCACTTATTGCTAGGGTACCTGCGCTATGTCGGCTTAGTCTGTTTATTTTCACAGCCTCATAGATCTCTAGTCTTTACCTGCGCCACCCTTGACTGCTTCAACATTCATCTGACCTCTGGTCTAGCCACATGACTGATTATCTAGTTGGCCTTTCCTCTGGCATTTGACAGCCATCTTTCACTGTGAGCAGACGGATTCTGCTTACAAACTAAGTTTCATTTTTATATATAATCATTTCTCCATATATACTTATATTTTCATATTTCCACATTCCTCTAACATTTAGCACATCTCTCTCTCATTTCATTATCTCATCTCTTATCCCTCTATCCACTTCTCCTTAATATACCTGTCCCAGGCATCCTAGATGTAAAAAAAAAAAAAAGTAAAGAGCCCCGTCCCACCAAGTGGCATTTAGGGAATATGATGTTAGTGACCATAAATTTTACAGACCTTTAGCACATGATTTTTGGGTAATGTTGTCGTTATTACGCCCATTCATCCTAGATGTAGTAGTATTTATCTGTACCTCATCATTTGCTGTCATTTTTTCTCGTTTTCGGAAGAAGGCCACATGTAGGTCAAAACGCCAGTATTCTGTTGTGTTCCTTTTCTGTAAAACTGTCACCATACCTTGTAGGAGTGTACATTAGCTACCAGCTTTACCGCTAATATAATATTATTATCATGCTACTACCCCCACCTCCAACCATTTCTTATTTTTACTTTCATTTGTGCTATTTATTTGACAGATCTTAATTTTTTGGGGGATTTTTCTGTATTTGTGGAAATGAAAAGTAAAGCAAATTATTTTATTTTAGTACATTTTCAGATAGGACTTTTACATTTTACTTTTATTATTTTTTTTAAAAGTTAAGTCATGCCATAAATCTATCTCAGAATTTCTGAGGTTTAATTATTTTGTGAAATTACTGTAATTGTCTTTTATTCTTAGTATTACATTTTCTATCTATACATTTCACAGATGGCCATGAGGAAGGATTAGAGCAGATGGACTTTTCACATGATGAGGATGAGGATCTTGAAACAGGAGTGTAAGTATCATTTAAAGGAAGGGTCATGAACTAAAGGACCACTCAAAATATGTTAAAATGCAGGTGTTTTTAAAACGAATGTACTAGTTACAAACTCTGTGACATAATAAAAAATGCCTAATAGCTAAATGGGCAACACTTTACACAAAACTCTATGAACCCTTGCAAGAGATGCTAAAGACAACCAAATTCATAAAAAAGAGACAAGTTTTGCAGTTAGAGAGACTTTTGTAAAGATAAATGAAGAAAAAGACTTGATGAGCTATTTGGTATACATCATCTATTGAAGAGACCTATCTCAACTTCATTAATGAATTCTCCCTAAGAGATTATTTATTATTTCAATTTGACAGAGAGGGACACAAAGGAGGAGTGCTAGTACTAATGAAGAAATTTCAAAACCAATTAGAGAACTTTGAATTCCCATGATTAAGTAACAATTGTTAGAGTTACCACTAAGGTTGAAAATGATAAGACCTTGAGGTTGTATAATGTATATTGAACTCCCATCATCCCTTTCTTCAGCTGATGACTACTAAAGGAAGGAATAGTCCTATTAGTCATCCACCTTTAAAAGGATGTTAAATGGGCCTAGATGTGCTGTGTTGTGCTTTGCAACAGTGCTGTGATATTTATGTATTTGACAAAACACTTTCAATCTCTTTATGGTGTTTTTGAGCACCAGATTGCATTCCCTCCAGATCCCCACTCACTTGGCCAGACTGCTTAGTCTGTTTTAGGGACACAGCAAAGATGTGGAGTGTGGTATCTGGTTAGTTCTGGTTCACAGATCCTGGCACAAGCAGTCAGCTATGAGTTGCTGATCACTTTCAGCTGTGGTGCTGACAGCCATATTGGCCCCACCTCTCTGAGATAGGCCTAGAACATTTAGAATTTGTAACACATGTCCATGTTTTTGGGCATAATTGCTATTACAGTGGATTTTGATTGGCTATGTTTAATTCTGGGAGCCGCGATAGCTCAGTGGTTAGTGAACTGGACTACAAAGGACAAGGGGTAGGGTTCGATCCCAACCAACGGCTTCCGGGTTCACCCAGCCTTTAATGGGTACCGGATTTTTTTCTGGGAAAGTAAAGCAGCATGGGCATAATACCGACCACATTACCCCAAAAATCATGTGCTGAAGGTCTGTAATATATAGGGTCACTAATACCATATTTCCCTATACGCCACTTGGCGTGACAGGGGTACTTTACTTACTTACAATATTTAATTCTGGGAGCCGCGTTAGCTCAGTGGTTAGCGAACTGGATTACTAAAGACAAGAGGTCAGGTTTGATCCTTATCGATGGCTTCCAGGTTCACCCAGCCTTAAATGGGTACAGGGTTTTTTTTCTGGAAAAGTAAAGCGGCACAGTTGTAATACCGACAACATTACCCTACAAATCATGTGCTGATGGTCTGTAAAAATTATGGTCACTAACACCATATTCCCTATATGCCAATTGGCATGACAAGGCACTTTATTTTTAAAAAAAATGTTAATTCTCATGACTATTTTTTAATTAGTCAAATTAAGATATTGTGAATGAATGCCTGCAGATATCTGTAAATCTCTACATTTCTCTGATCTTCCAGGTCAACACAAGATGTTGGTTTTGATTTAGTCATAGGTCACATAGAAGATATAATTATGGGTAAGTTTTACTTGATTTCTCAAAGAATGTCATCCATTGGGTAATTATAGGGACGTAATAATAATAAAATGGAGCCGTGATAGCTCAGTGGTTAGTGAACTGGACTACAAAGGACAAGAGGTAGGGTTTGATCCCAACTGACGGCTTCCGGTTCACTCAGCCTTTAATGGGTACTGGATTTTTTTCTGGGAAAGTAAAGCAGCATGGGCGTAATACCAATCACATTACCCCAAAAATCATGTGCCGAAGGTCTGTAAAATTTATGGTCACTAACACCATATTCCCTATGCGCCACTTGGTGTGACCGGGGTACTTTACTTTTTAACAATAATAAAAAGTGTAAGTTTTATTTATTTTCTTAAAGAATATCATCCTTTGAGTAATTATTGGGATGTAATAATAATAAAAAGTGTAAATTTTATTTGATTTTTAGAAGAATGTCGTCCTAAGATAAGTTATTGATGTAATTACGAAAAATAGAAAATATAATCATATAACCATGGGTAAGTTTTATTTAATCCCTTAAAGATTGTCCTAGCATGAGGTTATTTTGTTGGTTATTGGTCCAGCAACTTATGGACCCCTGTCTTTTGACTCAAGTCATACAAAGCTTTACTAATACAAATAAATACAAAGCTTGATGGGCCTTATAAAAGTTATTAAAGACAGCCTCATGAGAGGAAGAAACTCCCCTTAGTGAATGTAAGAAGAAAAAGAAGAAGCAAATGCGAATTAGATACACTTCACATCAATCTTGCCAGAAGGAAAACTCCTATGTCAAACCAAGATCCAGCTTGCTGAAAGTAGAGTGTGTTAGCCATGATGTAGACTTAGGGGAAAAGTTAGGACATGCATGCAGTTAGTTTTGACCATACTTCTGATTCATCTTAAATCCTGGTGTCATTTATATTCCCATCATGGCAATGGACAGCAAATTAAATTTGTATAGACAAAACAAATAACACCAGGGCTAAAATTAAGAATAGCAAACTGTTATATCTTCTCAACATTCCTGTATGGTGTAGAAACATGGACACTAGATAAGAAAACTGAACAGAAAATTAAAGCCTTTGAAATGTGGATTTATAGAAGAATAGAAAGAATTGGATAGAAAGAAAGGAAAACAAATGATGAAGTCTTTAAACAACTAAAATAAAAAGAGAAATACTAAACACAATTCAAACAAGACAAATGAGATATTTGGGGCATGTTAAAAGACACAGCAGCCTACTAAAAGTAATCTTGGAAGGGAAACTACAAGGTAAGAGGCAGAAGTAGACCAAAACTAACATGGACAAGTAACATCAAAAGATGGACAAGTCAGCCTATGACAACTTGCACCACCAAAACAAGAAACAGACCAGAATGGCACTCCATGGTAGGTAACCTTCAATGCGGAGATGGCACTCAATTATGACGATGTTGACAAAGGACTTGGACACAGAAGAAGAAAATTGTTTCACTATTTTTTTATTTAAAAATGTAAAAAATATTTTATTGGTAATTTTGTTTCTTCTACAGAAGAATCATTCCAAAGTATACAAACAGAATTTCTAGAGAAGCACTACAAAGAATTTGATGACACAGAAGAAAACAAGTTTTGTTACACGGATATTCACAAAGAATATGTAAATAACTTTAGTACCATTACTCTAGCACAGGTTAAAGAAATTTGTGTGTGCACAAATACAAGGAAAATAACAGTGCTAATAATAGATTTTGATTTCAAACAACCTACATTTGTTATATTTTCTTATAATTAAGAGATTATTTTATTCTCTAATGAGATGTTAGAATATATTAGATGATTACAAATTTACTAAATGGAAATAATTAATAATTGTTAAAATAAAAAAATTTAAGGACATAAATAATTTATAAAAAGTATTTGAATCAATGTTTCTTCAGATATCAACAATAGAGTCTTACCTAGAAGCAGAGTTGAAAAAGCGGATGCCAGACTTCTGTATGCAGGAATTCTTTCAGAATTTACAGTGAGTTTCTGGACTTTTAAGAATTTTAACTTTTAAAAGTGAAATATAATTTATATAACAATTTATTTTATTTTGTAACAATTATAACAATTATGTAACAATTTTAACTTGTCTTCTGTCCATGAATTCTGTGAAATTTTTTTGGAAGTTGCAGTTTCATATCCTTGGTTATGTATGTCTTCATGGCTGTTGCTATAAATACCACTCCAGGATTTATATAAAAAAAAAAAACTATCTTTATAACACATAGTACCATTGCTGGTGTATGTCAGGGGGGCAATGATAGAACCAGAGGAATAAAGGCCGCTTGGTCACACAGCTGCCACAACGTGTGAGACTCAGGATTTTTATTTCACCCCTGATAGAAAAAATCCTTTTTATCTAACGCGGGCTTCGTACCCCATACGCCGACTTTTCAGCCAGCGGAACAGTGGTTTTATCCGCACAGCCACACGCACCTCCTCCAGGATTTATGTGATGATGACTATCCACTGGAAAACATTTAGGTCTTCAGAGATTAGGTCTTCATCATTCCTCAAAGTTGGCTGCCAAGGTGTGAAGTGATAACTGATTGGATTCCATTTTCATGCGATGACCAAACCACTTAATTTTTCAGTCTTTTTAATGTGCTTAATGTAATGTCTATATACATATAAAGTATATAGAGGGGCAGATGTAGCTTCTGATCATCATCTTCTGATAGCCAAACTTAAAATTAAATTAAAAAGGTATACTACAGCGAATAAGGGTAGAAAGTATTTCAATGTAGGGTTTCTTAAAGAACAAGGAATTAAAGATAAATTCGCAGTCACAATATCAAACAAATACCAACAACTAGAAAATACAATAAATATAGAAGATCTGAAACAGGTAAAAGATATATGGAATGAGACATGCGAAGAAACACTAGGGAAAAGAGAATGCCAGAATAAGGCATGGATGACAGCAGAGACCCTAGACAAAATTAAAGAAAGAAAGAACAAGAAAGCAGACATAAATAAAAGCAAAACGAGAAGTAATAAAGCCAAGACACAGGAAGCTTACACAGAGGTGAACAAAGAAGTGAGAAGATGCATTAAAAGGGATAAGAGGAAATATATAGATGGACTAGCTAAAGAGGCAGAAGAAGCAGCAAATAAAGGGAATATGAAAGAACTGTACAACAGCACAAAGAAATTAAGTGGAAAATACAAACAGATCAATGCCTTTATTAAAGATAAGAAAGGAAATCTACTTAGTAATATAAGGGAACAAATGGAGAGATGGAAAGAGCACTTTGAAGAACTTTTGAATAGACCCGGTTCAAATAATCCTCCAGATATACTGCCAGCAGAAGAAGAGGTACGCGTTAACTGTGGAAAACCAAGCAAAGAAGAAAACCAAATTATTAAAAAATGGTAAAGCCACAGGACCAGATAAAATTCCTTTGGAAGCCATCAAAGCAGATATTAACACCTCTACCAAGATGTTACATAATCTATTAGATAAAATTTGGGAGAGGGAAGAAACACCTAAAGACTGGAAAGAAGGTTATATGATCAAACTACCAAAGAAAGGAAGTTTACAGGAGTGCACAAATTATAGGGGAATTATGCTACTATCAGTGCCAGGAAAATATTAAGCAGAATCATTCTGGAGAGACTAAAAGAGGCCATAGAGAAATATTGGAGAGATGAACAAGCAGGTTTTAGGAAGAACAGATCATGTGCTGATCAAATAACTACTCTATGTATAATTTGATGAAAAGGCATTTGATAGTTTAGACAGAAGAATGCTTTGGAAGTTGCTGAGTCATTACTGAATCCCCATAAAGTTTATTAACCTGATAAAAACAATGTATGAAGGAACAAAATGTAGTGTGGTGCATGAAGGACAGCTTACAGAAGCATTTGAAATAAGAACAGGAGTAAGGCAGGGATGCCTCTTGTCTTCTTTCTACTGGCCATAGATTGGATTATGAAAATAACTCAAAACAACAGAAATGGAATCCAGTGGTCACTGACCAAACAACTTGATGATCTAGACTTTGCTGATGACATAGCTCTCCTATCACACAGCCATCAACAGATGCAGAATAAAATGAGCATACTTGATGAGAGATCAGAACCGCTAGGACTGAAGATTAATAGAGATAAGACTAACATTATGAGAATTAATACAGTTGGCAATAACCAAATAAAACTAGGAGAAATACCTCTATTAGATGTACAATCTTACATATATCTGGGCAGTAATATAGATAAAGAGAAGGAACAGAAAATGATACCAAAATAAGGATATCAAAAGCAAGAGTAGCTTTCATTGCACTGGGAAACATATGGAAATCGAAAGAAATTAGGTTAAATACAAAAATAAAAATTTTCAACTCAAATGTTAAGGCGGTCCTATTATATGGCTGTGAAACATGGAGAACAACAAAATTGACAATCACGAAGATACAGACTTTCATTAATGGATGCTTACGCAGAATAAAAGGATGTAACTGTCAGGACAAAATCACTAACATAGAATTATGGAAATGTACCAGTCAAACACCAGTGGATAAAGAGATACAGCGAAGATGATGGCACTGGATAGGACACACACTACGGAAGCCAACTGAGAGTATTACACAACAGGCCCTTTTTTGGAATCCCCAGGGAAAAAGACAAAGCAGAAGACCAAGGATTTCTTGGAGAAGACAGATAGAAGCAGAGATGAAGATGATGGGGAAGACATGGAATGATCTTAAAAGAATGGCAAAAAACAGAATGACTTGGAAAGTGTTTGTTGAAGACCTATGCTCCACTGGGAGCTAAAAAGGTAGAAGAAGAATGTAATGTAATTATACTGGGAGCAAACTGCAAAAATAAAATATAACAAAGAGAACTCTATGCCTATTGATGTAAAGAGAGGGGTAAGACAGTGATGTATCCTAACACCAAACTTGTTCAATTTATACACTGAGCAAATCTTTAAAAAACATCACAGATGACAGGCCCTAACATTAATGGAAAAACAATCAATAACCTAAGATATGCTGATGATACTGTATTACTAGCAGAAAATCCTAAAGATTTACAAATACTTAATGAAATAAACATGACAAGCAGAAAATATGGATTAGATATGAATATCAAAAAGACTAAAAAAGTGGATATCAAAATTGATGGAATAGACCTGGAGACAGTTCAGAACTACAACTACCTTGGACACACTATAACCAGTGATGGAAAATGTACAACTGAAATAAACAAAAGAATAGGAATGGCAAAAAGTAATTTTAATGTCATGAAGAACATAATAACATGAAAACAAATAACACCAGGGCTAAAACTAAGAATAGCAAAATGATATGTTTTCTCAATATTCTTATATGGTGCAGAAACATGGACATTAGACATGAAAACAGAACAGAGAATTGAAGCCTTTGAAATGTGGATATATAGAAGAATAGGTAGAATTGGATGGAAGGAAAAGAAAACAAACGATGAAGTCTTAAAACAACTAAAAATGAAAAGAGAACTACTAAAGACAATTCAAACAAGGCAAATGTGATTTTTGGGCCATTTTAAAAGACACAACAGCCTACTAAAAGTAATCCTGGAGGGGAAAATACAAGGTAAAAGAGGCAGAGGCAGACCAAGACTAACATGGATGAGTAACATCAAAAGATGGACAAATCAGCCTATGACAACCTGCACTATCAAAGCAAGAGACAGAGCAGAATGGTGCTCCATGGTAGACAACCTTCGTTGCGGAGATGGCACTTGATGATGATAATGAGATTTTAGAAGCAGTGATCTCTTCAATATGTGCCATTTTGGCATGCAGGGTTTCTGTTTTTGAGATTGTGGTTATGCCCTATGTGCCGTCTTCGGCTCGAAAGAACAATAGATAGATAGATTATAATCTAGGGTTAAAAGGACATTAAATGGGCATATATGCATTGTCTTGTTTACAGCAAGCTGTGATATTTTATGGGCTTTGATCCAAGACATCAGTTTACAGCATGGCATTTTTGGGTGCCAGATTGCCTTCTCTCTTCAGTCCCTATTCATTGGCCAGTCTGGTTAGTCCAGGAGCACTCTGGGGAGGTATGATCTTGGTCTGCTGTTGCCACTGATGCTGATACAAGCAGGTGCAATGTGTTGCTGACTACTTTCATTCCAGGAGAGGTTGGGTATCTTGGCTCACATCCGACATCTTGAATTCAGAGATATGTTTATTTACATGAACAATGAAAGATTTGATTTAGTTATCTTCCAAATTTTGGTCTTGGGTTTGCAGATTGTTGTGTTCCAACCTACACAGACATAATGGAGTACAGTTGCGTGCATTTGGAGTTTTTCTTTATTAGTTCATTCACCAGATTATGTTGTAAAATAAAATACACAATATCAGTGTTGCCTGATAATTTATGCCTACTACCAGCTATACTCATATCATCATTATGACTATATTTTTTAGTCTTCTTTCCATAAAAGATTTAAGTATCATTTTTGTTAACGGAAGCAAGGTGCCTGACTGCAACAGAGCTGGAAGATGTCAGTGTCTCATACCTTATGGCTTGTGCCAGGATTGGTGAATCAGAACTATCTAGACCCTACTCCATTTCTTTGCAGTGCCTCCAGAAACAGACTAACCAGTCTAGTCTGGCCAAGTGAATAGAGATCGAAGAGGGAAGGCAACCCGATACCCAAAAATGTCATGCTTAAGTTGGATGTGTTGGGCCAAAAGGCGCAAATATCACAGTTCTACTGCAAACCTCAGCCACTATAGCTCAGTGGTTAGTGAACTGGGCTACAAAGGACAAGAGGTTGGGTTCAATCCTGATCTATGGCTTCCAGGTTCACCCAGACTTTAATGGGTACTGGTATTTCTGGGAAAGTAAAGCGGCACGGGCATAATACCGACCACATTACCCCAAAAATCATGTGCCAAAGGTCTGTAATAATTATGGTCACTAACACCATATTCCCTATACTCCACTTGGCTTGATGGGGCTCTTTAAAAAAAAGCAAAGTACCCCCAATCACGCCTAGTGCCGGCGTATAGGGAATATGGTGTTAGTGACCATAAATTTTACAGACCTTCGGCACATGCTTTTTGGGGTAATGTGGTCGGTATTACGCCCGTGCCGCTTTACTTTCCCAGAAAAAAATCCTGTACCCATTTAAGGCTGGGTGACCCCGGAGGCCGTCGGTTGGGATCGAACCCTACCTCTTGTCCTTTTGTGTCCAGTTTACTAACCACTGAGCTATCGTGGCTCCCATTGGGGCTCTTTACTTTACTGCAAACCTCAACAAAACACATCTATGTCCACTTAACATCTGTTTAAGGATGGATGACAAAGTGGTCAATCAATTTCTTTAGTAGTCATTGGGTGAACGCAAGAAAGAAAGATTTTTTATCAATACCCCAAGGATAAGAATCTCTGAATATGACTGTGACACTGGTAATGACTCCTGAGTATAACTGTTACAGAGATTCCCAACATGTGATGAACAGGGAATACTCTTGTGGTCATCATCATTGCTATACCTAGATATGCTGTATGGATATGCCACCAACCTAGAGCGGACCAAAACTTTCTCTGAATGTTTTTAGAGTGAAGTCTAAAAATGTATTCAAATTAAGAAGATATGCAAGATAAACATGTACTTGTAATAATGATAAAAGTAACCTCCGTCAGTCGTAATTGACTATGGATTTTTCAGCGCCCCTAGAAATGTTATTTTTTCTGTTCTTTTGCCATGTATTCTCTTTTTCTATGAATCTGTCTGTTTCTTTAATAATGATAACTAAAATAAAATTGCAATAACTATGAGGCTGTCATTCTTGTAATTCAGCCAGAAAATGTTATTTAAACATTTGTTATTAATTTTAAATGTTATGATAGTTGGAGAGTAACACTCATGTATCTATAATTCCAACAGGGAAAGGAAAAATGAGCTAGAAGGTGAAATATTTGAGATTTTACTAACATTCAGTGACTTCATGGCTTTCAAAGAGATGCTTGTAGATTATAGAGCTGTAAGTAATTTTGTCTGTGAACAACTTGAATATATTGTAACAACTGTAAAAATTGAGGGTTGAAGAGATAGAGGGAAGCAAAGAGAAAAAATAACAGACAGCTTAAGAGAATGGCTTGGCAGAAGGTCAACAACAGAAATGATAAATAGCTGCCGAGATCGAAAGTTGTGGAGAGACGTGATCACCTACGCCACTAGGCCGAGTACTTGATGATGATGATACTTCTTCTTAGTAGTCATCCATTAGTATCCATTAAGTGGACATTGGCAAGCCATGATATCTGCACCTTTAACATCATATATAAGAAGTCTATTTTGTTCTGTTCTTTTCTATTCATAGAATTAGTTTCATTACATGTTATAATCCCCCAAAACCATTCTGCCACCTGTTTCAGCATTTCTTGAAGCTGCACATTCTAATTGTCCCTGTCAAATGATTGTAGAAACATTTTCTTCTCCCACCACACCAGATTGATCAGACCATGTTTTCTTCATCAATAAACTCACCAATCTCTCAATACATCCTTGTTTCACTATCTTCTTCCTCCTCCCTTCAGGAATTAAGAACAAACTTGGCAATGTTCTCTTTGTTCAGAGTTAGAGCAGAAATACAAGTATTCATTAGTTCATATGATTGTAGTCATCTTTAAGATAACAGCTGTTATTGCTGACTCTTGTATGTCATAGGCAAGATTGGAGACATTAGTTATAGTGTTTCTTCCCACCCTTATAGCTGCCTAGTGTGTTTAGCTGCATCATATTTATTTATCAGCTCCTAAGAACAGATCTTCTCCCGTGTGTTACCGGGGCCTCATTATGAGGGAGGTAAAGAATAGTGACACTGTGACCTTCCAGGCATGTCGTAAGAGGCGACTAAGGAGGTTGATCGATGGCTTGACAAGCTGTCATTGTAAAAAGTATTGTTATGGAAACAGCGCCATAGATTTTAGAGCAGTGATCTCTGCAATATGTGCCATTTTGGCACGCAAGGTTTCTGTTTTTGAGATTGTGGTTCTGCCCTATGTGCCGTCTTCGGCTCGAAAGGACAATAGATAGAAGAACAGATCTTCAATAAATCTTTTTTATTTGTTCTTGTCAAAACTAGTTCTTTTCCTGTTCATTCATTATCACTGTACTCCTCATATGTAATTCTAGATATCTTATTGTGTGTATTATAGGTAATCTCTAACAGTTATAATTTTCTTATTTATTCCAAAATTGAATAAGATCAATTCAGCCAAAAATATTGAGCTAATATGTGTACTAAGCATCACTTTAATCTCTCATTATGTGGGACTGTTTGGTCTCGAGGCAAGACATCTGTCTCTAGACAGAGAAGTTGTGAATTCAGAAAGTGAAGTTGCAAAATTCAGTTCCTAGCCTCTAGGGTTTTCGCCAGAGGTGAAAGCTGCCTAGAACCCATAAAAAAGTCTCTTTATTGGTGTTTGAATTTGTTATACACACATCTATCTATCTATTGACCTTTCGAGCTGTGGCCGGCCCATAGGGCGTAGATCAAGATACCCCTTCTCTTATCTGAATTTTTGTTACAGGAGTTTTCGTTCGTTCGTTCGCTTTCGTCAACTTTGACCTCTGACGAAGTCCCACCCACTCAATTTTTGTGGGACTGAATTTTGCGTGTAAAGTCTGTTTTATCCCATTACAGGATGCCCCTCGCCATGCAGGCAGATTTACTCCGACTTCAGAGGTACTAATTTTTAGGGAATTAGTAAAACCCAGGTGTCCTCGCCAGGGTACGAACCCCGGCTGTTGCCGTGGTAAGCCAACCGCCTATCGATTGCGCTAACCGGACACCCACAGGAGTTTTCAATTCTTTTAAAGATATTTTATCAAATCTCGCCATCTGTCTCTGTTCTGTGCAAGCAGCTCTATCTCATTGAGGGAGCTGAATCCTGCTGCTCTTGCCTCTCTCATCAATGTTCTTCTCAGTGTCTCCCTGGGTCTTCCTCTTTTTCTCTTACCTGTTGTTTCCCACATGAGGGCTTGCTATTTGGTTATTATCTCTTCTCATCACATGTTACACACACATACACATGTGAAATTGATTGTATTTGTCACCCAGCATTGCATGTGAGACTTATTACATAGAGAATATATTTATTTGAGACAATTTTTTTTAGAGAAAAAGAAATGTAATGTCAATGAAGATGTGAAGAAGAAAATCTTTCAGTGTAGTGTAGAAATGGTATTGTTTTAATGGGAATTGTGTTATCTGGAAGTAAAATGAAATGCTCTGGACATGAAGTGTTAGAGAGTACAGGAACAAGACAAGAGGTTAAGAACTTAGGTGAGTCTCCAAAGTGGACCTGGATTGGGATTGCACGCCTATTAGAAGTCATGGATGGAAAAATTGAAAGAAGGGATCGTATGGCACTAAAATACTCAGTGAACACCGTGCGCCAAAATCTTGGAGATGTCCACACAGGAAATGAAACATAGACAATATATAAAGATTGAGGATAAATTACGAAATTTTCAAGTAACTGGGAATGAGAAGAGAAATATGTCAAGGGTAGTAACGAAAAAAAAAAGCCGCTATAGCTCAGTGGTTAGTGAACTGGACTACAAAGGACAAGAGGTAGGGTTTGATCCCAACTGATGGCTTCCGGGTTCACCCAGCCTTAAATGGGTACTGGATTTTTTCTGGGAAAGTAAAGTGGCACGGGCGTAATACCGACCACATTACCCCGAAAATCATATGCTGAAGGTCTGTAAAATTTATGGTCACTAACATCATATTCCCTATACGCCACTTGGCGTGACAGGGGTACTTTACTTTTTTTTTAGTAATGAAAAAAGAAAGAGAGATCAAACAGACTTTAGACATGAAAGGAGACGGACTCCAGGATTAATGAGAGAGAATGTCAGCATATAATTGAAGGATATGATTATGGTTGGATAAGAAGAAATCAGTTATTCGGTACAAAATAGTCCAGTCATTTCATCGATGGAGAAAACACACATTTTCTTGTAACATTTTTACTTGTAACACATTTACTTGAAACATATAGGTAAAGATAGAATGGGCTTATTGTTAAATTCGTTATCTAGAGACTACAAGAATTTTAAGTAGCAGGGAATGTAGACTAAAATAAGGTGTTCAATCAGAAATTAATCATAGAATTCTCTAGTGCCAGGTAGGACTGAGAGAATGTTTCCCAATAGAAACTGGGGTTAAACAAGGATGTAAAAATCTCCTTTGTTATTTGGAGTTGTTATGAACTTCATAATGAAGAAATGCTGCACTGGTAATAAAGGTATCAAATGGATTGAAGGAGACCATTTGGAGGACCTCAACATTGCTGATGACATAGTTCTCATCAGCAGCCAGATAAAAACGATGCAGGAAAACACAAATGAACTATCATCAATAGCCAGCAAAATTGGGCTTGAGATCGATCATGAAAAGACTAAAATCATGAAAAGCTTAATTCCAACAGACAACAAAATATACATGGAAATCAAACCAGTGGAAGAGATCGATCACTTTATCTATCTTGGAAATCACATTGATTGAGAAGGGGATACAAGCAAAGAAATTAGAATCAGAATAGCTAAAGCAGCAATGTCTTCCAGAAGCTTTGAAAAGTTGTGGAAATCAAAACTCATCAGCACAAACACAAAACTTAGACTATTCAAATCAAATGTACTATCAACCCTTACGTATGCGTGCGAAAGCTGGAAAACAACAAGAGATATAGAAACAAAGTTGAACGCGTTCGAAAATAAATGTCTAAGGAAAATACTTGGTATAGCGTGGAACGAATTCAAAACAAACGAGGAAATTAGAGAAATCGCCAATCAACCACTAATATCTTCAGTAATAAAGAAAAGACGATGGTCATATGTTGAACATGTGATGAGAAGAGATAATAACCGAATAGCAAAGCAAGCCCTCATGTGGGAAACAACCGGTAAGAGAAAAAGAGGGAGACCCAGAGAGACACTGAGAAGAACATTGATGAGAGAGGCAAGAGCAGCAGGAATCAGCTCCCTCAATGAGATAGAGCTGCTTGCACAGAACAGAGACAAATGGCGAGATTTGATAAAATATCTTTAAAAGAATTGAAAATTGCTAGAACAAAATTTCAGATAAGAGAGGGAGTATCTTGGTCTATGCCCTATGGGCCGGCTACGGTTCGAAAAGGTCAATAGATAGATAGATAGATAGAGTGTCAGGTGTGTATACCATCAGAAACAGTGGGAAGAGAAGGAGAAAGAATGACAGTATACTCGTCCATGCTGAAAACCAGAGGAGGTTACATCTATTCTAGAGGCAGAGGGTCACACAGAGGAGATTAGGAGCTGTGCAGAAAGGGAGCTTTATAGTTAGTAGAGAACCATAGTTAGTATCTTGTGATTTTATGAAGAGCTGCCTTGTACTGACCTAATAAATGACTTTGTGTAAAGTGCCTCACAGAACAAAATAGTGGAAATAATTATCATGGAGAGTTTATCATCATTTTATATTTGAGAGTTTTTATGAAGTTATTTTGGTTGACTTTTGTGTGTGTCGAGGAGTTGAAACAGTTGAGTTGAGTTAGAAAAGTGATAGTCTGTTAAGTTGTGAGATAGAAATAAAGAACTCAGGTTCTTTTTGCAGCAGTTGATTTGAGTTTAGATTTAACAACCAACAGAACGAGAGAGTATGAAATATACATAGGAGGGCACCCAACAGTCGCCAACACGAATATATGAAGGTAAGTTCGCGGGAACCTTAAGAAGAAAGTCATGGGCACAACTGTATTAACAGAAGTACTGAACACTTTTGATCACCATTGGGCAGAGTCGTATTTGTGTATATAAGCAAGACGACTTTATATAAAAAGAGTGTCGAGATAGAAATGGGCATTTGACACATACAGATGTAATAATATAGAAATAACAATAGTAATCTGAAATAATTGAAACCCTGGTGATAAGTGATACTCATTTTAATAGAAGGTCCCAGGTCTGAATCCTGCCGCAGACTGAGAGTTTTTCTTCTCTATGGTTTCTCCATGACTTTACCCACCCTTGGTCTCTGGGTGGTGAAATTTGATGTCTATCACTCTCAAGTAATGGTTACAAACTGGAGGTCCTGTGTGCACTCTGCACATGTTAAAGAACTCTTGACAGTCAAAAGCAAAAAAGAGTAGGCCTTAGCTACCTTTAGCAGCTTTTTAAGTATAGATGATAGAGAGAAGTAGCCATCAGCAAACATGGAAGAAGTAGAAGAATAAATATTTAATGATAGAAGTGGGTGGACAATGGAAGTAAGTAGATATTATTTTATGTGTTCTCATTTATATGTAATTTTACTTTTTGTTATTCATTGTTGTTATGACTTTTGGTCATAATAAATTTTGACTGTAGCTCTTTGTTTTTACTAACTTTCATCAGCATCCACATCTCAAATAATTCACATTTCAGGATAGAGAAGGCAGTACCGTGGACTTGAGTGATGGCTTGATGGTTGTGCCAGTTCAAGATAAGCTCAGAATAAGTGGTTCTTCGCCATTTTGCATTTCAGGAAAGTCTATCCATGGTCCATAGAATTGTGTTGATTTCACAAAGGTTGTCTGTACAGGGTTGACAAATTTTGGTGCTACAACCAGCAGATGATGTGAAGGAAATGTTTGTATATGCGGTGTAAATGAGTTTGTAGATTTTATTTTAATGATTGGATACCTTGCATATTATGTTGAGGCCTTGATAAAGATATCTAATATTGTCTATTGGTGAATCTGTTTTTAATTGAGATTTTACGTGAAATATTGGAATGTAACCAAATATAACATTGAAACATGACCTGCACATAATGTATAAGCTTGAGACCCGTATAATTTATATACTAAAGGAAGTATTGAAGGCTTGCAGTTTTCATATTAAGACAGTTTACTCTCTTCTTCAACATATATTTTAAAAGATAAGAAAGTAAAGTAAAGTACCCCCGACACGCCAAGTGGCATATAGGAAATATGGTGTTAGTGACCATAATTTTAACAGACCTTCGGCACAAGATTTTTGAGGTAATGTGGTCGGTATTACGCCCGTACCACTTTACTTTCCCAGAAAAAATCCTGTACCCATTTAAGGCTGGGTGAACCCGGAAGTCGTCAGTTGGGATCGAACCCTACCTCTTGTCCTTTTTAGTCCAGTTCACTAACCACTGAGCTATCGTGGCTCCCATTTTAAAATATGAATTGTAATATGTTTACAGGAAACAGTAGTTGGTTTACAACTTAATGATACTTCTGAAGAGTGTATCCTTAAATATTAGCGATGTTTACATGAGCTGTTTCTGTTCTAATTTTATTAGACATTTTTGTAACAGACGGTCGACAGCGATTTTATCAATATCTACAAAGTTGAACAGATGTGGAATCTAAATGTTATCACTTGATCATTATTGCAGAGCAGGAGTGTTAATGTTCTATATTCTTCTTGATTATGGGTAATATTCCTGACAAATCTCCTGCTTTGATGTATAAATTACTCTTGCTTCTTTTTACTGACTGAGTCAGATGCTGTGGCATATTTCAAGATAGCAATAAAAGTCTATCTGTTATGCATGCTCTTTTTGGAGTACAGTGTACGGGCAGTTCTTACAATGGTTTCTGGACCTCTTCTGCTTATATGGCCTATTCATTACAAGTGTTTGCCTGCTTTTCTTGCATCCGTTGGTGAAGGTAATATTCCCTCTTCAATTTATAATTCATTTGTTGCCAGTGAGACAATCTACTGTATCTGAACACTTATGTGTGCTAAATATAGCCTAAGGAATCTTGATTCTAAGAAATTAAGGCCCCCCCCCCCCCTTTTTTTTTCTTTGCTTCTAATTTCTGTAAATGTAAGATTTTCTGAATAACACAGGTTATAAAGGTAGTTTACTCAACATACAAGCATTATACCTTGTTAAAAAAAAAAGATTTTTGAATATTTGCTGATAGAGTAACATCCCTTACAGGCGAAAGGATTGTTATTCATAGAATGTTTTATGATACAAAAGTAATCAGTTGCCTGCATGCACAATGTTAAATATTTTATTGATTACATTTCTCAAGTTTATTTCAGTTCTTGGTCTTTTTGCGGGAATTAACAAAAAATTGCTGATTATCATGTCACATAATTACTCTTTGTGTACAGTTTTGGGTCTAGTATTGAAAACATCTAGGAAACTGTTATTTCCCCTTCAAATAGTGTGTAAAATGTAACTGATAGTTTTCAGCCTAATTACTTTGAATAAAGTATTTTTTAGTACAAAATAGAGTACATTATAGTACGTATGTGCACGTTTTTGTATGAGATTGTGTATCCCACAATGCCATGCAATTTTGTGGTAGAGAAAAAGTAAGTAAGAAGAAAAGAACTTTTCATATTCTGTACAGTCAACATTATCGTGTTAGTTTCTTTCTTTGCTGGTTCTTCTTGTGTTGTATATTTACAGTTTTGATCACTGATTTAAGTTGCTTCCCAGTTTTGAAATGGAACTATTTTTACTGCATCTTGTAGGAGCTGGTAAAGTCCAGTAAATTCATGGAAAAGACAGCTTTGCAGATATATATATATATATATTATATATATATACCTTAGTGAATGAAAGTAGTAGAAGAAGAAAAAGAATTAATTAGTGCAATGTTCACAGAGTTAGAACTAATGCATTTAGTCAGAGATTAGTAATATTTTCCTTGACACAGGCCAGGAAGTGATGCAATGACATGTCATAAGTTGCTAGTTTGATACAAAAGTGAAAAGAAGTAACAATAATTTATATTTGCATTGTGGACTTATAACAATTTTTGTTACCTTTATCCCATCACAGTATTTAGAAAAAAATGTTCAGAAAAGCCATCTTGCCTTTTTCTGTCTTTCTACAGTTAAGCCAAATAAAAAAAAAACAAATATTAAATTGTACATAACATTTTGCTTGAAAAAGGTATCTATATTTGTCACAATTATCCTGTTTCTTTACTTCTGTTTTCTTGTGTATATTCTTTCTTTCTTGTTTTCTGGCATACACCCGATGAGTACTAAATTTAGGAATGAATAGTACACTTCATCATCCGCCCTTAAAAGGAAATTAACCCAAGATTACGACAACTATCTGTGAGCCAAGATTTCATGACACCTTTGAAAAAATTATGAACACTAAATCTTGCACTTGGAGTTTCAAAAATAGTATTTTCTGTGAACTTTTGCTACACAGTTGTGTGTTTACACTAGGAGAGACACAGGAATCAAATGAGGTGATACGTTGCCTATTCACACATTGGCCGTCAGTACATCATTCCAACCATATGTTCGGCTTCCTCTTAGTATCATTTGCTGCTGTGTTACAAGAGTTTGTTTATGTCTCACTGACACCCAAACAGATTTCCCCTGTCAAAGGAAAAAAAAGTAAGGAAAAAAAATTTCTTTAAAATTGGTAAAATTTATTTTAAAAAAAATACTGCCCTATAATAATTGTCTAATTTATACAAAGCTTGCATGGTGTTTGAAAAAAAAAATCAAACATCAAAGGCAACAAATCCAACACTTAAGGGTCACTAGAAGCAATAATTAGGGTGGTATAAGTAAAGGGGAAATGTTTGCCTGCTGCACAGACTATTGAATTTGAAGAATTTGTATTTTGAGTTCATAAATGTTATGAATGTGTCATAATATGGGGTTTAGTGGGCATAGATGCATTGTGTTGTGGTTTGCAGCTAGGCTGAGATATTTGAGTTTTTTGTCCTAATGTATCGACTTCAGCACAGCATTTTTGAATACAGGGTTGCCTCCTCTCTTATTTCCCTACTCACTTGGCCAGACAGGGTAGTTTGTTTCCAGGAGTACTGGTAGGTGGAGTCCAGTACAGTCCTTGATCGGCTCTCTTGATGGATGGATGTCTTGGTGTTTCCAAAGGGAGCTACTAAACACAATTCAAAAACAAGACAAATTAGATTTTTGGGGCATGTTAAAAGACACAGCAGCCTACTAAAAGTAATCTTGGAAGGGAAACTACAAGGTAAGAGGCAGAAGCAGACCAAGACTAACATGGACAAGTAACATCAAAAGATGGACAAGTCAGCCTATGACAACCTGCACCACCAAAACAAGAGACAGACCAGAAGGATATTCCATGGTACCCAACCTTTGATGTGGAGATGGCACTCAATGATGATGATGATGAAAATGATTGTATTTTAAAAATGTATTACATTTTGTGTGTGTGCAGATTCTATTCTGTTAATTTCTTGCCTTTTTTTAACCTCCATTTGAGCATAGACCATCAAGCTCACTAATCCTTTCTGTCCTTTGTTGTCTTCTCTAGTAATCTCCAGGTGTAATTGATTTTTGTGATTTGTCTCCATGTTCTTTCCCATGTGTTCTTAGGCCTTCCTTGTTTCCTCTCTCCCTGTGGGTTTCAGGTACGATCTTGTCTGGTAATGCTTGTAGTTGGCTTTCTATGTGTGTTCCATCTATTCCCGCATTCTTTTTTTTCCCCATATTTTGTCAACTGTGAGTTTGTATCACTGTTATATGTTTATAGATGTCCTACTTTTTCTTCTTAAGTGTTCACCCTTCAGGCACGTGTGGATGCATTTTATCACTAGGTTATGGTATTCTGCTATGTCTTCTTTCAGCCTGACACACCCATCTTTGGCAGGGGGAGATTTGCTTTACAATTTTGACTGGGCAACTGTAATTCTTGGCCTATTCTTTTTTATTTTTAACTGCCAAAGTTTTTTAGCTTGTGCTGAATACTTGGGACCTCCTACTTTTGCCATTATCTAAGATGGCCAGACATAGGATCTTGCTACCCAGAGACTGGGGAAGGGTAAAGCCACGAAGAAACCATGACTTTGGAAAGTTAAATTCCTATTGCTTGTGGTTTGATTCAAACCAAGGGACCTTACTTTCCAGAAGCTGATGTTTTAGCTCCAGACCACTTTGCCGCTGCATTGAAATATTGTAACTTTTACTTCAACACCACGTACAAGAACAACAGAAAAACAAAACATCAACCGACAGTCAGAAAACTAAGTTGAACCATCACCATATGGCCTAATAAGGGTTTTCTCCAAGCCTTAAGCATATGGGATATATGGCGTTAGTGCTCATATTTTCTTTGACAAAGTTACATTTTATGAGTGATGTGGTTGGTATATTTCCAGGAAAAAAAAAATCTGACCTTTTTCAGAGGCTAAGTGAACCTCAAAGCTGTGTCAGTCCAAAAAAGAATTCATTCACCACATGGGAATTAAACTCAAACTCATGCAGCCAATAGTGAAAACATTGACCACTCGAACACTGCAACTTCTATTTGGCTTAGTATTTTGCCCCAAGACCAGGGTGCTATAAACACATGACAGTTTTATTTGTTATTGGTTAATCAGCAATTGATGACCAAAGTGAGACATGATGTTGAAATTATGCTCCCATGTTATGGGTGTAAAGAGATGACCGATTACTTTTTTTATTTACGGAAGGAAGATTACACCATGTTAAACGGAGTGAGAGAAATTATGTCCTTAGAATAGATGACCATCTTCTTTTTCTTCTTAGCATTCACCCATTAAGTAGGGCATGGATGTGTGGTGTTGTTAGTTTACAGTACAGCCACGATATCTGGGCCTTTATTCAATCGTCTACGACATGGATATATTTGTTTACAGTAAAGCCATGGTATCTGGGCCTTTAGTCAATCGTCTTCGACGTGGATAGATTTGTTTACAGTAAAGCCATGATATCTGGGCCTTTAGTCAATCATCTTCGATGTGGATAGATTTGTTTACAGTACAGCCATGATATCTGGGCCTTTAGTCAATCGTCTTCGATGTGGATAGATTTGTTTACAGTAAAGCCATGATATCTGGGCCTTTAGTCAATCATCTTCGATGTGGATAGATTTGTTTGCAGTAACGCCATGATATCTGGGCCTTTAGTCAATTTGGATAGATTTGTTTGCGGTAAAGGCACGATATCATGGCCTTTAGTCAATTTGGATAGATTTGTTTATTGTAAAGCCATGATATCTTGGCCTTTAGTCAATTTGGATAGATTTGTTTGCAGTAACGCCATGATATCTGGGCCTTTAGTCAATTTGGATAGATTTGTTTGCGGTAAAGGCACGATATCTTGGCCTTTAGTCAATTTGGATAGATTTGTTTATTGTAAAGCCATGATATCTTGGCCTTTAGTCAATTTGTATAGATTTGTTTGCAGTAAAGCCATGATATCTGGGCCTTTAGTCAATTTGGATAGATTTGTTTGCAGTAACGCCATGATATCTGGGCCTTTAGTCAATTTGGATAGATTTGTTTGCGGTAAAGGCACGATATCTAGGCCTTTAGTCAATTTGGATAGATTTGTTTGCAGTAAAGCCATGATATCTTGGCCTTTAGTCAATTTGTATAAATTTGTTTGCAGTAAAGGCATGATATCTGGGCCTTTAGTCAACCGTCTTCAACATAGATAGATTTGTTTACAGTAAAGCCATGAAATCTAGGCCTTTATTCAATTTGGATAGATTTGTTTACAGTAAAGCCATGATATCTAGGCCTTTAGTCAATTTGGATAGATTTGTTTATTGTAAAGCCATGATATCTTGGCCTTTAGTCAATTTGGATAGATTTGTTTGCAGTAACGCCATGATATCTGGGCCTTTAGTCAATTTGGATAGATTTGTTTGCGGTAAAGGCACGATATCTAGGCCTTTAGTCAATTTGGATAGATTTGTTTGCAGTAAAGCCATGATATCTTGGCCTTTAGTCAATTTGTATAAATTTGTTTGCAGTAAAGGCATGATATCTGGGCCTTTAGTCAACCGTCTTCAACATAGATAGATTTGTTTACAGTAAAGCCATGAAATCTAGGCCTTTATTCAATTTGGATAGATTTGTTTACAGTAAAGCCATGATATCTAGGCCTTTAGTCAATTTGGATAGATTTGTTTATTGTAAAGCCATGATATCTTGGCCCTTAGTCAATTTGGATAGATTTGTTTGCAGTAACGCCATGATATCTGGGCCTTTAGTCAATTTGGATAGATTTGTTTGCGGTAACGCCATGATATTTCATCCTTTAGTCAATTTGGATAGATTTGTTTGCAGTAAAGCCATGATATCTGGGCCTTTAGTCAATTTGGATAGATTTGTTTGCAGTTAACGCCATGATATCTAGGCCTTTAGTCAATTTGGATAGATTTGTTTATTGTAAAGCCATGATATCTAGGCCCTTAGTCAATTTGGATAGATTTGTTTACAGTAAAGCCATGATATCTGGGCCTTTAGTCAATTTGGATAGATTTGTTTATTGTAAAGCCATGATATCTAGGCCCTTAGTCAATTTGGATAAATTTGTTTACAGTAAAGCCATGATATCTAGGCCCTTAGTCAATTTGAATAGATTTGTTTGCAGTAAAGCCATGATATTTCAGCCTTTAGTCAATTTGGATAGATCTGTTTGCAGTAAAGCCATGATATTTTAGCCTTTAGTCAATTTGGATAGATTTGTTTGCACTAAAGCCATGATATCTAGGCCTTTAGTCAATTTGGATAGATTTGTTTATTGTAAAGCTGTGATATCTAGGCTCTTAGTCAATTTGAATAGATTTGTTTGCAGTAAAGCCATGATATCTAGGTCTTTAGTCAATTTGGATAGATTTGTTTATTGTAAAGCCATGATATCTAGGCCCTTAGTCAATTTGAATAGATTTGTTTATTGTAAAGCCATGATATCTAGGCCCTTAGTCAATGTGGATAGATTTGTTTATTGTAAAGCCATGATATCTAGGCCCTTAGTCAATTTGGATAGATTTGTTTGCAGTAACACCATATCTTGGCCTTTAGTCAATTTGGATAGATTTGTTTGCAGTAAAGCCATGATATCTAGGCCTTTAGTCAACCGTCTTTAACATCGATAGATTTACTTAACTATTTTTCCCCAAGCAGCTGCCATCTTTGGTCTGCTCATTTCGACTTAAAACTGCCGAGGGTTCTTTGACTTATGCTCTTGCCTCTCTCATCAATGTTTTTTTTTTTGTTCGCCAGATTTGACCTCAGACGAAGTCCCTAGAGAGTAAGAACTAAATTTTGCGTGTTAGTCCATTTTTCCCTGGCAGCCGTGTGAACAGGGGTCCCTCGCCGCATAGGCAGATAACTCCTACTTCGGAGGTACTCATATCTTTTCTATCTATGAGTAATTGACGTTTCAAGCCGGGCCTCGCTGCTGAGACCAGGGGTGGTTGCCGCAGAGAGAAATAAAAAATAAAATTTCCAACCAGTGCATCCAGGATTTGAACCCACAACCTCTCTGTTTTGAGGCCGGCGTCTTGCCTCGAGACCAACCATTCCCCTCTCATCAATGTTCTTCTCAGTGTCTCTCTGGGTCTTCCTCTTTTCCTCTTACCTGTTGTTTCCCACATGCGGGCTTGCTTTGTTATTCGGTTATTATCTCTAATCATCACATGTCCAACATATGACCATTGTTTTTTCTTGATTACTGAAGATGTTAGTGGTTGATTGGCGATTTCTCTAATTTCCTCGTTTGTTTTGAATTCGTTCCACGCTACATCAACTATTTTCCTTAGACATTTATTTTCGAATGCGTTCAACTTTGTTTCTATGTCTCTTGTGATTTTCCAGCTCTCACATGCATATGTAAGGGTTGATAGTACATTTGATTTGAATAGTCTAAGTTTTGTGTTTGTGCTGATGAGTTTTGATTTCCACAACTTTTCAAGGCTTCTGAAAGACATTGCTGCTTTAGCTATTCTGATTCTAATTTCTTTACCTGTATCCCCTTCCCGATCAATGTCATCAATGATACAAATATCTCTCTCTCTCTCTCTGCGATCAGGACTTAATCAGAGTAAGGTTCCAGATAAAGAGATAAAGTGATTGATCTCTTCCACTGGTTTGTTTTCCATATATATTCTGTCATCTGTTGGAATTAAGCTTTTCATGACCATTGTCTTTTCATGATTGATCTCAAGCCCAATTTTGCTGGCTATTGATGATAGTTCATTTGTGTTTTCCTGCATCATTTTTATCTGACTGCTGATGAATCCATATGAATCAATAAGGTGTTAGTGACCATAAATTTTATAAACCTTCACCACATGATTTTTGGGGTTATGTGGTCAGTATTATGCCCGTGCCGCTTTACTTTCCCAGAAAAAAATCCGGCACCCATTTAAGGCTGGGTGAATCCTACCTCTTGTCCTTTGTAGTCCAGTTTGTGTGTGTGTGCTACAGCATAATGATAGGCTACCCCAAAAATACACTTGAAAAGTTTGTCAGAATAAACAATAGGGTGCCAGTAGCTGATGGGCAAAGTCTCATTGCAAAAGTTTCTAACAAAATAAATAAACAGAGAAAGTAGTTATTGAAAAATGGGTAAATGTAAAATAGTGAAAAAACAAACAAATGTATTGGACTTATGGTATAAATACGTACCATTTTACTGCTAATTTTACTTCTTTCTTTGGTTATGTACATAATTGATGATTCTACTGAAGTTTCATACATGTGATCATTACTTTCATAAACTAAAATTGCTGATTATAGAGAATCTGCTTCCTCTTCTTTGAAAAATGAACACATTGTATTTATTAATTATTGAACATGAGCGTTTAAGTGAACTCATCACATATTTTAATATATATAAATTAACCATTTTGTTTTTATACACAGTTTCATTTGATTCATTTACTGAACATTTTGTTGAAGTTTCAAGTGCTGATTGTATTTGGCTGGACAGTAATTTATTTGAAATAAATTCTGCTTGTATTGGTTGTTCCCTTTTTTTTTTTTTATACGATTTTCTTTATCAACTGTCAGCCAATGACCAATGAAATGGGACATGAATATCTCTCTCTCTCTCTGCGATCAGGACTTAATCAGAGTAGGGTTCCAGGCTCTCACATGAAGACAGCTGTCTGTTTAAGTGAATTGATCGACCCCACAGACAGAACATCATAATTAGAGTCTGTTAGATCCACTCTGATTGAATACCTGTTAAAACGTTGCACTGTGTTCTGCGCCAGTGCATCCGATTTCAGCCAGCATTTTATTCAGGTTTGCTTTCCTTAGTCTTTGATTGTCCCCAATCTTCCTGCAAGGCAGCAGATTGTCTTTTCTGTAGGGGGATTCTGCCCTTAGATGGTCGGCCTCCCAGGTTTACGAGCACCATCTGCCCGAGTCACTAGAGGTGACTAACACAGACATGCACACACAAAGATATGAGGCATGACTAACACTGACACACATCAAGATATGAGATATGACTAACACAGACACACACACAAAGATATGAGATGTGACTAACACTGACATGCACACAACGATATGAGGCATGACTAACACTGACACACATCAAGATATGAGATATGACTAACATAGACACACACACTAAGATATGAGATGTGACTAACACAGACACACTCTTAAATATGAGATATGACTAACACAGGTACACACACTAAGATATGACTAAACACAAACACACAAAGATATGAAACATGACTAACATAAACATGGACTCACAAAGATAGGAGATGTGACTGACATATACACAATTATGTAAGTCATGACTAACATAGACATACACACAAAGATATGACACATGACTAACATAGATACACACTAAGATATGAGTAAACACACACACACACAAATTTGGTTATGGAAGGCCCCGGTATCACTGCAAACGAATTAAAATCCATAATTGCTCAACCGCCCGTGCCAGCGCAATCATCCGAATAAAACCTCATCTCCCAAATAAAGAAAGGTAACTGTAGTCCCCATCGCAGCAGTCTCAGCACACGACAAAAGACATAAGGAGAAACCGCGCAGAAAGTGAACACTGCCAACTGTTCCCTGTCATACGATATCATCATTTATCGTAAACAATTGGAATATCGAAACATGATCAAAACGAATGAGACACACAGCTCACGGTATGCACAGACCACTTAACTCAGCAGCCCCAGCAACAAGCGGACTTGGAATATGAGGAAACTGCAACAAGGAACACTTTTCATGCATAGCCTTCAATTGTTCCCGCAGCCTATCCACAATATACCGGAAGTTCACGTCCTTTGAAAATGATGATCGTCGTATTTAAAAAAAAATGTATAGCGCTTGATGATGTTAAGCCATCGTTGTTGACTGCAATTTCGAACATTTAGACACACAGTTAGTCGTCAGATTATCCCCGTCGCACATCAAACAACAGACCGTAAGATTATTGTACGGCCGGTCAAGGGATGTATGATGAGCCATTACGATGACGTAGCACACAAACATGTCGTGCACACAATTTCGCTCCCATTAGATTCCTAATTACTCTAGTGAAAGCAGCTTACGACGCACAAAACACGGTGCAAATTTCCTAAAGAAATAAAACTATGGCTGACAAAGTACTTTACATTAATAAGTAACATGGAAATAACTTGCGTCAAGGAATTCCAACAACGGTCATGAACAGCACCAATGTGACGTAAAGCGCAGATCAAGTCTAAACGTTGGAAGGTCGCATTCACAACACTTGATTTGTCAAAAATGGACTGTTGCCGGCGTACAACTTCGCTTTAGCGGCATAGATGCAATAAGTAGCTCATCATTTAAACTTTAAGGCAGAAAAGTACAACGGAGAACCGAAATTAATCAGATCCCAAATGCACTTTCTGCAGCGATCGTGAGAACGTCACCTAGATCCACCATCTTTACAACGGAAGCCCGTTGGTGAAATTTAATTCCTTGTTCAATCATCCAAACATTCACATATAATATGGTATGTGGTAGATAAATATGTAGATTAACTCTTTCGGTACGGAAGCTTTAAATCAATGCAACCGAAGAGATTTCAGAGAGAAACAAATCGATATATTTATCTAACATATCATATATGAATTCCTAGACAATTGAACAAGGAATTAGATCTCACCAATACCAAGATGATACAAGACATGTAAAAGAATATGTTTTAATGACAATTCACACCAATCAAATTGGGAGTGACACACTGTGCGGCGAATCGTACGCGGCCGAAATCAGCATGGCGCACAGTGCGGCGAAACATACGGAAAGAGTTAATATTTCAAGACATGAAACATTTTTTGTTTCCGAAATCTCTCTCTCTCTCTCTCTCTCTCTCCCCCCCCCCCCCCCAAACTGATCATAACCTTCCGTGCTGAAAGAATTAATTATTTTACAAAATAAATAAATAATATAAGTAACACATGTTAATATAAGCAAATAATCGTTAACGAAGTTATCTGAGTATATAATGGACTTCGTAACATTTACTTCTTATGATTGGAAACCCTTCGATCCTTTTAGCACACACAGGATTTTTATGAACGTAATATCGTTTAAATCCAGCGTTCTCAATGGACTGCAATGCTTGAAGTTTTGGTAACAGATACTCTAGTGAAACATCAGTCACGTGATACTCAACCATCAGCTGCTTAACTCCATTCAGTTGGCCAGATTTGCACATCTCTAAGATTGACAACCATTCTGCGCTTTCAATATCCATTTTAAGTACGTCGATTGTCTTGTTCTGATGTCCTAACATTGCTCGTATACCACCCAGAGTGTTTAGCTTCCAACCGTTTTTACTTCCTGCTGTATCTGAAAGGCCAATTTTGTAGAAGTGAACCAGCCTTGATCTTTCAACTTTGTCCGCGAACTTGCTCATGCTGGGGTCAAAGGAGTATACGTGACAGCCATACACATGTGCAGCATCATCGTCGAACGAGAAGTCGTAGTTGATACCGAAAGAATAAATTATACATGGTTGTCTTGGGCGCACATCACGATCGTCACATATCTCCCAGCCGCCATCTCCAATATCTCCCATACGTAACTTCCTGCGGCAGACAACGTCTATGTTGTCTGTGTACGAGTGGATAATTAACCGAAGATCATCCACGCTGAGTTTGGACAAATCAGAGTTTTTCAGGTTTGCAATTTTCCCTTTCTGACGAAGAACTGAAAGATCTTTGTTGTAAGCCGCTTCGTTATCAACAACTTCATCGTCCACCCAGGCCGAGGCATCTATAATCGACGACACAGAACTGTACCTTAGATTTACCAACAGAATTTGCACAATTAACATCAAGCACACAACCACAGCGAATCTGGCCTTTCCTTGGTTCAACATCCTAAACTTGACACGCAAACAAATAATTTGACACGTTCTACTACGTTCAGTACAAGTTCTCTTGTGTGTGCAATCCTGAGCAAGAAATTACGAATTTTACCGGTTATATACCTGAATGGTGTGAATGGTAACACATCTTTCTTCTTCGTTTCTCTTTCTCACAGATACCTAAAAGGTGCCGTGGCTATATCATTTGTCGTTCTTGAGCTGCACGAACTGTCTGAATTAGTGATTTTCCTTTGTTGTTACATGTCTCTATCACTGCATCTATCCATCTTCCACTTGGTCTTTTTCCATGCATTTTCGAGAAGAACGCCCTTGATGGTGATGATTCATTCTGACCAGGTGGCCAAACCATTTAAGTTGTTGTTGTTCTATATATTCTTGGCAGGGTTTTGTTCCTACTATTTAGTTCGTAATCGTATAGCACAATGGATGGAATTCTACTTGTCATTAACTGGGTAACACATCACCGGTCGCAATCTCTGGAGACACACTCTAAAGGTCCACCTCAAACAAGAAGCAGACAGATTCATAGAAAAAGAGAACACACGGCGATAGGAAAGAAAAGGAAAAATAACATTTTTAGGGGCGCTGAAAAATCCATAGTTCAGTATGAATGACGGAGGCTACTACTATTCCTCATCATCATCGAATTATAGAAATACCATCTGGATGAAACACACCGCTCACGGTGTGCACAGAGCACTACTCAGTAGCTCCGGCAGCAAGCCGGACTTGGAATATGAGGAAACTGCAACAATAAACAGAAAGTGCCTCGACTGCTCCATGTTGCCTATCCGCCATATTGTCCGGAAGTCACATCGTCGATTAAATCATCATCATCATTGAGTTATTTGCGGGTCATCATCATTGCACTCCGAACATGTCCATAGGTGTTCAGATCCCCTCCTCAGCCATTCCCTCAGTGTCCAGCGACTGACGACTCCAGTAAATCATCATCATGTGCCATACAGGTTGGCGTTGGCGATCATGTCCTTCCACAATCTTCTATCCACAGTGCATCGTATCAGTTCTGTTGTTGACTGTTTTCCATGCCATGACACTAAGCTATCCAGTGTTTTCTCTCTTTCTCGTCCGCGAACTCTCTTTCCTTTTATTTTGCCAGTTGTAACCAAGTATTCCAACTTTCCTCTTCTCATGATGTGCCCAAAAAATGTTGCCGATTATATACTTCCCAATATTACTTATGATTTTATAATATTGGATGTAACTTCCCTGATAACCCAAACGAGAATGCCCTGAAAACCTGCACCATCAAAGCAAGAGACCGAGCAGAATGGTGCTCCGTGGTAGAAAACCTTCGTCGCGGAGATGGCACTCGATGATGATGATATAAACGTATTGTTTAATTAAATAAATAACATTAGCGTCCTGTGTGTTACCGGGGGCCTCGTTATGAGGGATGTAAAGAATAGTAACACTGTGACCTTCCAGGCATGTCGTAAGAGGCGACAAAGGAGTTTGATCGATGGCTTAACAAGCTGTCATTATTAAAAGTATTGTTCTGGAAACAGAGCCATATATTTTAGAAGCAGCGATCTCTGCAATATGTGCCATTTTGCAAGGTTTCTGATTTTGAAATTGTAATTCTGCCATATGTGCCGTCTTCGGCTCGAAAGGACAATTATCATCATCAAGTACTGGGCCTGCTGGCGTAGGTGATCATGTCTCTCCCCAACTTTCGATCTCGACAGTTATTTATCATTTCTGTTTTTGACCTTCCCCTAAGCCATTCTCTCAAGCTGTCTGATATCTTTTCTCGTTGCTTCCCTCTATCTCTTCATCCCTCAATTTTCCCAGTTGTTACAATATATTCCAGCTGTTCCCTTCTCATTACATGGCCAAAAAATGATGATTGTTTCTTCCTAATATTGGAAATTAGCTTCGTTTTGCTTTGGCCTCTTTCAGAACGTTTTTATTACTCTTCTTAGTTGCCCATGGTATTCTCAACATTCTTATGTAAAACCACATTTCTACAGCCTCCAGTGCTTTCCTTGTCTGTTGTCCTATTTACCATGATTCACATCCATACGTTAAGACTGGCTCTACATAACATTTAAGAAATGAAAGGACAATAGACAGATAGATTTACTTACTCCCGGCCGAAATTAAAAAAAGAAAATTCTTCTTAAAGAAAAAAAAATCAAATGAGTCAATGATGATTTATATAATTTAGCACCGCCATTTCAACAAAAGAAAACAAAACAATCCGAACAATAACTCTTGGCATAACTATCAATGTTTCCAGCTAAGTGGCAATCTTTTATTTCAAAGAAAAATCTATTCGTAGCTGTCACATTAATCTAATGAATATTGAACATAATCTAATGAATATTGAACATAATCTAATGAATATTGAACATAATCTAATGAATATTGAACATAATCTAATGAATATTGAACATAATCTAATGAATATTGAACATAATCTAATGAATATTGAACATAATCTAATGAATATTGAACATAATCTAATGAATATTGAACAGTCTAATGAATATTGAACATAATCTAATGAATATTGAGCATAGTCTAATGAAAATTGAATATAATCTAATGAATATTGAACATAATGTAATGAATATTGAACATAATCTAATGAATATTGAACATAATCTAATGAATATTAAGTTGTGTATGGACTTTGCTAGGCGTAATAGTACAAGAAAGCAACAAGAAAGGTCTCAGTCTGAATAGTAAGAAAACATAAGTAATGGTCATATCGAAGAAACAATCATCACCATCATGCGGCATAAAAATAAACAGGACAAACCCGAAACAAGTGCAACGTTTCAAATACTTGAGCACAATAATATCATCAGATAAAAGATGCACCACATAAATAAAATGCAGAATAGCTCAGGCCAAAATAACATATCAGAAAATGAAAAACGTTTTATGTAACAAATCTGTGTTAATAGAAGTGAGAAAGAAAGTTCATTAGTGCTGTACAGAGCCAATTAAGACCTATGGAAACGAATCATGGACAGTAGACAAAGAAATGAAACAGACAATTAGAGGCCACAGAGATGGGATTTCTCAGAAGAATGTTGAAAGTTCTCTGGGCAGCTAAAAAGACCAACGCAGAAATTCTTAAAGAGGCCAACACAAAAAGGGAGCTCCTAAAAAGCATCAGAAATAAACAATCAACATTTTTGACACATCATGAAAATAGGAAAGTTGGAACACTTGGTCACAACCGGCAAAACAAAGGGAAAGAGAGATCGCGGACGACAAAGAGAGAAAAAAAACTATGACATGAATATGAATAAAAATGAGACATGAATATGAGTAAGAAATAGAGAGAACACTGAACGCCATTGAGATATGATTTCTCAGACGTATATTGAAGGTTCTCTAGACAGGCAAAACGAGCCAACAAAGAAATCTTTGTTGAGCCAAACACACAAAGAGGGCTCCAAATAGAATGAAGAAATCATTTTGTAGAAAAATAATGAGAAAAGTCATATTGGAACAAATGGTGTAATGGTGATTATTGGCAAAATAAAGAGAAAGAGAGACAATTGAAGGAAAAGATTGTTGGATAGCTTGACTTTGTACATTGCCCTTTGGTGGCTGGGTAGTCTAGAGATTTGATGTTAGCCTTAGGATTGGAAGGACTCAGGTTCAAAGCCCATCAGAAGTGGTGATGCTTTTTTTTTAAGAAATAGGAAAAATTAATCCGTGGTTTCTTTAACATTACCCATCCCTGATCTCTTGGGTAGTGATATGTCTAGCTCTATCAGGTAATGGCAATAAACAGGAGCTCCCCTGTGTCCTCATGCAAGTTCAAGATCCCTTAGTAGTTAAAATCGAAAAGAGTAGGCCATAAATATGGCTGTTACTCAAAGAATAGGCCATAAATATGGCTGTTACCCAAAGAGTAGGCCATAAATATGGCTGTTACTCAAAGAGTAGGCCATAAATATGGCTGTTACCCAAAGAATAGGCCATAAATATGGCTGTTACTCAAAGAGTAAGCCATAAATATGGCTGTTACCCAAAGAATAGGCCATAAATATGGCTGTTACCCAAAGAATAGGCCATAAATATGGCTGTTACCCAAAGAGTAAGCCATAAATATGGCTGTTACCCAAAGAATAGGCCATAAATATGGCTGTTACCAAAGAGTAGGCCATAAATATGGCTGTTACCCAAAGAGTAGGCCATAAATATGGCTGTTACCCAAAGAGTAGGCCATAAACATGGCTGTTACCCAAAGAATAGGCCATAAATGTGGCTGTTACCCAAAGAGTAGGCCATAAATATGGCTGTTACCCAAAGAGTAGGCCATAAATATGGCTGTTACCCAAAGAGTAGGCCATAAATATGGCTGTTACCCAAAGAGTAGGCCATAAATATGGCTGTTACTCAAAGAGTAAGCCATAAATATGGCTGTTACTCAAAGAATAGGCCATAAATATGGCCGTTACCCAAAGAGTAAGCCACAAATATGACTGCTACCCAAAGAGTAAGCCACAAATATGGCTGTTACCCAAAGAGTAAGCCATAAATATGGCTGTTACCCAAAGAGTAATCCATAAATATGGCTGTTACCCGAGCAAAAATGTCAGCAGAAACCTACCCATACCATGAATCCCAGGCCGTGCTACGGAGTTTGTTCACATGGGCTAAGATTCTCCTCAGATTTTCTCAAGAGGAATAATGGAGCACCTTTGGGTTCAACCGAGCCGCGATAGCTCAGTGGTTAGTGAACTGGACTACAAAGCACAAGAGTTAGGGTTCGATCCCAACCGACGGCTTCTGAGTTCACCAAGCCTTAAATGGGTACCGGATTTTTTTCTGGGAAAGTAAAGCGGCATGGGCGTAATACCGACAACATTAGCCCAAAAATCATATGCCGAAGGTCGATAAAAATGATGGCCACTAACACCATATATATAACACCATATATGCCACTTGGCGTGATGGGACACTTTACTTACTGTGGATTTGTTCGATGTACAGTGGTGATGATCCTACAATAAATAAACAAACAAATCTAGACATTTGATCACAGTAGATTTTCTGTTTTTGGCCAGTCATTGATCTCTTCATAATCTGTCGTTAAAAGAATATTAAATGGACTTCTTTTTTTTTTTTTGGTAATGGGGGTACAACTGGCAAAATAAAAGGAAAGAGAGTTCGCGGACGACAAAGAGAGAAAATACAGGATAGTTTGGTGTCATGGCATGGAAAACAGTCAACAACAGAACTCATACGATGCACTGTGGATAGAAAATTGTGGAAGGACATGATCGCCACCGCCAACAGGTGCGGCACATGATGATGATGAACGGGGGTAGGAGGGTTCTTTTAAGGTGTAAGGAGGACAAGGTCTTAGTGCTGATACTTTTCAATGATCACCATCATCATGTACCATGCCGGCTGGCACAGGCGATCATGTCTCTTCACAACTTTCGATCTCGATAGTAATTTATCATTTCTGTTGTTGACCTTGTGCCAAGCCATTCTCTTAAGCTGTTTGTTATC
The DNA here is from genome assembly GCA_032433765.1 of Megaustenia siamemsis. Taxonomy (NCBI): domain Eukaryota; kingdom Metazoa; phylum Mollusca; class Gastropoda; order Stylommatophora; family Ariophantidae; genus Megaustenia; species Megaustenia siamemsis. The sequence continues at coordinate 24,065,607 of JAVIAB010000106.1, forward strand.
GTTTCTCTTTCCTTCCCTCTATCTCTTCGTCCCTCAATTTTCCCCGTTTTCACAATATATTCCAGCTGTTCCCTTCTCATTGCATGGCAAAAAAAATGATGATTGTTTCTACCTAGTTTTGGAAATTAGTTCATTCCAATGACCTGCAGGACAATTTTTTAGGTTGGTGTTGTACCAGACTGCCATATTTTCCCTGAAAATGTCTGGTACCTATTTAAGACTGGGTGTGGACCTTGGAGCTGTCAATGTGGATCTCTACTTGTTTAGTTTGTTTCCAACTCTGCCATAGTGAAGTAGTTGAGGAGAAGTTTAATTAGTTATGGTTCACTAATCCTACCGCATGCAGTCAGTGATGATTAACTGAGCACATTCAGGTAAGGTACTGTTGCATGTCTTCAGCCTCCCAATGAAACTGATACTTTGAACAGGGGGCATTGGTAGCCTAGTTGGGAAAACCACCCGACAGGACAACCAGTGTTCGATCCCCGCTGGGAGCAGTGTGAATTGTACTCGTGGTTGGAAAAAAAAAAAATGCTCACACGGTCGACCCAGCCGTTGGCAGAAATGGGTACCAGGGTATTACCCTGGGAAGGTGAGGAATGTCGCCTCGTGAGTTTCGATGCTTGTAGCGTCACTATCCAGAAATCTCCGAACATTTCTGGATAGGCGGCCGAGCACAATGGGTGGAAACTCGCGTGCTAAGACACCGGTTCAAGTCTCGTACTTTACCTTTACTTTGAATAGGAGATTGTGGAAGGACATGAGTGAGTAAAAGTAAAGGTACGATACTTGAATTAGTGTTTTAGCACTCGGCCACCTATCTAGAAGTGTTCGGAGACTCATGTCTAGTGTTGCCTCAAGTATCGCAACTCACGAGCAAGGCACCATTCCTCACCTTCCCAGAGTGCTACTCTGGTACACATTTCTGCCAGTGGCTGGGTCGACCGCTTGGGTATGTTTTCCAACCACGAGTACAATTCACACTGCTTCCAGCGGGAATTGTACACAGGTTGTCGGAACACCAGTAGATTTTATGGTGGTTTTCCCAACTAGACTACCGATAGATCAATGGGCAAGGTTGATGAAGTCTGTCAGTAGTGTCCCAATGACCCCGTAGGGATGTGATATAAAGAATAAACTCTATGATTATTTTAAATAATTATATTTGCTTTAATTTCTATTTCTTGCATACAGTAAACCCACGGTCACTGATGTAAACACTAACAACAAACAAACACACACACATGCATACACATATGTCTACATACAAAATTGTTCTTCCTTGAAATCACAAGATATCATATTATTAAAACATAAATGTTTGATAAAGTTAACAGCACTCACTGGGAATGTGGTCATAGTGCCAGTATTCTTTTTCATGACAATTTTTTACATATTAATGATGTAATCAGAACATTATTATTTTGCCTTACTTTGCCAAAAAGTACATCAGGCACACATTTTTAGAGATTGGCTAAACCCATAAGTCTTGTTGGTTAGAAGAAAAAAAAACTTGTCACAACTAGGAACTGAACCTGGTCTGCAGGTCAGTGAACAAACTAATTCACTACCAAGGCTTCATATGATATATATATATATATATATATATATATATATAAACAGATTCACTTATATATATCTATATATATATATAAGTTAAATAACACTGGACCATTTCACTAACTAGCAAAAATAATGAATAGTTTACAATGTTAAGATATAAAACGGACAGCAGATTACAAAATCTAGGAACAATATTCTAAAAAACTGAGAGAATGGACGTAGGAATAAACATTGGCAAGCAATAAGGCAAGCCAAATATTGAGACACCTGGTCCCTCTCTTACCACATAAAGCTGTGCCTACCAGCACAAAGGTACATCTTATATAAATAGTTTTTGTTATGGTTAGTCAAAGGCCCGGTATTACTTCAAACAAATTAAAATCCATAATTGGTCAACCGCCCGTGACAGTGGAATCATCCGAATTAAAATTTATCTCATTGGAGGATTCAAGCAAAGAGAGGCTTTTGCAGTCCCCATCATAGCAGCTACAGCACACGCCAAAAGACATGAGGCCAACTGGCACCAAAAATGATTGCAGCTGAACCGTCCTTCGTCAAATGATATCGTCATTCATCGTAAGCAATCAGAATATTGAAACACGATCCAGATAAAAAACACAGTTCACGGTGCGCACATAGCACTAAACTCAGTAGTCCTTGCAGCAAGCCGAACTTGGAATATAAGGAAACTGCAACAGGGAACACTTTTCAAACTGAGCCTCAATGGTTCTTGCCGCATATCCGCCATATTGACCAGAAGTCAAAACAGTTTTTATTCCCATCCTATGTTTAAGGTGTTTGTTTAAGGTGTTTAAGGTGTTTAAGGAAACCAGATGGAATGATCAGAAGAGGCAAAATTAGAAATACGATCAAAAGAAAAAAGATCGGCACAGAACAAATCTTGAACTACATAAAGAGATCAACAAATAAAAAAAAAAACTATCCAATAGAAGAAAATGTTTTGTGACTGTACTGTACAGGGAAAATGAGGAAATGTATGCGGGGCTTGAGGCAAACCCATATTAAGATGTAATGACTACATCAAAGAAACCTGCAATGGCACCACTAGATAATGGTTGAAACTACCAGAATAGTAAGAGCTATTGCTTTGTACCTTCTTAGAGACCTCAAAGGGTGTTTGAATAAGTGTTGACTGAGTTATTAGTTAGAACATGTTTTAAGTATTAAAATTATGATATGCTGTAAACGTCATTCAACACAAAATAAATTAGCCGTTGTGTCAAGATAGATAAAAATAATGTAATTATGGTTCATTCGATTTATACCATAGAAATGATCAATCAAGATAAACAAGACCAAACCCATATGTGGAAAACAGCAGACAAAAGAAAAAAAAAACAGACTGTCCTAGAGAAACACTAAGAACACTGCTAAGAGATGCAATGACAGCAGTCTCACTTGTTGAGAATGATAGGTTCACCAAGAACAGAAATCTATTGAAGCACTGCACGTCCGGTGCCGTCTGATGATACTGGAAAGATCAATTCTTCTTATTCTCTGTATACCTCTAGATGTCAATCTTTATATGTTCAAAGAAAGCATTGGTTAGCGGAAACATTTCCATACAACAGCTTGTCCAGGTATGCTACAGGTGATGGCCATAAGAGCCTTCCCTGTTCATAATGTATTTGGCATGATTGTAACTAATGTTAAGCAGTCATTTTGCATGTGCCATTGTCACATTCATCAGAGGTAAGCAGTCATTTTGCCTGTGTCATAGTCACATTCATCAGAGGTCAACAGTCATTTTGCCTGTGCCATAGTCACATTCATCAGAGGTAAGCAGTCATTTTGCCTGTGTCATAGTCACATTCATCAGAGGTCAGCAGTCATTTTGCCTTATCTCATAGTCACATTCATCAGAGGTCAGCAGTCATTTTGCCTGTGTCATAGTCACATTCATCAGAGGTAAGCAGTCATTTTGCCTTATCTCATAGTCACATTCATCAGAGGTAAGCAGTCATTTTGCCTTATCTCATAGTCACATTCATCAGAGGTCAGCAGTAATTTTGCCTGCGCCATAGTCACATTCATTAGAGGTCAGCAGTCATTTTGCCAGTGTCATAGTCACATTCATCAGAGGTCAACAGTCATTTTGCCTGTGTCATAGTCACATTCATCAGAGGTCAGCAGTCATTTTGCCTTATCTCATAGTCACATTCATCAGAGGTAAGCAGTCATTTTGCCTGCGCCATAGTCACATTCATCAGAGGTAAGCAGTCATTTGGCCTTATCCCATAGTCACATTCATCAGAGGTCAGCAATTATTTTGCCTTATCTCATAGTCACATTCATCAGAGGTCAACAGTCATTTTGTCTGTGTCATAGTCACATTCATCAGAGGTTCCTATCCTTAAGGTTTTGATTTGAAAAGGTCAATCTGTTGTGGCCTGCTTGGAGAGTATACAAATTACTTGTTCTCTTCTACGCTGGTGTTAGACATAATTTTACTAGCAGCCCTGGTAATCTTTTTTGCACGTTTGCCAGCTTTAACCTCTGACAAAATCCCTGAGACTAGGAGCTGAATTTGACATGTTATTCCATTTTTCCCTGGCAGCCGTGTGCACAGGGGTCCCTCGCCACACAGGCAGATAACTCCGTCTTCAGAGGTACTATTATTTTTTCTGTCCATGAGTAATTGGAAGTTTTATGCCGGGCCTCGCTGCTGAGACCAGGGGTGGTTGCCGTAGAGAGAAATCACAAATAAAAATCCCAGCTGATACAGCTAGGATTTGAACCCACAACCTCTCTGCCTCGAGACCAACCAGTCCCCCGCCCTGGTATTCTATATGGAAGGATAACAGCAACAAATTATTGGGCATAATAGTTTTTGCTCAAAACGAATTAATAAAACACATTACATAGCAAATAGAAATGGAAGTTGAGTATAATAAACATAAGTATATCTTATTGCGTGTTATCACATTAAAATATTATATAAAATTTTATTGACAGGCTCAGCATATACTTATATGAGTTAACATATATAACATATATAAGTTAAATTTATTTATGTTAAAATTATAAAATGGCAACTTGAAAAAAAATCATCAAATTTTTTCTGAGATTTATGTAGTAAGTTATAAGTTAGCCATTAATATGGCTGTCTGAGACTCAATAAATATGGCAGTTAAAAGTTGCACACCAGTTCTTCCTTAAATTAAATTTGGAAGCAAAATCAAATTAATTTTAAAGAACATCAACAAAGTCATATTGCGAGTTTGATTAAATAAAATGCATATGCTCGATGTATGTTATAAAAAATAACACTGCTGCATCCCACAACATAATGGGAATATAGTTCAAGTGCCCAGATTTTTTGGTAGAATCAGCCAACACTTTTGGGCAATGTGGGTAGTGTTGGCACATGTGGTGCCGCACCCATACCCCCACTCTACTCCAACAAAATTCGGTACTCCCTTAAAGTTTGGTAAACCTAGAAGTTGTTGATTGAGATCAAATTCAACCTCTTGTCCTCAGTAGCCCCATTACTCTAACCACTGTGCAACAATAGTCCCCTTACTATTAGAAGGGTCTATTATAAAATATGCAGATATACCATACACACAACAATTATTCAAAATACTTCAAAGATCAAATTACACAAACACATTTACTTAGCTCTACGCAATCACAAGGGAGCCGTGATAGCTCAGTGGTTAGAGAACCGGACTACAAAGGACAAGAGGTAGGGTTTGATCCCAACTGATGGCTTCCGGGTTCACCCAGCCTTAAATGGGCACTGGATTTTTTTTCTGGGAACATAGAGCGGCACGGGTGTAATACCGACCACATCACCCCAAAAATCATGTGCTGTAGGTCTGTAAAATTTATGGTCACTAACACCATATTCCTTAAATGCCACTTGGCTTGACAGGGCACTTTAATTTACTACTTTACTATGCGACCACATAATAGCCTATAATAGATGTTGTAGCAGGTAAATGAAAATATGGAATTTTTAATATTATAAAACAATACATAATGTAATTGTAATATATTTTACAAATTATACTTTTCTTAAACACAAGGGTACTCTTCACACGTACAGGAAATATGGTATTAATGTTCATTGGCACAGATATGGGTAATCTGATCAGTATCTGGCCATCCATATCTTCCCTGATAAATTATAAAAATGATAGCAATTTTCAGAGGGTGAGTGAACATAGAAGAGTTTGGTGAGCAGAGAGAAAATAGAGAATTAAACCTGGACCCATTTGGTAAGTGGACAAGCACATTAACCATTTTACCACCACAGCCTGTGTCACTTTTCTCAAAGTAAGTAATACTAACATGGGATACAATCACAAGCAAACATTATGAAGGACTAGACCAAGGAAATGTCATGCATGTAATAAGAGGCGACTTACAAGTTTAGGACAATGTCCTTGTCTGTGCTACAGAGTTCGTGCATCTGAACGTGTTAAAAAAAAAAAAAAACTCACAATTTCCTTTTTCTTTTTTGTGTCCTGTAGTGTTGCAAAAAATGAATTTCTCTTGACAGAGCTCAATAGTTTACCTCACACACCAAAGTAGTTGTCAAGTCATCTATCTTTCTATTGTCCTTTCGAGCCGAAGATGGCACATAGGGCAGAACCACAATCTCAAAAACAGAAACCTTGCGTGTCAAAATGGCACATATTGCAGAGATCACCACTTCTAAAATATATGGTTCTATCCATAACAATACTTTTTTATTTACAATGACAGCTTGTCAAGCCATCGATCAACCTCCTTAGTGGCCTCTTACGTCATGGCTGGAAGGTCACAGTGTCACTATTCTTTACTTCCCACATGTCAAGTCATAGAGGATAATAAATAAATATAATTCATCATTGTTGATTAACACAAACTCCATTTGTGTAGACAAAGTCAGAAGAAACATGTTTAGTCCCGCCAATATGAGAGTAAAGTTCATGGTCATCTCTAACTTCCTGTTTGGCCAGATTATTGTTTCGCTTGTGGCTGTTATCATCATCCATGTAGTTAATCTCGTACCTTGATGATGACTGCAAGGAAATAAAAATGTTTGTAAAATGTAGAGCTGACTATAGAAGGATAAAAAAAATAAAATCATACATTTTTTATCTTAATTTTTATTCTTCATAAAATGCAGATACAACAGCTTGTTCACAGTTTAATTTGTTTTTAGGACTGTCATCGTCACAGTCGAGGCATTCCCATAACTTAATTCATCTTTGCCCATTTACATTTAATTAAATACCCTTGCAAGGGTGGATGATAAAGTAGAACAATTTCCAGGCAAATAAGAAGAAGGAAAATGATGTAAAAAAGAATACAAATGAAACAAAATGTTGTAGTAAAAGTTGTAAATGATTAGCGGAACCATAATACTGCAGAGATTTTGATTGAGCTAGTAGGATGGACAATAACAGGTCATCCGTTGGAAGTGATTGAACTTGGAGTGTAATGAGGTTGGTCCAGATAATTAACAAACTGAACAACAATTTTTTTTAAATTATGGATTTTAAATAAAAATAGATACAAGCTAAAATGGTCATAGTAAGTGGAAGGCCCCGGTATCAGTGCAAACGAATTAAAATCCATAATTGCTCAACCGTGCGTGCAAGTGGAATCGTCTGAATGCTTGCTGGAAACAAGTAGATAGTGAATTTATTTGGAGTTCTTTATAAAATGAATTCTGATCAAACAAATCAAAGATCAGACAATATTAGAATGTTCGAGACTTCGAAAATAAAATAGTCCAAGAAGAAATATGTGATTGATTAATTTCTGAATGAGAAAGAGAGAGAGAGAGAGAGAGAGAGAGAGAGAGAGAGAGAGAGAGAGAGAGAGAGTGCAGCTTGATGGTAACCTTTGTTTCAGTAAATTTATAAAAGAGCACCCTAAGGAGAGTAAACATTTCACTAGTGGAAGAAATCTTCACTGGTAAACAAGTGGCAGATCATTTTGCTTATAATTACAGCATTGAAACAACCCCAGATGTGCAATGTAAAGCTAACAGTTACCCCCAAGAAGGTGAAGTGCATATTAGACCAAACATGGAAGCCATGCACAGATATTTAACTAGAAATAAATTATAAATTACAATCTGGCATTGATTTGGAATAGGTGGATAGAAGAGACCATAGTCTCTATATAAATACAAGATGACAAAAAGTTAAACGTCACAACTAGTTCTGTCTAAAAAGCTACACCTATCTCCTCTCTGCAACACTTGATTCTGCTAGCCAAATAAAGAAAAAGTTCAGGTTTTATGTCAGTAATAAACTATTTCATCCTTCATTTCATAATTTGAGCATTAGCTTTTTAAATAAACAAATGTTCAGAAACATAAAATAACAAACAAAAAAAGTAAAATGGAGGACTATTGTTAAACTAGTATAAGGTGTAAAAAAAAAACAACAACTAGTAAACTAGTAAAAGAAATATTTTATGGTGAAGTTAGGGACGGAAAGAGACAGAAGGGCAGACTAGTCCTAAGATAGAAGGATGTTTGCAGGGCTTCCGTAAGTGTATTCTCTAACAGTGAAAGAAACTGGGAAGATCTAGCTACAGATCGCAGCACATTGAGAACACCAATTTTTTAAATGGCACAGCAATATTGATATTAAATTCAGAAGACAAAAGGTGCAGGAGAAAGGTGAATAGACCAGGTGCCCCGAATACATCTTGTTCATTCTGCCGTTGAATCTGTCTATCCAATATCAATAGATTCAGCCACGAGAGAAGCTGTTCAGTAAAAACAACAACCAGCGTAAGACACGAACATTTTATCAAACTACTGACTTATCATTATTTGTTACCACTGTCTGTCAAGATGCCAAAGTCCATATACATATAACAAAAGGAGGCAAAGCGCCTGACAAAAATAGAGCTGGAAGATGTCAGCGACTCATAGCTCATCGCTTGTGCTAGGATAGGTAAACCTCAGTACTATCCAAACCCTACTCCACCCCTTCGTGGTGCCTCTAGAAACAGACTAACCAGTCTAGTCTGACCAAGCTAGTAGGAATCACAGAGGGAAGGCAACCCAGTGTTAAAAAAAAACCTGCGCTGAAGTCAGATATGTTGGGCCGAAAGAAGTAAATATTACAGTTCTACGGCAAACCTCAACACAACACATCTACTCCAATTTAAAGTTATTTTAATGACAGATGAGAAAGAGGTCAATGATTTTAGTAGTCATCGAGTGAACACCAGAGAGGAAGAAAGAAACTTGTAATAATTAGTGTTAAGATTCACCTCACTAGACTTCTGAATTGGAGTTGATGGAGCCAGTGCATACAGAGAAAGGATACAATATTCAGTGTGGAGATGAAGCTAAATCAGTCTTTTACCTTTTTTGAAGAGCACCATGAGTATTTGTAATATGTTCTTTCATCAACTTGCCTGCCTTTATTAAAACCTGTGAATAGGAAAAAACCAAGACACTGTCATCTTTTTGGATTTTACTTATAATTTCATAGCTAGAAATAGCACTTTGATAGAAAATGTACCTTCAAAAAATAGGGCAAGTAAAATGTAATTATTTTTTTCAAAATGAACACCAAATATGGAAATAGAAATGTAAACAAAAAAGTATTACTTTAGAAGTAACATTTAAGGTTTTTTTTTTTATTTAAAGAATTATTACCATCATTATTATTACCAAATGTAAAATTTAAATAAACAAAAGAATAGGTATGACAAAAAGTAATTTTATTGCCATGAAAAATATACTAACAACAAAACAAATAACAGTAGGGCTGAAACTAAGAATAGCAAAATGTTACATCTTCTCAATATTCCTGAATGGTGCAGAAACAGAAACATGGACATTAGACAAGAAAACAGAACAGAAAATTGAAGCCTTTGAAATGTAATGTGGATTTATAGAAGAATAGGTAGAATTGGATGGAAAGAAAAGAAAACAAACGATAAAGTTTTAAAACAACTAAAAATAAAAAGAGAACTACTCAATACAATTAAGACCAGACACATGAAATTGTTGGGACACGTTAAAAGACACAACAGACTACTAAAAGTAATATTGGAAGGGAAAATACAAGGTAAAAGAGGCAGAGGCAGACCAAGACTAACATGGACGACTAACATCAAAAGATGGACAAGTCAGTCTATGACAACCTGCATCATCAAAGCAAGAAACAGAATGGAATTGCGATCCATGGTAGCTAACCTTCGTTGCGGAGACGGCACTCGATGATGATGATGAATTAATAATTAATAAATAATAATACTTACAAACAGTCATAAGTAATTAATACTAATGCAATTATAAAATACATAATTAACAGTTATATGATTGCTTTTTTGCTATCAACTTCATTATTCAAGTAATGAAACTTACAGGTAATGGCTGAAACAATTAGTCCAACAACTGTGGACACAATGAGCGCAAGTGTTGAGTAATGCATGTAGGACAAATATAGGTGATCACTTTCAGCACTTCTGTCAAAGATTGGAGAGTTGTAGTATTAGTATTATAAGTATTATAAGACAATGAATATAAGAACAAAACAATGAAGAATATATAAAATAAAACAATGAATATAATAATATCATTATCAAGTACCAAGCCTGTTGGCGTAGATGATCATGTCTCTCCACAACTTTTGATCTCAACATTCATTTATCATTTCTGTTGTTGACTTTTTGCCAAGACACTCTCTTAAGCTGTGTGGTATCTTTTCTCTTTGCTTACCTCTGTCTCTTCATCCCTCAATTTTCCCAGTTTTTATATTCCAGCTGTTCCCTCCTTCTCATTATATGGCCAACAAATTATGATTGTTTCTTCCTAATATTGGATATTATCTCTCATTTTGCTTTGGTCTCTTTCAGAACGTTTTCATTACTTTTCTTAGATGTCCATGATATTCTCAACATTCGTCCGTAAAACCATATTTCGACAGCTTCCAGTGATTTTTCTGTCTCTTGTCCTATTGTCCATGATTTGCATCCATATGCTAAGACTGGCTCTACATAACATTCAAGAATAGTACTATAAAACAATTATAAACTTTTAAACTTGTTCCAACTTAATTAAACTCCAGAGATCTATAATAAATATAGTTAATTTGTTCGTTTCTTTCATGGATTAATATTTAGTTATATCCATGTGTCATACTTATATACTTTCTGTGAAGTTTTGTCTTTTTTGGCTTTTGTTTACTACAGGGCGAATAAAATAGAGAAGGGGGTGCCAGCCTCATTATCCAAACCTTTAGTCATGTGTTCATTTATATATATTTTGCTGCTTTATTTGCTTCATTGAGCATCTATCCATCTTCTGAATGGAAGTACATGTCCCATGACTTCAAGAGAGAGCACTATGTCAATATGTCCACAGAGGGATTCTTGCTGGTATCCCAGTGTTACCAACCAGTCAGCCAGCTAACCAACCAGGGAATCAAATAACCAGCCAGACATCGTGCCAGCCGGTCAGATAACCAGCCTATTGCTACCTATATTGAATGCTTGCCCTATGAGGGGGACCACCCAAAGGTTGTGACGTTTCTAGCATCCCGAGCAGGGGCCATTTGGGTAAAATCACGTCAGCCGCGAACACAGATGAAAACGTCACAAACTTGGGGTGCTTTCGGGAAAATCCGCTTTGACATCCGGCTTTCAATATAGGCAGAGGTATGTTTACAGCACTCGGGAAAAATCACAAATAATCAACAACAGAAAACAAAGAACAATATTTGGTCCGAAGCAGGATCGAACGTGTGCTCTAGCGTTTAGTTTCTTGTGGCAAGGCGCTGTGCCAAGAAGTACGGGTTCGATCCTGCTTCGGACCATATGTTTTTCTTTGTTATTTCTTTTGTTGATTTTTTTTTTTTTTTACCCCCCTCACGCCAAGTGGCGTATAGGGAAATATGGTGTTAGTGACCCTATATTTTACAGACCTTCAGCACATGATTTTTGGGGTAATGTGGTCGGTATTACGCCCGTGCTGCTTTACTTTCCCAGAAAAAAAAATCCGGTACCCATTTAAGGCTGGGTGAACCCGGAACATTTTTCTTCCGAGTGCTCTAAACATACCCCCTCTTCTGACATTATTCGATGATCCATCGCCTTGGAAGTTTCCCTCTATAATAATATTAATTTATTATTATTATTTGTATCCTTTGGGGGACTGGTTGGTCTCGAGGCAAGACGCTGGCTTGACAGAGAGGTTGTGGGTTCAAATCCCGGCTACACCGGTTGGGATTTTTATTTATGATTTCTCTCTACGGCAAACACCCCTGGTCTCAGCAGCGAGGCCCGGCTTGAAACGTCAACTACTCATCGACGGAAAAAATATGAGTACCTCCGAAGACGGAGTTATTTGCCTGTGTGGCGAGGGACCCCTGTGCGCACGACTACCAGGGAAAAATGGATTAACACGCAGAATTCAGTTCCCAGTGTCTAGGGACTTCGTCAGAGGTCAAAACTGGCGAACGAAAAAAAAATTGTATCCTTTCAATATAGGTGGCAATGGTCGCAGACAGCAACAAGCGAACCATGCAGTCAGTCAAGCAATAAGCCAGCCAAGCAATAAGCCAGCCAGCCGGCAAAGCAGTAAGCCAGCCAGACAGCCAAGCAATAAGCCAGTCAGCCAAGCAATAAGCCAGTCAGGCAAGCAATAAGCCAGCCAGCCAGGCAATAAGCCAGTCAGTCAAGCAATAAACCAGCCAGCCAAGCAATAAGCTAGCTAGCCAAGCAAAAAGCCATTCAGCCAAGCAATAAGCCAGCCAGCCAAGCAATAAGCCAGCCAGTCAGCCAAGCAATAAGCCAGTCAGGGAAAACTGAAAACAAATAGAAAAAAAGGTATGGTAAAAGCTTTACGTGGTTAGTAGACGACACAGATTTGAACGACGTTTCGGCTCAATAGGCCTTCAGCAGGAACAGACAAACAACAACACACACAGATATGTAAGTAAATATAACTAATCCTACATGGCTAACTAGTAATGAAATATCCAAAACAAAATAATCGAAAAATGTTAAAGAAAAGCAAATTGACTTCCCTTGTGCCGTGGGCACTGGTCAGGACGGGAAAAAGGGCGTGTAACGCGGGTCTGGCTGTAATATACCCTCTGGACAGGGGTGGAGGGTACTAAAAATACACGAGTGGGGGGAACGCTGTCTAGGTTACGACGGCTAGCAAGGACGCCGACAATGCCTGGAAGTAGCTAAGGCTCGTAAATACAGTCTGGTAGACGATTAGCGGAAAAGTTTTGTGAACATCTACGAGATGTTCAACAGAATACTGGCACTCCAGTGTCTTCCCATTTCAACTCCCCAGACCACAAGGGTAAAGACGACATCCGTATTACTGGTATTGTCCTTTGTCGCTCCGGCGACCGCAGCCGATTTACTTTGGAGAATCGCCTCATAGTTAAGTATGGTTCGCTGACCCCAAGAGGCATGAATGTATCACACTCGTACACATAGTTACCTTTCGGCTACCCCTTCCCTTTTACATAGCCCTCTCTACTGTCCATGTTTTGGCTCTTTAGTCCATCTACTATGCCATGCTACTCATAGTTCACCTCCACTAGTCCCCATTGAGACACTTCGGTGTTCTCATATTACCTTTCTTTCTGGGCCATATACCACTCATATGTTTTTATTGCACCCCACTCTCAGACTTTTTACTCTTTCCGCCTTTTGAGGACCTGTTATTATATTCTTTCTCCTTCTAGCTTGCACACTTACTCCGGTGTGTACTCCTCTGGTCAGTAGTGCATTGTGCGCACATTTCTACACATTTGACTGTCCCCGTATGGATGTGCACATGCATGTATGTGTTCATATGTGCGGGTATTGGTGTATATGTGTGTATATATATATATATATATATTTGTATGTGTGTGTATACTCATGTATGTGTGTACTTGCTTGTATGCACATATATGTTTGTGTATGCATGTATATATGGGTGTTGATGCGTGTTAGTATGTGCACGTCTACTTGTACGTGCACATATGTGTATACACGCATCGATACACGCATCTGTGAGTGTGTGTATACCTGTATTTACGAGCCTTAGCTACTTCCAGGCATTGTCGGCGTCCTTGCTAGCCGTCGTATCCTAGACAGCGTTCCCCTCACTCGTATATTTTTAGTACCCTCCACCCCTGTCCAGAGGGTATATTACAGCCAGACCCGCGTTACGCGCCCTTTTCACGTCCAGCGTCCACGGCATAAGGGAAGTCAATTTGCTTTTCTTTAACAGTTTTCGATTATTTTGTTTTGGATATTTCATTACTAGTTAGCCATGTAGGATTAGTTATATTTACTTACACATCTGTGTATGTTGTTGTTTGTCTGTTCCTGCTGAAGGCCTATTGAGCCGAAACGTCGTTCAAATCTGTGTCGTCTACTAACCACGTAAAGCTTTTACCATACCTTTTTTTCTATTTTTTTTTTCAATTTTCCCTCACAATTCAGCTTTACTGCAGCTTCGCATTTTTATGCATTCATTTGCATTTTTTTTGCCTTAACCCCCAATAAGCCAGTCAGCAAGCCAAGCAATAAGCCAGTCAGCCAAGCAATAAGCCAGTCAGTCAAGCAATAAGCCAGTCAGCCAAGCAATACGCCAGTCAGCCAAGCAATAAGCCAGCCAGCCAAGCAATAAGCCAGTCTGCCAAGTAATCAGCCAGCCAGCTAGGCAATAGATCATCCAGCCAAGCAATCAGCCAGCCAGCCAGCCAAGCAATCAGCCAGCCAGTCAGCCAAGCAATAAGCCAGCCAGCCAGCCAGCCAAGCAATCAGCCAGCCAGCCAGCCAAGCAATCAGCCAGCCAGCCAAGCAATCAGCCAGCCAGCCAAGCAATAAGCCAGCCAGCCAGCCAACCACCTAACTACTTACTTGTACGTATCACTCCACTTACGTGTGTTGCTTCCCTGTAGAATTTAAAGGTGAAAATGTGCTGCTTGTGTTGTTGAATAAAAGTGTTGTAGTGAAGGATGCGTTCTTCACTGGACAACCATCAATCCTCACTGGCAAGTCATTGTTGGGAGCAGGGTTGAAGACTGGGTCAACGCCAACATAGAAGCAAATGATCAGGCTTGCTAACATCCCAACTCCTGCACCCTTCAATATTGGTAACAATATGCATTAATTATTTACAATGTTAAATCCATCCATCCATCCATCCATCCATCCATCCATCCATCCATCCATCCATCCATCCATCCATCCATCCATCCATCCATCCATCCATCCATTCATCCATCCATCCATTCATCCATCCATCCATCCATCCAACGCCGGATCGTGTTTCTATATAGCGAATGCTTACAATGAGTGCTGATATCGTATGACGAAGGACAGTTCAGCTGCGTTCACTTTCAGTGCCGCTTAGCCTTATGTCTTTTGACGTGTGCTGTAGCTGCTATGAAAGGGATTGCAGCGGTCTTTTTTTTATTTGGACCCTTCAATGAGATGAGTTTTAATTCGGATGATTCTACTGGCACGGGCGGTTGAGCATATATCTATTTTAATTCATTTGCAATGATACCGGGGCATTCGACTAACTATAACCATTTATCTGCTCCTGATAAATCACTCGACTTAGACTTTTCATCGATATTGTTTTGATCTTACTGTAGTTGTTGTCCTGAGTTCTTCGCTAACTTCTTCGTCTAATCATTTTAATGTTTACCTTTAAGTGGCCGTGGATGCATTATATCGCTAGTTTACGGTAATGTCGCAATATTTGAGCGTTTAAGCAGAAACATCCGTTTCCGACATGGATGGTTTGTTTTGCTTAACAATTTTTAGAAATGGACAAAGGCAATTTGATAGTACGATGTGGACATAGGCAATTTGATAGTACGATGTGGACATAGGCAATTTGATAGTACGATGTGGACATAGACAATTTGATAGTACGATGTGGACATAGACAATTTGATAGTACGATGTGGACATCTCCCCAACGTTGTGCTACCAATGCCAGTCCTGGACCCTAGATGCAAGAACAACAAGAAAAATAACCTCTACTGAGGTGAGATGTGTCAGACGAATGACAGGAAATAACCCGATAGACAAGATCAGAAATGAAGAACTGAGAAAAAAGCTAGGGATAACCTCCGCCATAGAATACATACAGAAACAACAGATAAAATGGATAAAATAAACGTTGTGAGAATACCAGACCCAAAGGTCGACCACGAAAAAGATGGAGCGATGGAATATTAGAAGCACTAGGAAACATAACAGTAGCAGAGGCGAACAGAAGAGCAAAAGTCCGCAAATTATATCTCCCCTCGATGCTGAAAGGCAAATGAGAAGATGTGGACATAGACATCTTGATAGTCAGATGTAGACATAGACATCTTGATAGTCAGTTGTGGACATAGACATATTGATAGTCAGATGTGGAAATATACATCTTGATAGTCAGATGTGGACATAGACATCTTGATAGTCAGATGTGGACATAGACATCTTGATAGTCAGATGTGGACATAGACATCTTGATAGTCAGATGTGGACATAGACATCTTGATAGTCAGATGTGGACATAGACATCTTGAAAGTCAGATGTGGACATAGCCATCTTGATAGGCAGATGTGGAAATAGACATCTTGATAGTCAGATATGGATATAGACATCTTGATAGTCAGATGTGGACATAAACATCTTGATAGTCAGATGTGGAAATAGACATCTTGAAAGTCAGATGTGGACATTGACATCTTGATAGTCAGATGTGGACATAGACATCTTGATAGTCAGATGTGGACATAGACATCTTGATAGTCAGATGTGGACATAGACATCTTGATAGTCAGATGTGGACATAGACATCTTGATAGTCAGATGTGGACATAGACATCTTGATAGTCAGATGTGGATATAGACATCTTGATAGTCAGATGTGGACATAGACATCTTGATAGTCAGATGTGGACATAGACATCTTGATAGTCAGATGTGGACATAGACATCTTGATAGTCAGATCTGGACATACTGCGCTAGTATTTCAGTTGATTAGCCTCTTCACAGCGTTTTTTAAATGAAGATGTAAGTGGATGGTGTTACTGGTGTTATAGATCTATATCAATCTTCTACAGCATTCTTAGCCTGAAATCTCACGGAGTATTGTAATGGACTCATTCTGAGGTAAAGAAAAAAGGCGACTACAGTAGAAGAGGAAGAGAGAGTAGTAGTCACTCCTAAGCTGGGAGGCAAAGGCGCGTTTCAGGAAAAGAGCTGAAGTTGCCCGAGGCTTATAGCTGATAGTTTGCACCAGGATAGGTGAACTAGAACTATTCACACCATACTTCACCTCTTCGTGGTGCCTCTAGCAACAGACTAAGCCTCCTAGTCCAAGTGAACAGGGGTCGAGAGGGAAGGCAACATGGTACTACAAAACATCATACTAACTATGGATGAGTTGGGTCGAAAGGTGCAAGTATTAGTTTTTTTTTAAAAATTGCAAATAGCAAAAGAACATACTAAGGTCGAATGAGGAAGGGTATCTTACGTCGTGATCGGTGGACCAGAACTATTCAGAAAATCAACTATTCTGTAAGTCATCGGGTGAAGACAAGCAAGCGCTACCAAGCTGTGCTTGTTCTTAATTCTGTTAGGAAGAGTTAACAACGCAAATTATCGGTCATTTGTTTGAAGTCAGAAATATTCGAACACAACAGAACCATTTTAAACTAGGTAATATCTTTGTTAAGATGTACACTTTATTTCAGCGGAACGAGTGATTTCCCCCTAGTCGACGCAGGCATTTGAATGTTATCAACTGCGTCTTGTTCTTGACAATTTACTTTTACTTTTGCAGCAAGGATTAGGATTAGAGTTAGTGTGACCCTAGCCCAAACCCAGGGGTATTCTTATGACAGATTCAAGAACCACTGAATAACGTGCAACGTGACTCAAGGAAACCTTACTCTTCCAAACATAAATAATTAATGCACCTAAACGATGAAATTACCTTAAACTAGACTGAACACTCACCCAACTGTTCATACAAGGTATGAACATTCCATTCATTAGAAGCCCCAGTAACGGACCTCCAACGATCCCAAAGACTGCAAAGGATATTGTGAGAGCTGTTTTCCCTAGCAAACTTGCCAGATAAGCCAGTGCTACAGTAACGGCACCAACTATTATTGCTAAAATAAACCAACAAAAACATGAAACAATCGACATATAATAATAAATGTAATTAAACCAGTGCACCATGGTCTATCATTTAACATACGGTTAGAGCGGAATTATTCACATAATAAGTTACGGATAACTCGCCAACACCGGCTGGAGAGAAAATTAACAAGGGCAATTATTACATGTGAAACACACACATTTAAAATATGAATGACTTTATCTTTGGTTGTATATTGGCTCGTCTTGATACAATGGACATTATTTCAGGAACGAGAAAGAAAGAACATACAGAATATATGACATTATATTAGTATCGTAATAATGATAATGATAATAATAACAATAACAATAATGATTAAAACAATTATAATAATGATAATTGTCCAACGCTTTCAATCATTCATTGAGTGCCGTCTCCGCATCGAAGGTTGGCTACCATGGAGCGCTATTCCACTCTGTCACTTTCTTTGATGGTGCAGATTGTCATAGGTTGACTTAGCCATCTTTTGATGTTACTCGTCCATGTTAGTCTTGGTCTGCCTTTGCCTCTTTTACCTTGTATTTTCCTTCCAAGATTACTTTTAGTAGGCTGTTGTGTCTTTTAACGTGCCCCAACAATTTCATTTGTCTTGTCTAATTGTATTGAGTAGTCCTCTTTTTATTTTTAGTTGTTTTAAAACTTCATCGTTTGTTTTCTTTTCTACCGATCCAGATCTACCTATTCTTCCATAAATCCACATTTCAAAGGCTTCAATTTTCTGTACTGTTTTCTTGTCTAATGTCCATGTTTCTGCACCATAGAAGAATATTGAAAAGATGTAACATTTTGCTATTCTTAGTTTTAGTTTATATCATCATCATCATCATCATCATCATCATCATCATCATCATCATCATCATCATCATCATCATCATCATCATCATCATGTGTCATATCGATTGGAGCAGGCCTTCCACAATCTTCTATCCACAGTCATCATCAAGTACCGGGCCTAGTGGCGTAGGTGATCATGTCTCATCGCAACTTTCGATTTCGGCAGCTATTTATCATTTCTGTTGTTGACCTTCTGCCAAGCCATTCTCTTGAGCTGTCTGTTATTTTTACTCTTTGCTTCCCTCTATCTCTTCGTCCCTCAATTTTTTCCAGTTGTTACAATATATTCAAGTTGTTCTCTTCTCATTACATGACCAAAAAATGATGATTGTCTCTTCCTAACATTGGAAATTAGCTCTCTTTTTGTCCAACATTTCTTGTAACTCATTTTCACTCTTAGCGATTAACACTGTATCATCAGCATATCTTAGATTGTTTATATTATGACCTCCAATTATCCACAGTAAAAAAGTAAAGTAAAGTACCCCCGTCACGCCAAGTGGCGTATAGGGAAATATGGTGTTAGTGACCCTATATTTTACAGACCTTCAGCACATGATTTTTGGGGCAATTTGGTCAGTATTACGCCCGTGCTGCTTTACTTTCCCAGAAAAAAATCCGGTACCCATTTAAGGCTGGGTGAACCCGGAAGCCGTCGATTGGGATCGAACCCTACCCCTTGTCCGTGGTAGTCCAGTTCACTAACCACTGAGCTATCGCGGCTCCCTAATTATCCACAGTACATCGTATCAATTCTGTTGTTGACTGTTTTTCATGCCATGACACCAAGCTATCTAGTATTTTCTATCTTTGTCGTTCGCGATCTCTCTTTCCCTATATTTTGCCAGTTGTAACCAAATATTCCAACTTTCCTCTTCTCATGATGTGCCCGAAAAATGTTGATTGTTTCTTTCTCATGTTTTTAAACAGCTCCCTTTTTGTGTTGGCCTCTTTGAGAATTTCCTCGTTGGCCTTTTTAGCTGTTCAGGGAGCTTTCAACATTTTTCAGAGAAATCTCATCTCTGTGGCCTCTAATCAGTTTATGTAGACAGTATCATTCTGCACTAATTGCCTTTGTATTAGCTGAGCTAGCTAGTTATTCATCTACATTAACAGTATAGGCCAAAAGCATTATCGTGCATAATAGCTAGGATATTCTTCATCTTCTTCTACGTTTTTAGCTCCCTGTGGAGCATAGGTCTTCAACAAACACTTTCCAAGTCGTTCTGTTTCTTTGCCATTCTTTTAAGATCGTTCCATGTCTTCCCCATCATCTTCATCTCTGCTTCTATCTGTGCTTCTCCAAGAATTCCTTGGTCTTTCTCTTTGTCTTTTCCCACAATAGCTAGGATATAACTACCTGTAATTGTGACTGTCTGTGATGGAATATTAGAAACGCTAGGATACAATAGCAGCAAAGGCCAACAGAATGACACAGAGACCGTACATTATATCTCCCCTTGACGCTGAAAGGAATATGAGGAAGGAAATGTTTTGAGGAAAGTCAACAACGGAAATGTTTTGAGGAAAGTCAACAACGGAAATGTTTTGAGGAAAGCCAACAATGGAAATGTTTTTAAGTAAGTCAACAACGGAAATGTTTTGAGGAAAGTCAACAATGGAAATGTTTTGAGGAAAGCCAACAATGGAAATGTTTTGAGGAAAGTCAACAATGGAAATGTTTTGAGGAAAGTCAACAACGGAAATGTTTTGAGGAAAGTCAACAATGGAAATGTTTTTAAGTAAGTCAACAACGGAAATGTTTTGAGGAAAGTCAACAATGGAAATGTTTTTAAGTAAGTCAACAACGGAAATGTTTTGAGGAAAGTCAACAATGGAAATGTTTTTAAGTAAGTCAACAAAGGAAATGTTTTGAGGAAAGTCAACAATGGAAATGTTTTTATGTAAGTCAACAACGGAAATGTTTTGAGGAAAGTCAACAATGGAAATGTTTTTAAGTAAGTCAACAACGGAAATGTTTTGAGGAAAGTCAACAATGGAAATGTTTTTAAGTAAGTCAACAACGGAAATGTTTTGAGGAAAGTCAACAATGGAAATGTTTTTAAGTAAGTCAACAACGGAAATGTTTTGAGGAAAGTCAACAATGGAAATGTTTTTAAGTAAGTCAACAACGGAAATGTTTTGAAGAAAGTCAACAACGGAAATGTTTTGAAGTAAGTCAACAATGGAAATGTTTTGAAGAAAGTCAACAACGGAAATGTTTTGAAGAAAGTGAACAATGGAAATGTTTTTAGGAAAGTCAACAACGGAAATGTTTTGAGGAAAGTCAACAACGGAAATGTTTTTAGAAAAATCTGCAAGAGAAGTAGTAAACAACACCAAATGACAATTTTTTGTTGATATCTTTGTCATTACATTTAATATTTATCTTGCCTCAATCTTCCTTGTTGTCACTATATATTTATAATCTTTCTTTCTTGTTACGTGTTCAAATAACATGAACTATTGCATGAGAAACGCTTCTAGCTAACAATATATATGCCCTTTGTTGTCTGGACAGACGGTTTGTAGCAAGCAATCATGATAAGTCAGTAAGTGGGAACAATATTAATGTCTTATGTTGGATACTACTTTGCTGAATAACATCTCTCGTGGCTGAATGTGCCAATATTGGGTAGACAGATTCCGCCGCAGAAGGAACAAGATGTATTTGTGGTGCCTGATCTCGTCTCCTTTCTTTTGCACCTTTTGTCTTCTGAATTTGATATCAGCATTGACTATCTAGTAATACTAAATAAAAAGAAAGAAAATACTTCGCCATTTCTCTCTTCTTCTGCAAAAATAAATATCTCTTCTTCCTCTCTTCTTAGCGTCCACACGTAAAGTCGTAGTTGATGCGTCGTGTCGCTACTTTACACCAAAGCCGCAACATCTCCGTCTTTCGGCCCGACACATCTGTTTTAGGCAAGTTTTAGTATTTACTTAAATTTGTACCGGGTCAGAGGCCATTTTTGGCCTTCTCATTTCTACTTTTTAAACAGACATGGGCTCTTTAACGTGCGCGAGTCACACGGGCCTCCTGATTTTATTCAAAAGTGCTAGACGTCGGATCTTCCTACTAACCAGAGACTAAGGGAAGGTAACATCAAAAAGAAACAAAAATGCGAAATTGGAACCACCCGGGCCTTCTTGTCCAAAGGATAACGTCTTACCTCTAGACCACCAAGCTCCCTGTGGTATTTCTTCATTTTATTTCTTTATAGTTTCCACTTTAACCTACTACAACATACCTGTTTAGGCAGCCCCAATAGCTCAGTGGTTAGTAAACTGGACTATAACGGACACCGGCTTCCAGTTTCACCCAGCCTTAAATGGGTACCGGCTTTTTTCCGAGAAAGTAAAGTGGCACGGGTGTAATATCGACCACATTACCCCAAAAATCATGTGCCGAAGGTCTGTAACAAATTGTGGTCACTAGCACCATATTATTTAAACGTCACTTGGCGTGACGGGGCTCTTAACCTTTACTTTCTTTAATTTGACATACCTGTTTACTTAAAAGTGTGGGTGATATTTGTGATAATAATGCGAAAAAAATATTGACCGAAATGTTATATACAAATAAAACAAACAAACAAACTACAACAAAAAACAACACTAGTATTTGTAATATTAATAATAGTAATAATAGTAATAATAATAAAACAATACATAATAATGCGAATCAGCAGTACCCAAAATGACTGTGGCAATTGTAGACATAGTTTTGGAGGGAGTCTGGTGTCTGATCAGATGGTAACAAGGTTTAAAGATGTCTTCCAGACAAACTGCTGCCAGGGAATTTATCCCAGATGAGACCGTGCTGCAATATACGAGAGTGTGCAAAAAATGATATCAATTGTTTGAACGTAAATAACAACACATTTTCATGGAAACAAAACAAATGATATTAAAACTGTTGAAAATAAGAAAGAGAAATTGAGGAAGTGAATCACATGAGGAGGGATTTCGAACATAGATAATAAATTATAAATGAGGTGGAATAACATAGACAGAAATGGACATTTTCAGGAAAAACAAGCACAAATTGGCAAGTACAATCTCTATTAGTTTATGACTGAGAGCTATAGCCTGCATAAGAAGTCTTCAGGAAATATGCAATTTGTTTCAGATTGTTACTTGTGTCCACCTCACAGTTGTTTGTCACCGAAACTTTAGTTGATTTGCTCATTTGTGACTTTCCATGAAGACTATATATATATCTATATATATATCTATATATATATATCTATATATATCTATATATATAGAGAGAGAGAAGTATTTTAATAACTATTAAAAGAAATTAAAGTAATATTTGATTAATAATAAAGAGATTAATTCATACATACCTGATGGATGCACTAAAAATGCAAGCAACAAACAATCCAGGAAGGCCAGGGAAATCGCCCATTGTCTTCAGCACAAAGAATGGAACTAGCTGGAAACAATTACAGTTGAAAATGAATATATAAATTTACATCTGTTTTATATTTATATTTCCTAACAATATTATTTAGCCTTTATTACCACCACAAATGTTTTATATTCATGCCTGCTTACTTGCATTCATCATCATCATATGCTGTACCGGTTGGCGTAGGCGATCACATCCTTCCACATTCTTCTATGTACAGTGCATCGTATCAGTTCTGTTGTTGACTGTTTTCCATGCCATACCACCAAGCTATTCAGTATTTTCTCTCTTTGTCGTCCGCGATCTCTCTTGCATTAATGTTAGTAATTTCTATTGTTCGCCCGTGCGCTGCCGGGGCCCGAAAGGGAAGTAATGAATAGTGGCGCTGTACTCAACCAGGCATGTTCGTAAGAGGCGAGAAAGGAGGGTTGACATGGGACTGACTATCACATACTGTAAAAAAATAAGCGGAAAAAAACTTCACAAACATAGACAAGTCAAAGGATTCTTGGAGAAGACAGATCGAAGCAGAGATTAAGATGATGGGGAAGACATGGAATGATCTTAAAAGAATGGCAAGAAACAGAACGACTTGGAAAGTGTTTGTTGAAGACCTATGCTCCACAGGGAGCTGAAAGGTAGAAGAAGAAGAATTTCTATTGTTTACACGGCAATCCCTTTTTTGGAATCCACCAGAGGAGAGGCAAAGAGGAATGCTAAAATATACACGGAGAAGACAGGCAAAAGCAGAATCGGGAAAAAAATAAGAAAATTTGAAGAGATCGAGAAAGACTTGGAGCGATCTTTATAGAATACCAAGAAACATGAAGTCTTGGAATGTGTTGTTGAAGATCTATGCTCCACAGGGAGTTGAAAGGAAGAAAATGAAGATTATATTTCTGTTTATGTTTGTTTCTTGTGTCTGTTTATATGTTTATTCAAGTCTGTTTATGTGTGCTGATATCTGCTTAATTATGTATTCAAATCTGTTTATAGGTACTGATGTCTGTGTATGTGTACTCACGCCTACCTTAGCGTATTTATGTCTGTTTATGTGTATTGACATATGTTCATGTTTATTCATATCTATTTATGAATTATGTCATTAAGTCTTGCTGTCATCTTCATGTTGCCTTCCTTTCCTACAGACGTGCTTGTTCATCGTGTGTCTGTTTACTTGTATCAACTTTTGCTTTTACTAGCCTATATAGTTTGTCCTCACCGTCATCATAATTATCATCATTACTATTATCATCTCCATCGCCATCATAATCAACATTATTATAACATCACCATCGTCATAATTAACATCATGATAATCACCATAATATCGCTATCATAATCATCAGTATCACATTATCATCATCGGTATCATAATTAACACGATCACCATAATCGGCATAATCAACATAAGCATCATCATCATAGTCACCATCATCATCTTCATCATAATCAACATTGTCATCTTCATCATCATCATCATTATCATCATCTTCGTCATAACAATAATTTATTTACATTATCATCATCATCTTCATCATAAACACCGTTACTATCATCATCTTCATCATAAACACCATTACTATCATCATCTTCATCATAATCAACATTGTCATCATCTTCATCATCTTCATCATCTTCATCATCTTCATCATCATAATCGCCATTATCATCATCTTCGTCATAACAATAATTTATTTACATTATCATCATCCATCATAACACCGTTACTATCATCATCTTCATCATAAACACCGTTACTATCATCATCTTCATCATAAACACCGTTACTATCATCATCTTCATCATAAACACCATTACTATCATCATCTTCATCATAAACACCATTACTATCATCATCATAAACACCATTACTATCATCATCTTCATCATAATCACATTGTCATCATCTTCATCATCTTCATCATCTTCATCATCATAATCGCCATTATCATCATCTTCGTCATAACAATAATTTATTTACATTATCATCACCATCATCATCTTCACCATAAACACCATTACTATCATCATCTTCATCATAAACACCGTTACTATCATCATCTTCATCATAATCAACATTGTCATCATCTTCCTCATCATAATCATCATTATCATCATCTTCGTCATAACAATAATTTATTTACATTATCATCATCATCTTCATCATAATCAACATTGTCATCATCTTCATCATTATCATCATCTTCGTCATAACAATAATTTATTTACATCATCATCATGTATTCAGCTACAAACCCTATTTCTCGTCACTCACTATCAATATCTGCACCTACCTGATCTTTTGTAGCCACATCCTGCGCTTTGAGTGGGTCACAGGTTTCAAAAAAGGCAAACATGACGAGACCGAGTAGACAAAGAATGGTGATGTAGAATATCCACAGTGGAAGGTTCAAGATGAGCGCGCTGAAAGTAATCAATTATTACAAATAGATGCAATAAATAAATAATTAAACATGACGGTAAGTATGATAATAACCCTTTTTAAAATGATCTAGCTAAAAGGGTTTTGTTTTAGATGTCTATATTGATTCGTCTCCTTTGTGGGTTTAAAAGTTAGTTTTTAGAAGGAAATGAGAGTTTAAAGTATCAAGCTACGTACGTGCGTGCGCCAGATAGTGTGCGCAAACTGGCATATCTTTGAAGGTTGGTTTGATTGGCTCCATATACTGTCATCATGTTGGTACATCCACCAATCAAAAGTGTCCAAAATGTATGGCGGACAAATGGGTTGGGGTCCATACTGTGAAAATGAGGACAATTACGAATTTTTCTTTTTCACACAAACGCGCTCGCATCCATGCACACATACACACATATATGCACACACACATAAAAAAATCTTTGCGGCTTTTGGTCTACTTCAGTAAATAAGAAAAATAAAAATAAGAAAAATGCAAGGAATAACCTCCACTATAGAATATATAAAGAAACAGCAAATAAAATTATTTGTCCACTTGACAAAGCAGAAAGATCAAAACACACCACAACGAGCCCTCAATAAACGTTGCGAGAACACCAGGCCCAAGGGACTACCACAAAATGATGGATTGACGGAATATTAGAAACACTAGGAAACATAACAGCAGCGGAGGAGAACAGAAGAGCAAAAGACCGCAAATTATATCTCCCCTCGACGCTGAAAGGCAAATGAGGAAAGAAAGAAAGGAGAAGTAAATAAGAAGCAACATCTGTCCACTGTCAGAAAAAACAGAACTATAGTTCATTCTTCCCGTGTGTTACCTGGACGTCATTATGAGGGAAGTAAAGAATAGTGACACTGTGACCTTCCAGGCATGTCGTAAGAGGCGACTAAGGAGGCTGATCGATGGCTTGACAAGCTGTCATTGTTAAAAGTATTGTTATGGAAACAGAACCATATATTTTAGAAGCAGTGATCTCCGCAATATGTGCCATTTTGGCACGCAAGGTTTCTGTTTTTGAGATTGTGGTTCTGCCCTATGTGCCGTCTTCGGCTCGAAAGGACAATAGATAGATAGATAGATAGATAGATAGATAGATAGATAGATAGATAGATAGATAGATAGATAGATAGATAGATAGATAGATAGATAGATAGATAGATAGATAGATAGATAGATAGATAGTTCATTCACAAATTCGTGTCCACAGAGTTGATCAATTATCTCGGAAACTGATGAATTTCGGTAACTCTTTTTCATGAAATCTTATTTTTTCACTTACCTAAGATTTTATAACATTTAAGTACAAAGGTAGTCTGAATTTTGCATAACTCGTTTTTTGTTATATAATTTTAGAAAATATCAAACCGCGTGCTCTAAACACTAGATTTTACTAACACACTGAGGTATCTCGGGAAACGAGAAAGCACACGAACTCGCAAAACACAGGTGATAGATAGGCTTCAATAGTCCAACCAACCCTAGAGTCACAAAGAAGTAAAGACAATTCTGAATAAAGGTAGAGAAAACATAATAGTGAGCGGAGAGTTATATGGAAAATATAAGCCGGAGCACGAAAGCTAAGACAAACTCAACTCACATGGGCAGACCAAGTTATTTAGATTCAGCAGAGGCCACTGTGGCCCCAGAACACGCCAACACAAGGTAGGACTAAACAAATTTGTAACATGTGACTGGGGAGTCTCTAGACAAACTCCAGTGCATATCCTACAGGACTACAGCACTCTCAACATTGTAAGAAAACAAATATGGCCCACAGAAATAATTCTGCGTGACATGTTGTTACATGGGGAACTGGCGAATACCTCAAGCGCACCGTCTTGTTTGCGATCCAGGCTTTTGTAAACATATAAATGCATAACAGTAGCTGGTCGAAGAAGAAGGAGACGTAGAAGAAGAAAGCCCACTTCTGCGTGGTATTTTTGGGTACCAGGTCGCCTCAGTCTCTGCTGGTCTGACCAGATTTGTTAGTCTGTTTTTAGAGCCAATACGAAGATGTAGATTAGGGACTTCATCATCTGTAGTTAGCTGATCTTGACGGAAATAGTCAGCTTTGTTAGCCGCCGTCAGATTTCAGCCCCGCGCTGTTTGCCGCCGTCCGACTTCAGCCCAGCGCTGTTTGCCGCCGTCCGACTTCAGCCCAGCGCTGTTTGCCGCCGTCCGACTTCAGCCCAGCGCTGTTTGCCGCCGTCCGACTTCAGCCTAGCGCTGTTTGCCGCCGTCCGACTTCAGCCCAGCGCTGTTTGCCGCCGTCCGACTTCAGCCCAGCGCTGTTTGCCGCCGTCCGACTTCAGCCTAGCGCTGTTTGCCGCCGTCCGACTTCAGCCCAGCGCTGTTTGCCGCCGTCCGACTTCAGCCCAGCGCTGTTTGCCGCCGTCCGACTTCAGCCTAGCGCTGTTTGCCGCCGTCCGACTTCAGCCCAGCGCTGTTTGCCGCCGTCCGACTTCAGCCCAGCGCTATTTGCCGCCGTCCGACTTCAGCCCAGCGCTGTTTGCCGCCATGTGTTCCCAATAAATACAACAGACATCGAGTAAGTAACCTGTACTTGATCAAGCTGATTCTCATCCTTATTATATCAGTTTTTGTTGTTGTTGATTATTTGCGAAACATAGAAACTCAGCAGAGTCGCAGAATAAAACACAAGCTATGGATATCAGGGTCGGCTCAAGGTACCGTCGATTCGGGCAGTTGTCCGGGGCGTGCCATGGAATTCGGGGTGCCATCAAGGATCTTCCAACGTTTTTAGTTTTTTTTTTTCCTTTTGAACATTTTTGTAGTTAAACTTAAAGAGGGCGCCGATGTTCAGCTTGTCCTGAGCGCCAGCAACTATAGGGCCGCCCCTGATAGAGATGAAATGTTAAAGTACGATTCTGGATATCTCTTGTTTAGATCGTAGCACGGATGAAAAAGTTAGCAAAAGTTCGCGCCTACCAGCACCAGAGCTGGAAGTTGTCAGCGACCCACAGCTGATGGCTTGCGCCAGGACCGGTGAACCAAAACCACCAAGACCCTGCTCCATCTCTCCGTGGTACCTCCAGTAACAGACTAACATGTCTAGTCTGGCCAAGCGTGCAGGGATCGAAGGGGGAAGACAACCCGGTACTCAAAAATGTCATGCTGAAGTCGGATGTGTTGGGCCGAAAGGTGCAAATATAACAGTTATACTGCAAACCAAAACACAACGCAGACACGTCCACTACGTCCTTGTAAGGGCGGATGATGAAGAGGAATATTGTAGTCTACTACGATACTCTAGAATACTTTATTCATCGGGCGAACGCAACCAACCAACCATATAAACGTGATACTATTTTGGCTATTGTGAAACGTAACAAGAAACGGTCTCACCACGTATCTCGATCGTCCGACCTAGCAAAACCATTCTGAGATGAATTGTTAAAGGGGAGA